>JAJOZX010004395.1:0-380884 GCA_023014485.1 Bathynomus jamesi | reverse complement strand
GGCCATAACGTGTAAACGAAAATAGAATTTGTTTTTCTGAGGCGTCAAGCAAACTAACCAGGCGCCGATATGGTGCAATCTAATTCCATCGAACCGTTGCGTCCTTCTAGAACCAAAAGCAATATTATTTATCATTTGTTTAAATACCATTTTTATATATATATATTAGTGGTGGACCGGATATCGGCATCCGCATCATTTTTAACATCCTCATCCGCACTTCTGGACTGCGGTGTTTGCGGATATTACGATATTACCTCTAATAAATTATGCAATTTACAATTAATTAGCTTATAAGTAGCTTATAAGGCCCAGTCGTGCACATTTCATGTAAAGTATAATTATTAATGAACAACAAATATATAAACCTCAAATATAAATACCTGGTAACACAGAAAATTGAATGAAACTTGTTGCATTGAATTTTCTTTGGCTGAAACTCTTGAGAAAGTTATTATTTTATCATAATGAAACATTAATATTAATTTTAATTCTTATGCATTGCCTGCCATAACCTCAGTTCCTCGCGTGGGAAATTAGAACATAAATAGCCGCGTGGGGTCAATGTGACCCCAATTTATATATATTTATTTTATTTCAAATTTTCTTTTCTTGTCAGCTGTAATGATGTCTAATTAGGTTAATGAAGCCATTAATATTAAAAAATCCAAAAAAAAATTATATTGAAAACAAATCAATCAAGCATATATCATATCGTATCATCGTATATAATGTATAACTCGTTTTAATTTTCATTTTCAAAACTCTAGATCATTACAATCACTGCATTTTTATACACATATGCAACTTGCAAATGAATGCATTACACCTTGAGCATCTCGTTGAATGTTTGTTGTCCGTATTTCGTGGACATATTTTACATCGCCCTCTAGATGGCCCTGGTTTCTGTTGATGGGTGCGATACTTCAGGGATTTCTTGGTGGAGACGAATACGCCCCTCGAAGAACGTTAGCAATATGTTGACTCTGGATCTAGCTATTTGATGAGGTTTTACTAGCTCACTTGCTAAGCATTTCAAAAACTGGCGTCTTGTGAATTTCAGTTTGTCTGCTACATTCTGATTGTAAACAATGCATACGTTGACAGGGCAACATTCAGAAAATGAAAGGAAACCGCTAATGGCCATCTCTTTGTTCTTCTGCCAACATTATACGTTGCACATAGCTGATCACATGTATCAACACCACCTTTCGTGAGATTGTACATCGTAATAATTTCCGGTTTTCGAAGATCTCCGGTTGATTCATCAATTTTGTCATCATGATGCATGCTCGATATGAGTATCACAGATTTATTTTTTCTTGGAACATAGGAAACCATAGCTAAATCTTCTATAAAACCAACAAGCTGCTCTGAATTTCCCTGTTTTTATTAGGAAGAAATTGTGATGGAATTTCTTTCTTATTTTTGCGCATAGTACCCATTAGTGTCAATGTATAGTCTGCAAAAAGCGACCTGGCTAACGGGACACTTGTGTACCAGTTGTCTGTTGTTACATTACGATTGGTTCCTTTTATTGGGGTAACTAATCGTTCAACAATCTCTTTAGGTTTGTTAGTTTTAGCATAGGGTCCATCTGGTTGAACGCCTGCATATATTTCAAACCTAAGCAAGTAAAATGTTCTTGCATCGACCAGTGCAAAAACTTTTATTCCATACTTTCTCGGTTTGTTTGGAATATACTGGCGAAATGAGCAGCGACCTCTGAAAGGAATGACTGTTCATCAATAGTAACGTATTCTGAAGGACTGTATACTTTTTCAAAATTGTCACCCAAAACATGAATAAGCTCTCTAACAGGAGCAAGTTTGTCACTTTGTTCCTGATCTCTCTAGTAGTTACATCATCAAATCGTAGGCATCTCAAAAGGAAAGGAATCTATTTGCTGTCATAGTTAGAGAAAACATTTCAACTCCTGTACCATCAGTAGCCCATAAATCTTTGAAATTTAGGTGAGAAGATTTCAGTACACCCGACATAATAAGCAGTCCTAAGAAAGCGTGGATTTCTTCCTCAGATGTATCTTTTGCATCACGCACGGTGTCGTTCATAATTTTGTCGAACTTTTCCAATATACTGTAAATGTTGGTATTCTTTACTAGTACCTCTAAAAACGTTCGTCAAAAAATAAATGAAAACACTAAGTTGATTCTTTACTAATTTCCCTTTCCTTTCACAAGAGGAAGATGAGTAATAATATTATGACTTCTTGTCCTAACATTTCTTTTACTAACTGCCTTTTTCCATTTCATTTTCTTGTCTCTACTCAGAAAATAATTCTGAGATAAGTCTTCATCATCATGTTCATCAGTCGAACTTCCCTCTTGCTCAGAAAGAGAATTGTGCTCACTATTTTCTCATTACTCTCTTCAGATTCATCTTCCTCTCCTCCAACTTCATCCTCTTCTTCACTCATCAACTGTTGTGCTGCCCTACAGTATAAACAACATGAAATATATATATATTATTATATATATATATATATATATATATATATATATATATTATATATATATATATATATAGATAGATAATAAAGTATGTAATAATATAATATAATAGTAATTATATAAATATATATACAGTATATAAGTAAAATAAAGGATACTTACGTTCCATAAAATTGCACGGCATCCATCTTGATCAACGTAAGTAATCGCGTGGGGTCAGAATTCAGCAGAAAGCAAAACACAAATGGTCGCGTGGGGTCAACGTCTACTAATAAACACACAAAACGAGGCGCAGTAAGCAACTGATTAAACTGAAATATAAACAACTCGATGAGTGTGGAAGCTACTGTAGGTGTGGTTATTACAAGTGTTGCCATTCGTATAAAATTGTTTATAGAATATTTGCTTGAGTCACAATAACCCCACGCGAGTAATTATGGGATAATAGTAATCACGAAATTTTAAAAATTATGTCATATATTCATAATTTTATATATATTGATAGATTAACTAAATATCCGCATCCGCATCCACGGATACTGAAATTAAAGATGCGGATTCTTTTCGTCCCAGTGATGAGTGTTGTGAAAATTGATCATGCCATTTCTTGTGAAGGCAGCATCATCAGAAAACAACACGCAGGATAGAAAAAGAGGATCGCGAGCACACTGTTGAAGGAACAAAGTACAAAAAGCCTCTCGTGGTGGGAATCAGCTTCAGTAAGGCCTTGTACTCTCTGAATGTGATATGGTAAAGCTGTTGTTCCCGTAAAATTCTCCACACAGTTGTGTATCTTACACTCTCTGCTGCTGCTATCTTTCGGGTGCTGACACCAGGATGTTCCTCCACGCGATTCAGGACCCGCTCCTCCAACTCAATAGTTCTGGCGCTGATTGGCCTACCACCATCTGAAACTCGTTGTTGACTGATCCTGTATCACCAAGACGCTCGTCTATTCTCTGAAAGGTCTTCCTATCTGGCAGACGGCGATTCGGAAACCTTTCCGCATACAGACGTCTTGCTGCGGCCACATTACATTCGGCAAGTCCATACATAAGAATAGCACAAAAAATTTTAAGGTTTTTTCACTGGACTGCACTTATTCACGGTAAAAGTTACGAATACGAACAGTAAAACACCGTGATGCACCTCTGACTGACTGATGGCTCTACACTCAACGATATTGAAACATGTCATAGAGTGTACGAAACATTACAACCGGCAAGGCCATACATGAACTAAGTCTCGTACACACTCACAAACTTGTCGACAAGCGGTGTTTGTAAACAGTTTGCGGAAAGAATTGCTGGAATACAAAACGGGCTGTAACTCGGAAACAAAACGATTTCGGGCATATGTTTACATATACGCACGTTCTTCATTTTTTCAGGTCCTGAATCCATCCTGAAAGTGCGTCCCACATGTTATGAAACACCATATAAGAACACCGGACAAAAAATTAGTCACCCCTCTCAGATGTACCTAATAACGTGTGACGGCGCCTCTGGCCTTGATAACCGCACGAATCCGGCGAGGCAGAGACTCTACGAGGTTGTGCATGTACTGAACATCGATTTGCTGCCACTCGTTCATCAGCCGGTTCCCGAAGTTCCGCCAGAGTCCGTGGGTGTCTATTCCTGCGCTTCACTTTCTGTTTCCAGCCTGAACAACACCTTCGACGCATTCAGGATTAAAGGCTTCATTGGACCTGCGATGTACTCGTCGCCTCCCATCATTGGAGAACAAACAAAAACGGGACTCATCGGACCAAATTACACGTTTCCAATCTGCCGCAGTCCAGTTTTTGTGCCTCTGAGCCCATTTATAACGTGCCAATTTGTGACTTGCTGTTACAGCGGCCTCTTCCGTGGTACCCTGCTCCAGATGTCCATCGCATGCAGTTCTCGTCGCAATGTCCGTTCGGGAATTGTCGCTGGAGAACCTCATTGGTTTCTTGGAGCAATTGTTCTCTGGTTTGAAAACGATTTGCAGTTACTAGACGAGAAACATGGCGGCGGTCACTATTGTCGAGAATTGTTTTTCCGGCCACAGTTACGCCGTCGATTTTCAGTTGATTGCGAACTACACCACTCTTTGTAAACTCGCTGGACAGTACGCGTTGACACACCAACAAATTGGGCTACTTCAGACATTTTGTGTCCGTGGGCTCTGCCAACACGATGGCTCCTTTTTGCCACTGATTAACGTCTGCCTCACGACCCATTTTGCGACTTTATCCAACACACACTTTGTTCTTCACCACCTCACGAAACAGATCTGATCCTGTGTGCTACGTCACCGCTACTTGTCACTTACCAATGCTACATCAGCGCCCTCTGTGTGACCTTGAACTTCCTACTATCGGTGCTATTAGGGGTGACTAATTTTTTGTCCGGTGTGCGTATATATATATATATATATATATATATATATATATATATATATATGTGTGTGTGTGTGTATATATATATATATATATATATATATATATATACACACAATGGATTAACAAAGTAATTAGACACCCTGTTTATGTAAACCAGAAAACTTTGATGAGAGATCTTTTTTCTTTTCTTTTCTTTCTGTCCATTCCAAATATAAAATTGGCGTCTTAAATTAAAAGTGTGAAACACAATCGTTCCTAAATAAACATTCGGGCACTTCTTCGTAATAGGCCTCAAACTAGAATAATAAAATTTCTTAATTTTAAATTTGTTAATTTTTTTTAGGTTTTGAAGTATCGTAATAATTGAATACCCGGTTAGGTTAATTGAATGCCCAGTTAAGGTCAACTGAATGCCCGGTTAGGTCAACTGAATGCCCGGTTAGGTCAATTGTACGCCCTTGACGATTGGTTAGGTATATGAGTTAGTTTATATATATATATATATATATATATATATATATATATACACAAACTCAGAATGGTTCCCTGAGAACATTATATGTTAAACACAGACCGTGCATGGCACAAGGAACTCTTCTGGGAAAATTAAATCCACTATAGTCCGAATAAGTAATGGTAAATGACAAATACCATAGTTTTTTTCTTTTTCATGATTTTAGCCCGACGTGGGCAACGGGTCTCTCGCAAAGAGATCCCATAAATAGCTTCCCTCACCAGCTATCTGCAAAGCAGACAGGATCCAGCTTTGGGACGTGGATCTAGGGTTTAAAGCAAACCTAGATCCCTACACTCAGAACCTCTATATAAGTAAAAGACTCGTTGCATTCACGTCGTGTTGAATAAATCAAAGAAAAAGGGGGTAACTATTGTATTTTTAGCCAAAAAAACAAAACTTAAACCTCAACCGGGACATTGAGCGTCCACTTTTCAAGGCACGAAACACGTCCGTTTAGTATACACAAACTCAGAATGGTTCCCTGAGAACATTATATGTTAAACACAGACCGTGCATGGCACAAGGAACTCTTCTGGGAAAATTAAATCCACTATAGTCCGAATAAGTAATGGTAAATGACAAATACCATAGTTTTTTTCTTTTTCATGATTTTAGCCCGACGTGGGCAACGGGTCTCTCGCAAAGAGATCCCATAAATATAGCTTCCCTCACCAGCTATCTGCAAAGCAGACAGGATCCAGCTTTGGGACGTGGATCTAGGGTTTAAAGCAAACCTAGATCCCTACACTCAGAACCTCTATATAAGTAAAAGACTCGTTGCCCACGTCGGGCTAAAATCATGAAAAAGAAAAAAACTATGGTATTTGTCATTTACCATTACTTATTCGGACTATAGTGGATTTAATTTTCCCAGAAGAGTTCCTTGTGCCATGCACGTCTGTGTTTAACATATAATGTTCTCAGGGAACCATTCTGAGTTTGTGTATACTAAACGGACGTGTTTCGTGCCTTGAAAAGTGGACGCTCAATGTCCCGGTTGAGGTTTAAGTTTTGTTTTTTTTGGCTAAAAATACAATAGTTACCCCCTTTTTCTTTGATTTATTCAACACGACGTGAATGCAACGAGTCTTTTACTTATATAGAGGTTCTGATGTAGGGATCTAGGTTTGCTTTAAACCCTAGATCCACGTCCCAAAGCTGGATCCTGTCTGCTTTGCAGATAGCTGGTGAGGGAAGCTATATTTATGGGATCTCTTTGCGAGAGACCCGTTGCCCACGTCGGGCTAAAATCATGAAAAAGAAAAAAACTATGGTATTTGTCATTTACCATTACTTATTCGGACTATAGTGGATTTAATTTTCCCAGAAGTTCCTTGTGCCATGCACGGTCTGTGTTTAACATATATATATTATATATAGGGTGTCCCAAAAAAACTATATACTCTTTATAGCATCATATATTTTATAATTTAAAAAAAACCAAACAATATATTGTTATAGCAATTGCCAATGAAGGTAAATTAGTAATCTAAGTGATCAAAATGTTATAGCGAGTTGTTTGCATATAAAATTTAATTAACTACGCCAAGTGCTCAAATGTTCTCCGGCGGCATGAATGCACTTTCAATACAACAAAATCGTGTGGTCTGATGAAGCTACCTTCAAGCTGAATGGCACAGTAAATCGACACAACTGCAGGTACTGGTCACTTGATAATCCACACGTTTATGTGGATAACATGTTAATTTACCAGGATTAACAGCATGGTATGGTTTATCATCCAGGGTTTGGTTGAACCATTTTTCTTTAATGGGACAGTTACCGGTGCCACATATCTCGGCATGCTGCGGACAGAAATTATACCTGCAGTTCGGAAGTTGTTTGGAAACGACGACTTTTACTTTCAACAAGATGGAGCCCCCCTCATTATCATTGTGATGTCAGAAGTTACCTCGATGAAACGTTGCCTAACCGTTGGATAGGACGAAGAGGAAGCGTTGAGTATCCTCCACGTTCACCGGACTTGACTCCACTTGATTTTTACTTGTGGGGCTACCTGAAGGATGCAGTTTATGGTACAAGACCCGCAACACTCGAACACCTTAAGGATGCAATTAGGGAAAAGTGCGGGACCATCACAGCATCCACATTAGTCAATGTCTGCGAATCAGTTAGTCGACGCATTCAAAAGTGCATTCATGCCGCCGGAGAACATTTTGAGCACTTGGCGTAGTTAATTAAATTTTATATGCAAACAACTCGCTATAACATTTTGATCACTTAGATTACTAATTACCTTTCATTAGCAATTGCTATATCAATATACTGTTTATTTTTTCAAATTATAAAATATATGATGCTATAAGAGTATATAGTTTTTTTGGGACACCCTGTATAACGAAAATATCACGACTTAACCTAACCAAGTGTCAAGGGCGTACAGTTAACCGAACTAGCCATTCATTTAACCTAACCGGGTATTCAGTTGACCTAGCCGGCAGTCAGTTAACCTAACCGGGCATTAAATTAACCTAACCCGGCATTCAATTATTACGGCACTTCAAAACCTAAGACGAATTGTTAACAAATTTAAAATTAAGAAATTTTATTATTCTAGTGCGGGTCCTATTACGAAGAAGTGCCAACATTCGTTGTAGCCTTTAGTTTCAAAATATGCACCTATGTAAATAACGTCACACATTATTTGAAATAGATAAATGAAATTTTCGAGAGACAATAACTAAGATATATGTGTATGGAAATTGGAACAATGTCATTTTATAAAAACACCATGCACGTGCGGGCGCACACACACACACACACACACACACACGTGTGTGTGTGTGTATATATATATATATATGATGAATTTCACAATTAAACGCGTGAAATGAATGAGTGATGCAAACCCACAAGAAAAAAAGAAAAATGATTCCAAGGCCTTTCGTGTATTCAGAAATACACCGCGTCTTCATAATTCTGCTGCATTGCTCTCGGGTTGCCTTCATAAGGACACTAATTTGACCGCGGATGTTTTGTATTTATATTCCTAAGCCTATTTTAACACATGAACAGTTTTATGTAGCGTTTCCTAGAGTGAGAAGTTTTGATTGTGTTAAAGTGTTTGGTGAAAGAATAGCTAGAAATCCTGTATTTAAAGAAGAAATGTTGCGATAAAGATACTAATTTCACCACAAATGTTTTGCGGGTCTCTGCTAGTAGGCCTACAATAATAATAATACAATAATAATATTAATACAATAATAGTGTTGTTACAGTAAAAATGTTAATGCAATAATCATAGAAATAGCTGAAATTAACGTTTTATGCTGAAGAAATTCAGTCATAATTTATGTTTAAAAGTTTACAATATATAGAGCGATGGGGATTAATTAGTGTACGTTAAGTGAAGTTAGATTAGGTTAGAGTAGGTTAGGTTAGGTTAATTTTATTTAAATAAAATGTTGAAGTTAAAATGAAATAAATATATACAGTGGCGCTCATAAGTATTCGTACAGAGGAATATTTCAGTTATATTCGTCCTTATCTTTTGTACCATGCATAGGATAGTTAAGAAAAGTTTACCGTTCATTTGGAAAATTCCAACAAATAAAAAATTTAATTCAATTCCAACATATAATGTAAAACGTCGAAGCATTTGATGAAAATAAAAATTTAATTTGAAATACAGGGTGTTAATAAATAAGCAAATTCTAGTCAATAAATGATATCTATGACGCTGGATTTTATGGACACACTACTGTACATACACCTTATAGAATAGGAGTAGTATAGCCGCAAAAGGGGAGAGTGCAGGAATGTTGCAGGTTATTATGTAATGTTGCAAAGGGGTGGGATTGTTGCAAAGGGGGTGTTACAAAGGGGGATTGTTGCAAAGTGGGGTTGTTGCAAAGGGGGGAAGGGGGGTTGTGGCAAAGGGGGTGGGGGAAATGGGGGGGGGAACTTGGAGGCGGCGTTATCCCCAAGAGAAAGAAGGAGGAGAGAAGGAGGAGAGGTGTTCACCTGGCAGGAGCCAAGTGCACATTAAGACTTCCAGCCGGGCTGGCGTTGTTTTATAGGCTCCTAATCAGCCAGTTGGCTGAGTTGCCAGATACCATTGTATACATTATTATAGACTCCTAATCAGCCAGTTGGCTGGTTGTCAGATACCTCTTTTTATTATTGCATACATTATTATTATTATATACGCCTAATCAGCCAGTTGGCTGAGTTGCCAGATAGCGCCATGTATTCCATTGTATACACTATTATAGACTCCTAATCAGCCAGTTGGCTGGTTGTCAGATACCTCTTTTTATTATTGCATACATTATTATTATTATATACGCCTAATCAGCCAGTTGGCTGAGTTGCCAGATAGCGCCATGTATTCCGAAGACAGAGTTGCCAGATACCATTGTATACACTATTATAGACTCCTAATCAGCCAGCTGGCTTAGAAGGCTTAAATATTGCCAGATACCATTGTATACAGTCCAGGGGTGCTCAGACTTCGGAGACCTTAGGGCAAAATTTGCTAACTATTATCTTGGCGGGCACAAACACCAAAAATTTTCCCCTAATTTATGAACTAAAAATAATGATTATGATTAGCTTTAAAATGCCTTTCAACATTATATTTTTTGGCAACAGCTAGAGTAGATTGGCATATTAAGCATATACATTTAGAATTTATGTTTGAGAAAAAGTAAATATCTTCCCATTCACTTTGAAAATTATACGTCCTTATAGTCTTATCACTGGTTCGTGTCGCCATTATGAAGCCCTGTCAATAAAAATAAAATTAAATAATGTAATTTTAAAAAAAATATTTTGCGATCTAGCCACTAATATCAGAGGCTGAACTTTTACCACTTGAAACTTCAAAATCGGACACGCTGCCGGTCGAAATAATGCTAAACTTTTAATACTAAATGTGAAAACGTCAAATTACGTAATAAACGACTAAAAAATAGACACATTTCATGTTCGCATCCACACACAAGGTCACGCGGACAGGTCAAACGCGGAACTAAATATCGATCCGCCACTCATCTTTATAAAATCAATAAAATTCGAAAAGACACAGAAAGCCTAGCGAGTCGTTTCTAAAATGCCTTCTGATTGGTTGTATTTTCACGAAACACCCAATCAGCCAACTCGATTCATTATATCCGTTGAAATAGAATCGTCGCTTTAAGCGACACAGAAATTGGCGGAGCAAAGCAATGGTTTCAGACATGTTTTAAACATGTATGTGAGCGCTCTGCTCGCATGTAAAAATTCATTTCTAGTAATTTTTATATTGCCAGTTAAGATTTCATTTAGGCCGGCTATTCCAAAATAAACCAGCGGGCACATTCAAATCCATGGCGGGCACACGTGTGCCCGCGGGCACGGGTGTGAGCACCCCTGGACTATACACTATTATAGACTCCTAATCAGCCAGTTGGCTTAGAAGGCTTAAATATTGCCAGATACCTGTTGTATACAGAATACCGGTAGTAGAAGGCATAACAATAAACAACATTGCATCATTCTTTTTATTATAAATATATAGAAATAAATATACATTTGAGAATATGTACATAACAGAAATATATACACATAATTATATATAAAATAAAATAACATTTCATATACATTTCAATATGTACATAACAGTACAGGAGAAATAACACACACACACACACACACACACATATGGTGATATATATAAATAAAATACATTTCATATACACTTCAATATGTACATAACAGTACAGGAGAAATATCAAGCAAAATATTATATATATATATATATATATAAACACAAATCAATAGAAATATGCGTATAATCAAAAATATATATACAATTCACTTTTTTTTCAAAATACTAAAATCGGTCTTAATCGAGTTTACAATTACATCATTATTGCTCTGCATTACGCAGTCTATGCGGCTTAATAATATTTCACCGCTTAAAGTATAGGGAAACCTGTATTCGATATGAATGGCTTTCATATCGTTCAGTACTATTTTTGTCCCCACTTTACAACCGGTTGGCAAGTCATCTTTAAATACGTCTAGAATACAATCAAAAGCACGCACAAAGAGTTCATCGTTAGCTACATTATTAAACACAAGTTTATAAGAATGCTTTTCCAATCGAGGGTTTATTTCTACCGACTCGAGCTTTTCAATCGTGAACTCTTCACTCAACATAACGGCAATTGAAATAATCTTCTAAATCGTTACGGCAACTGCGCGTTATATAAAGAAATAGTTCTTCAGGGTGAACGGTGTAGGTGAGCTCAGCCTTGTACCGATCAATTGCTTTGTACCAAAGTTCATGGTATTTCAAAGAGTCTAAACTTTTTAAATAAACATCCAGCACTAGACCATTCTCACCAGTCCTACACTCGGTAAACCCATCGAGCAGAGCAGTGTATGCGTATTCAAGAACTGTATCAAAATAAAGCATATCCGTAACACGCGCGTCTAATATAGGTTTCAGTTTACGGAATCCGACGATTTCAAACATTCTGTCGAGGATGAAACGGTTTCGCGTAGGAATAAGAGCGTTATTATCAGAAGCATTCTTCCACATCAGCCTTATATCAATGCACGGCCGATCGTTATTTATACACAACGTACATACAACGGCGTATGAGGGCGCGTCACTAATCTGCTCTCTTCTTGTACCTACGTTAGCAGGTATTTTATAACGATCTTCACACCACTTATCAACTATCACAAAGATTCTATTCATCTCCTCGATACTTAAATAAACCCGTTTGTTTGTCGGTCTACATTCCGTTTCCAGTACATAGCTAATGGTACCGGAATTACGCCTGAACACGCGCAACGATTTCGTCACGGACACATCGTACGAGGCGTTGAGAATGCTGCTCAAAGGAAGTTCCATCGTATTCGAGGAGCGCACGTCTACTCGGTTCAAGCTCTGAGATAACTATGAGCCGTGTGAGGCACAGGCAGGAACGGTTCGACGGGCGGCTGACTCGATGATACGTGAATGGGCATGTTCGTACGACTCGAATTGTTGCACATATTTGTTTTTCCGTTTCGTCACTACCAGCCTACGCACTTTGGATAAGAACTAGGCGCTAATCATCTCCACACTCCGGCGCACTATTTGAGAGGAACATATGCTCATATTTTTCCTTTCTACCCATCAAACGATACTCGTCTCTAAAATCTGTTAAAAACTCACGCATGGCACTAGCCACAACCTCACTATGAACCTCATCATGATATACGTTAATATAGTGATAAAAACACCTAAGATTGTCCATGATCACGAGATTCACATTTTCAGACGTAGGGTATGAGTAATCGACATGGTGTAGCATGACGTAATACCGCTTGTCACACCACCCATCCACAAGGCTCATTATCCATACCTGCTGCTTCTCTTCTGCACGCGTTGTTTCTTTTACTTCACGGTGTATGTGAGACTTTATAAAGTTTAGCCCTGCAGCATACTTCAGCACATCGTCTGTGCAACGAAAGCCTTCAACAGTCTCACCAGAACATCCGTAGAGTATTTGTACATCTTGGAACTTCGCACAATCCAATGTGGTTTAAAAGAGGCATAGGAGGGGGGAATAGGAAGTTTTTCGGTATCCACCACATCCTCACACTTTACTGAATACCATTTCATAAACGTTGTGCAAGCAATATTAAAGGTAGCCATTTCAATATACGTCTGATCTGAATACACGTCTGATCTCTCGGGCTTACTGCGGTCGACTGACCACGCAGGGACTCCCAGATAGTAGCATGACTCACGCAGTGGGCGGAGCTTAGAACTTTCACCTACACACACACACACACACACACACACACAGGAGAAAGTGAAACGCTATTTGATTTATTGAGATATTCATATATTTACAAATACGATTCGAGATATTCAAGTTATATATACATATATATTTACAAATAGATACGATTATATACAAGACGTGTGAGTTAGAAGCATCATTGGTATCCAAAGGGTACGGTATCATAGGTGCCAGGTAACTGGTAACGTTTCCTATAGGTGTTACGGCACACCATCGTACCCCTAAGTTCCTTCACGCCTCCCAGCTTCTGCGCCCGAAAATTGTGGGTGCCTACAATTAGTTGGTGAGGTTCCAAACATACTAGATCCTTCAACGACTCAAAGTTAACAACCTCCCGATTCGCATGGTTGAGCGTAATACCCTTTGCCTTCACGATATATTTCATTTCATCCCCTACCCTGACCCGTACCCCATAAGTCTTAGGTCCTGTTGAGATAAAAGAGTCGGCGTATGCGTCGTCCCCATACTCATCCTTGATCTCATCAGTGAGCTCGCCGAGGAACTCCCCAATAGCGGGCATGTAATCACCCTCCCTCTCTGTGAATATCACGCTATCTGTATCGGCATACAATACTCTCCGCCCAAGAGAATGCAATAGACCCCAAAGTTTTATACGGGCGTAGGCTGTTGTGAAGCTCGCCACAGGTATGTTTGTAACCCTTGAGGTATCTGTGGCAAATTCAGTGTTGTTGTACTTTATTACGTAAGTATTACCTACATTCACGATCTCCATGACCTCTTTATCGGGGGCATTGGCATAATCCCAGACATCGCTATAACTTTGTGCCAAATGAATGTTCCCTCTGCCGGTATTCTGCGCAAATTTTCCCCATAGACTGTTTAGACACAATTTTGCACTAAAGCGCTTGCCAGGATTCTTTACAATTTGGACACGATCAAGTTGTATACCTTCGCGGTCGCGGTAACGTTGAATATAGGCAGACTTTTCATCTTCGGTATCAACTCCTCGCGGATACCCTGATGCTTCAACCTTATCCTTCAAAAAGGCGTTTATATATGGTGTGAAAAGGTTGGGGAGCTTCTGAAACCTCCACACCTCGTGTATCTTCAGTATTCTATAACCATGGCGTACGGCTAGGGCCAGCTCAGGACTTGTATATACGCCTCTGATCTTACGCTGGTGGGGTATATGGTTACATTCGCCGTTATCCTCTTCCGCGCACTTCACGCACAGGGGAAACATGAGCTTGTCGTCGATAACGACAGGTAAGATCGGCATCCATAAATTGCGTGGGGGGAGTACGTCTACGAAAGAGAGCCCAAAGTAATGATCATTCAAATTTTTTGAAAATTCATTGATGGAGGTATGCTAGGCCCACCAGTTTCTCAGGAGCGCCCACGGGGTACGGATTGCTCTTCATCACGTATGGGTATAAAGAACAGAAATCGTAGTAATGGAGCTTCACGCCCTCCGTAGGTGGGAAGTATAGTCTGAAAGGATTTGTACGTCCTCCAAACAAGCTATCACCACATTTGAGAGGATCCAGCACCATTGAACGCTTGATCGTTTTTATTTCCTCACGGTATACATCGTCTGTCTCCATCCGTGCATCATATTCATGCTCCCACAAGACTTTGTGAGTGAACTGTGATCCTATAAGTTGATCGCGGGTGCGGGTCGATGCAAGACAGTCGGCAGGAGACCTACCGTTGATATCTCCGGTGACTCCGCACTCAGGACGGGGGCATCCATGCCACCAGCAACCGTTAAAGGAGTACACAGTCTTCACACCAGTGACACGGTTTTCACTTAACCCATCAACCCAAAAAACACGTCCATTAATCTTAATGGGTACTTCACCCGTGTTGCGGGCGTGCTTTATGTATACACCTGTTTGTTGCTGCAGGTGTATGAGCCAGTAAATAGCCTTGTGTCCGTAACTGCGGGGGTTGTTTCGGTGAATAATGGCTAAGGTGTCTTTAGGCATGAAGTTATTCTTGAACACCGTAAAACATAATGATGCGATGGTGGTTGCGACTTGCAGTGGATCGCATTTGAAACGGGCTATGTACATACTTCTAAAGGCCTGGAAACATACTCTAAGCACGCGCACATCATTCACGCAATAACGCTCACATTCATCAGCTATATTATAAGGGTTACTTTCATTAAAACTGTCGTAGTATCGATCAAAGTCTTCACGTTCATCCATGCAGTCAAAATAATGTTTGGGGGGTGGTGGGCCTACGTAGTTTAAAGTCTCGCTGGTGAGGAAAGTGTATGGGAAGTATCCTTTGGAAACTTCAGCTGCTACTCCCATCACCTTGGGTAGCTTTGCTAATTTACAAGGTGTGAATAATAAAGTATCTTTAAATTGTACATTGCCTCTTATCTGCATCTGTATTAATTTGTTGCCTCTTTTCAATGGATCACCTGTAAATATCTCAGAGGATTCGTGTTCAAGCAACTCCTTATAAAGGAACTGCGTGTCAAACTTTGCCCCGTTATGGGCGAGAATATACACAGTCATTTTTTTGAACTTGTCGGCTAACTTGACAATATAGGACACAAATAGTTTCACAGGACTATCGCTGACATTCGTTTTAAAAACGTTTGTCCGTTTACCGCATTTGGGGCACTCGTCACATTCGATACCCATACACTCATCACAGATGGTCTGGCTCACAAGTAAATGTGGAATTACCTCTTTGGTTTCAGCGTTCGTATATGTTTCTATATCGTAGTACACAGTTATACAAGGGTTATTTTTAGGCTTAGCATCTTTCATATAACACACATGCTTTACTCCATCCGCCTTATATTCCTCCTGGCATGTAGGACAGTGAATTACGTCGCACTTGTGCTTAAATTTTCCCCAATTATCCATTGTGTGAAACATACCACATTCACAGATTCTCATTTTCCTGCACGTACCAATTGATTTATGGAGATCAAAGCAGCTATTATTGAAAAATGTGCGTCTACACACATCACAGTCTCTCTTCTCAACTACACGGCTTTCACATTTGGTGCTTTTACACTGCTCACATACCATGTGACATTCTTTACAATGTCTCACTATATCATCCGCAAACTCGAGGCACCCCTTACACAAATCATGATGTCTCCCATATTTTCGACTTTTGTCATAACTCGCGTAAAGCCCCCTTATATTACGGATGGGGAGATACGTTGTTCCTGACAATCCTAAAATAAGTAGGGGCCTTGTACGATCTCTCACACAGCTTTTAAAAACATACACAGTCCGGCGGCGATCATCCAAACCAAATATAACTATGCGCACATTCATTTCCTGTTCTACCTTTCTCAGCTCTTCAGGACCCATATTACAGTCAAATTCAAGTTCACAGTCTACAGCTAGTTTACGGGCACGCTCAACGATCGTAGGCAGCCAAATTTTTTGAGTCCGTGTATTTTGTACAGTAAACATACGTGCTAAGAGTACTGCTATAAAGCCGCAACCACGATCGACGTTTATATGCCTTCGGTAAATAGTTGGAGAATTGAAGTTAAGAGTGTACGGTATGGCACTATGACCCGCAACACGGAATACACGGTCAATATTTACCGTGAAGTTGTCCATATTGAAGGCTATACTACTTTGGACGGCTTGCATTATACGCCCTAATATATATTCTACATCTTCAGCAGCCAAACGTCTGAACGGTACTATCACCCAATAATCGTCTACATCACCGTCATCTGACCCGAACCCAAAGGACAGACTCGTCCTGACCTCACGCTCGTCGCGATTCTGAAGAGCAAACTCTATAATACGCTACTACCCTGCGTATCCCGCGCTCAATTCCATTGCTATACAGGGCTCTAGGGTCGACCCTGACTCTATACCGATTTCTAGTCAAGGCGGGGGTGGGGGCTGCGGATCGCACTAACTCGAACGTAATAACATCCTCAACAGAACGGGGGGCGGAATTAGTGGATATATTAGGTGCTGCTGATGGGGGCCCTGTTGCGTAGGAGGGTTGGGGATCTATTATTGTAGACTTAACAGAACGGGGGGCGAATAAGGGGGTATATTAGGTGCTGCTGCTGGGGAGGTTGTTGCGTAAGAGGTTGAGGGTTGGGGGTCTGCTGCAACAGGTACGTATTTCGGCCGCTTTATACCTGATGTGGGGTTCTCATACCTCCGCTTTGGACGTGCAACCTGTATCGCTGGTTCAGGGGAGGAGATCACAACTACACTGTCATCGTCATCCGTAATGATAGGGTGCTCTACCTCATCGTCGGTTCTGTGGGAGAAGAAATATAAGGATCAGCACTCAAAATTTGTAATATTTTGTAAATGACCCACTTAGGAGTGTGACGTGTTAGAAATGGACTCTGTAGAAAAATTCAGATTCACGAGCCCATCCACATGTATTATATCTGGACCTACAGGATGTGGTAAAACTGTGTTTATGCTTAAAATCATTAAAGAAAAGGGCGAGATGTTCTCGAAATTTGTGCATAAAGTTATATGGTGCTATTCGACGTATCAATCAGTGTTCAACGAGTACCAAGATGATATTTTGTTCCACAAAGGTGTATATGACGTTAATTCGCTAAAGGGAACTGAACATACAATCATTGTAATTGACGATCTCATGTTGGAGATGGATAAAACGTTTGCCGAGACATTTACAGTATACTCCCACCATCTTAACATAAGCGTGTTCTTCATCAATCAGAATCTATTTTTCAAAAATAGATACATGCGCGATGTGTCGTTAAATACGCAATATCTAGTCTTATTCGCGCAACGTAGAGATGTATCACAAATTGGGGTATTAGCCAATCAAATGTTCCCGAATCAGCGTAAGGAGTTTTTGGAAGTTTATAAAGAAGCTACAAGCACGCGTTACGGATATTTGCTTTGCGACCTTCATCCGCGAAACACGTTTAGAGTGCTTCTGCGAACGAATATATTTCCAAACGAGCCTGAAACGGTGTATATTCCAGAATGACAAAGAGACTAAAGAAATACCATGAATTAATAAAAATCTATCATCGACTGCCCCGGGCAATGCAGCAGATGTTTATTAAAAATATCGACGCCGACTTTTTAAAATGCATCTGTGAAATCTGTCTTAACGTTATAAATTGCAATGTATCAATGAAAACCCATCAGAAGGCTCGCCTACGCCGCTACAAGAACATAATACGTACACTCGCTCGTAAAAGTCAAACTGTAGCGAAGAAAAAACGAGTTATTGTGCAAACAGGAGGGTCATTTCTCCCCATCTTATTTTCAGTTTTGGGCCCTTTACTGACTAGATTAATATAATGAAGAAAGTGGTAGTGATTCCCCACGAGGTGTACGCTTCACTGCAAAGAGACACGGATCTAGATCCCCGTAAAAGCAGACTTAAAAGAATGGAAAGCGAATTGTTAGCCCTATTAAACAGTGAAAAAACACCTGATGAGAAAAGAATCTTATACCAAGAAGCTCTGCAGAAATTTCTTCACGAGTACGAAAATTATAAGAGCCCTACGGAGATTCCTGTGGTTATTAGGCACAGCACGGGGGACGATGGCGACATAGGACCTGTACCCGACGATACAGCTGATCAACCAAAAAGATTAGCCACACAACATATCGAACATGTATTAAAAAATACCCTCCCACTTACATTGAGGAGTAAAGGCTTAAGTCTTTATAATCTATTGAATGAGGATCCCGCCATACAATGGACCGATACAGGGGAGATCATTGTGGAAGGATCAAAGGTACAGGGATCGAATATCGTAGACATTGTCCATGATCTGGTGAGAAAGTGGGATAGGCCATCACCATCAGGATGGAAGCATATTAAAGCAAGACTACAACAAATAAATGTCCCTAAAACGTTGATAGGAAATCTGAACAGGTTAAAAGACTTGGAACACGCAACGTCTGTGGCACAATTGAAGACGCCGTCACCCCCTGCGGTAACACCTTTCAAGAGGAGAAAGAAGAGGTTAAACCAACCCTACCCACCTGCCTCTAAAATACGCAAATGGCTAACGTATTAACTAAACGTTATTATGACATTTCTGCCCCATCCTCTTACGGCGGCGTAGATAGACTGCACGTTTACGGAGTAGGAAAAAAAGATGTTGAAAGATTTTTGAGGGAGCAGGACGCTTATACGCTTCATAAGCCTGTGAGAAAAAGGTTTAAAACAGCCAAGACAACGGCTTCCTCGATTGATTCTATTTGGCAAGCAGATTTAACAGACATGCAAAGATATTCTGTGTATAACGATGGTTACCGCTACATTCTATTCATAATAGACGTATTCTCTAGATATCT
This sequence comes from Bathynomus jamesi, assembly GCA_023014485.1. NCBI lineage: Eukaryota > Metazoa > Arthropoda > Malacostraca > Isopoda > Cirolanidae > Bathynomus > Bathynomus jamesi. The sequence continues at coordinate 361,427 of JAJOZX010004395.1, read as the reverse complement.
GTGGCTAGTTCCTCTGAAAAATAAATCACCTGAAACAGTTGCTAAAGCCACCAAAACGCTAATGTTAAAAGAAAACAGGGTTCCTGGCTATTTTTGTACGGATATGGGGAAGGAGTTTATAGGCCGTGCTTTTCAGAATATGTTGACAGAGTTTAATATCAGCTATTACACAACCAATTCTATACATAAGGCTTCTTTAGCTGAAAGAGTTCAGCGCACCATAAAGGAACGCATGCACCGTTATTTTACACATAAAAACACATACAGATTTCTAGACATTCTGGAACCATTGGCATCATCCTACAACCGCTCACACCATCGCACGATTGGGGCAACACCTAACGAAGTTTTAGAAAGAGGTACGCTCCCGAGAAGAGATGGACCACCACCACCACCACCACCACCACTCTGTGCGCTTCAAAATCAATGATTATGTAAGGCTGTCGCGTTCGGGGAATAAATTCGCAAAGGGTTTTGAGCAAGGATGGACACGCGAGATTTTTAAAGTTAGGGCTGTGAGACCTAAAGGTGTGATAATGATGTATTACATTGAAGATTTGAATGGGGAAGAAATCTCAGGAGGCTTTTACCGCGAGGAATTGCAGAAAGTTGCGTTTAATTAGAAAAAAATGTGTTTAAAATTGAGAAAATTTTAGGAAGCAAAGGTTCAGGAAGGAGAAAAATGTACCTGGTGAAATGGCTAGGGTACCCAGAAAGCTTCAACACCTATATAAAAGCTGATGCAATAATGAAGCTTAAATAGTATGCAACATGGCTCCTAACCATTTCTACGTCACACTCCCGTCCTCCTCGTCCCTGTCTGTACACCCTAACAACACGCTAGCCAACTTTGTAACAGAACTCCATGGGCACATTGAATTGGGTCGTGATTCGTATGAGGTGGGGATATGCGAAATTCAGCTGGACACCGTCTTTTTAAATATGAACATGAAGAAACCGTTTTTTACGATTCTTAGAGACATTGACGAGTGTGAAAAAGCTGGGGTAGCTATGGATGAAACTATGCGCATCGCTTGGACTAAGATTGCACGGTATTACAGTACAGAAGTAAGACTAGGGCCGGGTCAATATGGTTCGGCCGAGGATGTTGTGAGAGGCTTAAACGTAAGTTTAAGAAACTCAAACCTTACGAATGATTTAGTATATGAAATCGTAAACAACCCTGCACATACACTAATCCTAAAATCAAAGACTAACAGATGTCTTAAAGAACATAGAAAGTTCAAAATTCTAACCAACGGCCGATATAGCGCAGCCTTCCAAAGAGACACATTTCACGAGACACAGTATAACTTGTCCAGATTAATGTATCAATTGAAGATGGAGAAATTGGCTGAAAGGTCCCCAGACATGTGCTATATTTACAGTAATATAGTGGAGCACAGTTTGTTGGGGATACCCAGGCACGCCTGCTGCGCATTGCTCACATCCCCAACCATAGAGGAAGGAGTTTGAGTATTACATATGACAGACCCCATTATGTGAATGTCGCAACTAATTTAATAACCAATATCACAATATATATAAGAACGATTGAGGGCGAAAACTTCCCATTCGGTAACGGGAGCTTAACAGTGAAGCTACACTTTCGACGCACTGAGTTATAATGGATAGAAAGCCTTTCACCGTCTATCGAGGGATGCGATACCAGCGCGGTAGTGGACTTGGATCCATTTTTTCATCCATACTACGTACGGCTGTTCCTTTGCTGAAGAGGGGTGCCAGATACCTTGGAAGGAAAGCGCTACAATCAGGCCTTAACACTGCAGAAGACATATTGGCCGGGGCTAAACCTAAAGAAGCTCTAAAAAAACATTTAAAGCGTACACGGAACGAAATCATCAAAGATGCAAAGAGAAAAATGCGTGGTGGCGGGAAGAGGAGGGCTCCCCGGAAGAAGAAGGGGTCACGTGGTATTAAACGTAAAAGGCTATCAAAAAGAAATGCTGTAAGCGAATGAAACCTATGGTTGACCACTTTTTTGACTGATATAAGCTAAGGATATTGATCTCATGAATCATAGTTTGTTTACCACTTGTCGAGAGAGGAGTCACTATTTCGCCATGGCACGCTTCATCCACCCATGTAGTTCACAATGCTGTAAGTCGGAGCTGTCCTTTTTTGAGCTCCGCCAACCCAAGTTTCTATTGAGCACAGTGATTTTATTACAATTAACCCTTTAAACACAATTAGTTCCCCGAGTGCACCTATAGAATTCGTGATACCCAGCTCAGGTCCTTACTTTTTGATCCAAGCTGTGTGCACATGTACGCTAAGCTACGTATAGCCCATTCTGATGGAACGGCCTGCGATGACAAATATGCTGTATACCCTGAAACAAACTTTCTGCACGCCATATTCAACCAGTGTGACGTATATTTAAATCAGACCAACATATCGGCAGGCACGGGGTACTATCATCTACGAGCCTATTTGGAAAATGTCCTCAACTTTTCCAAAGAAGCGAAGGCTACCTTTTTAAGTGCGGAGGGATATTATCAAACTAAAGATGAAAATAGTATAAAGGACAAATTTAAAAATTCTAAAAAGAAAATATACGAGTGTTTTGGACGGTTTGCACACAGATTTCACTTTCCAGGAGAAGTTGCTTGTGAACGGGGTGGATATGAAAATAAAGCTCACCCGCACGAGTCCTGAGATCTGCTTAAATCTGGATGCGAATCAAGAAGAGGGTGCAAAGTCCGTTGTGGTTCACATTATGGACACATACCTCCGCGTACGGGAGTGAAATTAAGTTCACCAAAACAACTAGAAATTGAGAAAAATTTACTAAACGCTACAGTGAAATATCCTATTAACAGAGTGCAGATCAAACTATATACGGTTCCTGCAGGGTTGGCATCGAAGCAGATAGAAAACATTGCCCTGGGAAATCTTCCTAAAAGGATATTAATCGGCATGCAGGACCACGCTTCGGTGAATGGAAAATATAAAAAGAGTGCCTTTAAATTCGAGAATTTCGGACTTAAAAATATAACTCTATACGTTAATGGCACTGCTTTGGGTGGAACAATGGGTACGGACTATTCATCAGATGCTGTGTTACCTCTTTGTGCCAGAGCCTATAGTAATCTGACCCATATTGCAGGTGATTGTGATGAGCTTGGTAATGGGGTAACGCAGGAAGAATTCATTGATCAATTTAACCTTTATCCGTTTGACATTACACCTGACTTATCTGCTAGCGTAAATACCCATTTAACACCACAGCAGAGCGGTAACATCTCAGTGCGGCTGGAATTCGCCAAGCCTATAGACGCTCCTATTAGTGTACTAGTATATCTCGAATCGCAAGCCCTAATAGAAGTAGATAGATTTAGAAGCGTTATCACTGACTTTTAAAATGGATGCTAATACACTTCAGAAAGTAATGGAGCGAGTCACACGTTCCAAATTTATCGGCGTGTTTGCGAAGAATGAAACATTGAGTTTGCCAAGTACGCGAGAATGCGGTAGTCTTATTGTGAACACAGACATCATCGGTAATGAAGGGATTCACTGGATCGCGGTCTATTTTAAAAATAGACAGCGCCTGTACTATTTTGATTCACTCGGTACTCAACCCTGGAGTGACCCTATTATTGTAAAATTTCTCGCTCAGTTACATATTCCCGAAGTTGTATGGAACCCATTTCGTATGCAGGGATATTTTACTAATGTTTGCGGAATGTACTGTGTCTCATTTCTCATGCATATGTCAAATGATAAAGAATTTATAAATTTTTTAAATTTATTTGACCCGTGTCACACTCACCGAAACGATGAAATGGTATGCAGACAGATAAAAAAACCGTTTTCCAATTGTACGTACTCGTTGTATATTATAATGTTTTTGTTCGTATATTTGTATATTCGTTTATTGTACTGATTTCTTTCATTTAATAAATTTATGAAAATATATTGCGTCTTCTTATCCCAAAAAGATCGAAAAACACTTACATTATTTGACATTGTTGACTGATTAGTATATCATCCGTATTCCCTTCAAAAGAGTGTATAACTCGTGTCAAATCCTCATCGGACCTTAAAGGAAAACATATACAGAGTATACAGACAGACAGATCCCCATTATGTGAAGATATCTTTGGTTCGAGGAGTGAACGCCATAAAAATTTCGATTTTAGCATAATGGGGAAATAACATTGATTGACATTTTTGACTAGTATCTATTTGACGAAATACTACAACTCTCCGTATATATAAAATCGAATTATGGACACTTACATTTCTATGGTAGTCCCTTGCGTCGGATTGTAAGGAGCGTCACTGCAAATATCTTCTACGGTTTGCGTCGAAAATAGTTCGCCACAATCAGCAGCATTGAAAAGACTAATTGTGGTTAATGCTGCAGTATCACGTTCTTCATACAAGTCTGGGGAGACGTACAGGTCCATGGTGGAGGATTGTGACACTGCTGACTGATCAGTATATCATCCGTATTCCCTTCAAAAGATTGTATAACTCGTGTCAAATCCTCATCGGACCTTAAAGGAAAACATATACAGAGTATACAGACAGACAGATCTCCATTATGTGAAGATATCTTTGGTTCGATTACCAATTTCGATTTTAGCATGATGGGGAAATAACATTGATTGACATTTTTTACTAGTATCTATTTGACGAGATACTACAACTCTCGTATATATATAAAATTATAATTATGGGCACTTACATTTCTATGGTAGTCCCTTGCGTCGGGTGTAAGGAGCGTCACTGCAAATATCTTCTACGGTTTGCGTCGAAAATAGTTCGCCACAATCAGCAGCATTGAAAAGCCTAATTGTGGTTAATGCTGCAGTATCACGTTCTTCATACAAGTCTGGGGAGACGTACAGGTCCATGGTTGATTATTCACTGATGCGAAAATAGCTACTGTTACTCCCAACTGAAAATATCCCCTTTTATATGCACATTCGCCAAGCTCCGCCCAAAAGACCAGATGTCCGTCGTGATTGGCTGCCGATGTAGCTGGGTGGAGCTATGACGTGTACCAATCCGCTATAACGAGACCGGACGAGTAACATATATAAAATCGAATTATAGGCACTTACATTTCTATGGTAGTCCCTTATATTATATTTTTTACTTACAAATTATTAGTATTGTTGAATTGTTAACTTATTTTATAATAAAGAAATTATATCCTAATTATATTTTAAAAGAACATTCGGTTTCAACGTTAAGCTGTGGTCTAAGGCGGCGTGGCATGAATAAATACTAAAATAAAATTAAATGTTAAAAATCTTTATTCATACGTTATTAAAAGTTAAAAATCTTTATTAATAAAACAGGATAGAAGCATATGAAAGTCAAGGTAAACTATAGTTGCAAATTAGGTTATACGATGTTTTTCGGACATACTACTGCCTCGGGTTAAATGATCCTGTTATTTTAAATCACGTATTTGAAAGAGTTAATTATTATTGCTACATAGAAAAAATCGTGCATTACGATGTTTTTCGGATATACTACTGCCTCGGGTAAAATGGTCCTGTTATTTTAAATCACGTATTTGAAAGAGTTAATTATTATTGCTAATAAAAAATCGTGCATTACGATGTTTTTCGGATATACTACTGCCTCGGGTAAAATGGTCCTGTTATTTTAAATCACGTATTTGAAAGAGTTAATTATTATTATTGCTACATAGAAAATCGTGCAGTTTTTTCGATTATTATTTATTGAACAAAACTCTCGCTCTCTCTCTTATATATATATATATATATATATATATATATAGAAAGAGTGGTCTGGAAGGAAGTTTACCAATGATTAAATTCTCTTTGCGAGTGACCCGTTGCCCGCGTCGGGCTAACCTTTGGTTAGCTTCCGCCCGAATTGTTCATTCTGACGAAGGTCAAGCTTTTCACTCCACCTTAGACCTACAGTTTAACGTGGATTCCGAACCACGACCCATCAGTAGCCACGCGTCTTGACCACTAGGCCTCCTAGGGTACCCATTTATCTACCAACCACTTTCTTTATTGTGTGGAAGGATGAACAGCTGGGCTTTGCTGCGCGCCGGCTGCCGTCGGGTCTCGAACCCTGGGCCGATGGATTCGTAGTCCGCGACGCTAACCACTACACCACCGAGGCGGTATTTGTCATTACTTACTCGGACTATAGGGATTTAATTATCCCAGAAGAGTTCCATGCACGGTCTGTGTAGCATATATATATATTGTGTGTACGTTTTTCCCTTGACCTTCGTCAGAATGAACAATTCGGGCTGAAGCTAACCAAAGGTTATCCAAAGGGTATATATATATATTATATATATTATATTATTATTTCTACAATGAAACGGGGTCGGGCCGAAGAACGGGTGAGAGATCTCCCCCCCCCAATATATATATATATATATATATATATATATATATATATATATATATATATATATATATCATTATATTTCTATATGACACCATACAAATTACGCGTAAATATTTTCATTGTAGAAGTAATAAGAATGATAAAATTAATATCTGGAGTCAGTGGTGATTTCTGCTCGAATAGCTTGTAGAAGAATAATCCCTCGGCCCGAAAAAGGTCCCTAGAGACCTTTTTCGTTCGAATCGTGTCCCTAGAGACACGATTCGACCCCGCTATAGTGGCTTGGGCAAATCCAAATGAATAATTTCTTTATTTTACGTCATTTTTCATTTTTTCGTCGCAGGAATGAGGCTGTATGTTTCATAAGTTTTCATCTCGTTTGGTGGAATTGTATCGTAAATTATCGTATTTCGAATTGTATCGTAAATGATCATTTCGTTTCGTTATTCGTGAGGGCTGAATTATGGATAACTATGTTATTTGTTTCGTTCATCTTCAAGTTTAATGAAGCTGGGTATCCTTATAAAAATTCGTTTCTGTCTAACGAATTATTTATTGGCTAACTTTGTTAATTCTATTATTGCGTAAATCTTTCTAATGTGTTACTGAATAATAGAAGATATATATTGTGGTATTTTATATATATATATATATATATATCAGAAGATATTTAAAAGACTGATATAATTATAGTAAACTTTTGTCGAAATAGTTACCCATAAAATTAATTGTTTTCTATTATGGCGTTTTCGAAGGTAAACTATGTTATTTGCTTCGTTCATCTTCAAGGAAGCTCAAGTTAATGTTATATTTTGCATATAATCCACAATATACATCTATTGTAAAACACTATATACATCTATATTTCAATTAAGTGTGTAATTATTTAATTCATCTACCATATTGTGGTACACAATGCTTAATATAATATATATATATATATAATATATATATATATATATATATATATATATATATATATTTCTATAATTCTGTTTTCTATGGTGGTTGTTGAATTATGGATAACTACGTTATTTGCTTCGTTCAACTTCAAGGAAGCTAAGTACTCAATGTTCCAAATATTAATATTACCATTATACATCTATTGTAAAACACTATATACATCTATATTTCAATTAAGTGTGTAATTATTTAATTCATCTACATATTGTGGTACACAATGCTTATTAGAATACATGGCGCTATCTGGAATACCTTGCGCTATCTGGCAACTCAGCCAGAATAGAGGATTATAAAAGATCGCGAATCTGGTGAAGAACCATTCCCCCCTCGGCTCCGGCCGAGTAAGGAGCTCTGCTCCTTCTATTTCAGGCCCTTTGGTAAACCCCATAGTGGCCTCTTAGGTTAGGGAAACGAAAATAAATTGGGGGAGAACTCCACTCTGTCCTTCAGGTGTCTCTCTCCCTCCTTCAGCTCTCTCTCTCTCCTGCATGTATCTTCCTCCTTCAGGCGTCTCTCTCTCTCTCCTGCATGTTTGCCTCCAGCATGTGTACTGCATGTGTACATCATGTGTACCTACTGCATGTGTACCTCCAGCATGTGTACCTACTGCATGTGTACTCCTGCATGTGTGCGTGTGTACCTCCAGCATGTGTACTCCTGCATGTGTACCTGTCCTCTCTCCTTCATGCGTCTCTCCCTCCTACAGGCATCTCTCTCTTCTTCAGGCGTCTCTCCCTCCTACAGGCCTCTCTCTCTTCTTCAGGCGTCTCTCCCTCCTACAGGCATCTCTCTCTTCTTCAGGCGTCTCTCCTTCAGCTGTCTCTCTCTCTCCTTCAGCGTCTCTGGCTCAGCCAACTGGCTGATTCTGGCTGATTCTGGCTGATTAGGAGCCTATAAAACAACGCCAGCCCGGCTGGAAGTCTTAATGTGCACTTGGCTCCTGCCAGGTGAACACCTCTCCTCCTTTCTCTCCTCCTCTTTCTCTTGGGGGATAACGCCGCCTCCAAGTTTTCCCCCCACCCCCTTTGCAACAACCCCTTCCCTTTGCAACAACCCCCTCCCCCTTTGCAACATCCCCTTTGCAACAACCCCACCCCCCTTTGCAACATTACATAATAACCTGCAACATTCCTGCACTCTCCCCTTTTGCGGCTATACTACTTGATTGCACCCATTTAAGATTATGAATTTTGCATACATAATTAATAGGCAATTTTTATTGTTTAGTAATATTCACAAGTTGCTATATATATATATATATATATATATATATATATATATATATATATTATATATATAATATATTTTTTTTTTTTTTTTTTTTTTTTCCAGATTTACCGCCGATTCGTACCTAAAGAGACGGTACATATCTCGGCGAGGCAGTGAGTGGGTGATGTCACTGTGCTAGGGGCGGTAGACTAGGGGAATGAGTAAGGGTCAGTCGATGGATAATGGGTAGGAGGGGTACGGTTTCAGATACGATGGAGCAGATGGGAGTGAGTAAGGAAGAGGAAAACGGCTTCTGCTGAAAAGTGGGGGCCGTCGGCGAGTATAGATCGTAGGCAGTTGGGTATGGGGTTTTCGGCCGAGAGAGGGAAACACCTGCGACGGAGAGCGGCCAACTTTGAGCATTCCACCAGAAGGTGTAAGACAGTGATAGGGGTATGGCAGGTAGAGCAAAGCGGGGCTGGCGATTTCGCCATAAGGTGTCCGTGGGTGATGCGGGTGTGACCTATGCGGAGACGGGCTAGGATTACTTCTTTATGGCGGGACCGGTGGAATGAAGAAGCCCAGTGTCCTATGTGCGGTTTGATCGTGTGGAGTTTATTTTGTGTGGCCTGGTCCCATTCCCGCTGCCATATGGAGCGGAAAAGCCGGGAAGAAGTCGGAGAAGGGGAGGGGTCGGGAGGAGGCCGGCAGCAAGCAGGCCGTCTTCGCTGTGCGGTCCGCCGCCTCGTTACCCTGGATGCCGACATGAGCCGGGACCCAACAGAATGCGATTGTCTTATGTTGGAAGATCGTTAAAGAGTGGAAGGTCTGCTGGATGGTACAGACGAGCGGGTGAGGGGAGTTAAATCTTTCTAGGGAGAGAAGTGCACTTTGGGAATCCGAATAAATGACAAAAGAGCTGGCAGAGTGGGTGCGCACAATATCGAGGGCCTCCGTTATGGCGAAAAGTTCCGCCGAAAAAACGGAGGCCTCGCGGGGCAGGCCGACGCTCCGGGAGAGCGGCTGGGACAGAATCACCGCTGAGGAGGCCACACCAGCTTCCGAGCGGGAACCATCCGTGTAAATGGCGATTGCGTCCGGGTGTTGGGTTGCGTGTTCGCGGAAAAGTGACCTGTATATCATGGCGCTCGTGGTAGTCTTCGGTAGGAACACAGATCTTTGCAGAACTTGATAGGGGTTAGGATCCAGGGGGGTAGATGCTGAATGAAATGGGGATAACTGAGGGGGCGGGCATGTTGAAAAGATCAAGGAAAGAGCGGACCGCTTCAGTGAAGTGCCAGCTCCGTCCCTGAGGTGGTAGTTCTAAAACCGCCGTGCCCAGAAGCGAAGAAGGTAGCCTCTGTGCACGGAGGTATGTCCGCATGAGAGTAGACCCCGTCGGAGGGCGAGAGGGAGATGATCACATTCCACATAGAGGCTGGAGGCTGGGGAGGAGCGGAAAGCACCGGTGGCGAGGCGGAGGCCTCTATTAAGTACGGGTCCAGGATACGGAGGCGGGCGTTGGAGGCTGAACCATAAACTGCGCTACCATAGTCCAGCTTCGACTGTACTATGGAAGTATAAAGGCGAAGAAGAGAGCGTCGATCTGCACCCCATGTGGTGTGAGAGAGGTGATCCAGGAGAGCGAGGGGGCGTCGAAGGGATTGCTTTAAGTGCTTGAGATGGGGAACCCAATTGAGCCGTCGGTCTAGGGTCATGCCCAGAAAACGCGTGGAGGGTACCACCTCAAGAGGACTGCCATATAATGTAACAGAGGGTAGAGGAAGGGTTGTGGGTCTTCTTCTACTGAAGACCATACACTTGGACTTAGGGATGGAGAGGCGGAAACCCACCGACGTCGCCCACCTCTCCACCCGGTAGATGGCGAGCTGCATTTGCCGCTGAACGACAGACGGTTCTCGCCCTGCGAAGTAGATTGCAAGGTCATCCGCGTAGATGGAAGAGCGGATTGTAGGTGGAAGGCATTGTGAGACCGTGTTCATCACGACAGAGAAGCAGAGAACACTGAGGATGCTTCCCTGTGGGACCCCGTCCTCCTGCACAAAGGTGTCAGAGAGGACTGAGCCCACCCGGACTTTAAAGGTCCGAGAAGTAAGGAAGCCCCTGATGAAGGTAGGCATGGCTCCGACAAGGCCCAGATGTCGGAGCTGACCGAGGATCATTGCTCGACGGGTGGTGTCATAGGCCTTCTGGATGTCGAAGAAAACTGACAGTACGAACTGTCTATTGTCGAAGGCATCCTGTATGTCTCGGCTGAGAAGCAGGAGGGGATCAGTGGTGGAGCGGAATTGTCTAAAGCCGGACTGGGTAGACGGGAAGGAATTGGTACGTTCAAGGACGAACGATAATCGCGTAGCGCCATTTTTTCGAGGATCTTGCAGGCACAACATGTCAGGGCGATTGGTCTGTAGTTTGTGGGGTCCAGGGATCTTTGCCGGGCTTGGGGATAGGGATGACGTGGGCCTCCTTCCACCTAAAGGGGAAGGCACCCTCTATCCATATGCGATTGTATAAGTCTAGCAGGAAAATTTGTAAGGTAGAGTGGAGGTGTTGGATCATGCCGTACGGAATACCGTCCGGGCCGGGGCAAGGGGATCGCCGAGAGGCCAGTGCCGTCTGTAGTTCACGCATGGTAAACAATCGGTTGTAGGTGCTGTCTATGGACGGTGGGGAGGGGCTATCGTCAGGGGCGGGTACGGGATTGGCTGCAGAGGAAGAAACGGCGGCGAAGGTAGAAGCAAGGTGGTCTGCCACCGACTTGGGCTCACATAGGAGTCCGTTGTTTGTCCGGAGGACCGGGGGTCGGGAGGGGACATGTCGCCTCTCGACGCCCCGCACCTTCTTCCAGATGGTAGCCGAAGGTGTGTTGACGGTAATGCCGGACACAAAGGCACGCCAAGAGGCTCGGCGCGCTGTCTTCATTGTGCGGCGGGCGATGGCCCTGACCCGCTGCATTTCCGTGCGATGGATGGGGAGTCGCGTCCGGTAAAAGCGCCGAGTTGCCTTCTTCTTGGCGCGCACGGCCTCCGCGCACTCCGGGGTCCACCAAGGAACCCGTCGGGCGCGGGGGTAGGCGGAGGATTGTGGTACGCTTGTGCTTGCGGCCGTTAGAACGACGGACTCGAAGTATGCGACGCACCGTCGATGGATGGGAAGTGGGCAGTTGTAAGTGTGGTATATGTGTTGTCGCGGAAGCGGGCCCAATTCGCGTGGTGGTAACCCACCTTACCGGTACCCGTACGGTCTGGTCGGGTCGATTGAGGGTGAGTAGAATGGGGAGATGGTCACTGCCATAGTCCTCTTGGAGGACTTGCCACGTGAAGTCTAGGAGGGCATCAGTTGATACGAGGGACAGGTCTATACAGGATGGAGTGCAGGTGGTGGCATGGTAGAATGTGGAGAGCCATCGTTGAGGCACTCGAAGGAGAGCTCGGTCATGACGGATATCAGGGTTGGGGCCATATAGGTGGTGTGTGTGTCGCCCCACAAGGGGTGACGACTATTGAAATCGCCCAGTAGTAGGAAGGGCCTGGGGAGTTGTTCCACGACTTCCACCAGGTCGTCGCGGGAGACTTGAGCGTGGGGGGGAAGGTAGATTGAACAAATGGTGTACTGTCTATCCAGGGAGAGCCGGACGGCAGTCACCTGTAGCGGGGACCGGATGGAGAGATTGTAGAAGGGGACTGCGTGGTGGACGAGGATGGCAGCTCCCCTTCGAGTGCAGGTAGGAGGCGGGGTGGCGACGCAGAAATAACCAGTGGGGCAGGGCATGGACCTGGTCCCCAGGATTAGCTCCTGGAGACAGACACACACCGGACGGGAAGTGGCAATCAAGGAGTTAAGGCCTTCATTGTTTGCAAAGATTCCTCGACAGTTCCAGTGGACTATCGTGGTTTTCGGGGGATCCATTAGTTGATGAAGGGGGATGGGTAAAGGTAGGCGCTAGGAGTTGGAGTGTGAAGGGGGATCTGGAGTTCGCGAAACTGAAGGCTGGGTCGGGAGCATGGCTGGCTATCTACCGTTCACCAGGGAAGGAATCGGTCGGCCTGTCGAACCCTGCGGAGGTTGCGGGGTCGAGTCGGCCGAGCGAGACCGGAGGCGTGGATCACGGCAGGCAGAGGAACATCGTGGGCTGAGCGGGTCGGAAGTGCCTTGTCGGGCTTCTATGGTCGGGCCAGGGGGGGGCAGGTTAACCCAAAAGGGGCGCTACCCCGCCTGTCCGGGGTCTCACGGCGGACCCTAGGTGGTGACAGGGGGTACCAAAAAGACCGGGCGGGTGGGAGGGAGGGCGTACTCAGGGTAGCTGATAAGGGGGGGGTCGGGGATGTTGGGGGGGTAGGTACGATGGGGGTGGAAGGAGGTGAACCAGAGTGGTCTCGTGGAGGGGTGGAGAAAATGGCACCAGAGGCAAGGGCAGATCCAGGAGACTCATGGGCGTGGGCGCAGCCGAGCTTCCCTCGGTCACACCGTGCAGCCGCGCCAGAGCCGCATCCACTGGATCCACTGGGCTGGGTCTCGTCGTACAGGGCGGGTCGTGGATTTCGGCCACTATTGTCAGAGTCTGTGGGGGTAGAACGGTGGGACTCTACGATGGGGAGAGATGGACATAGTGGGCGTGGTGGGCGGTGTAAGGGTCCGAGCCGTCTTCTTGGTCTTAGGGGAAGAGGGAGAGAGACGTTGGGAGGCCGGAGGGTCTGGTGACACGCTCCGGCGTCTCCGCCTCGACGGCTTGCTCCGGGCGGCAGGTTCGGGCGTGTACAGGGAGTACTGGGAAGGCAGGGTTTGAGGTGGCTGGGACCTGGAAACCCTGGTCCCAGACTCCTGGGGGATTCGTGGCAGGTGAGGTGAGGGAAGAAGAGGAACGGTGGGGGGACAGGGGACCGTCGGGTCCTGCGAGGATTTGCTATGTGGGGAACAGGAAGCAGTGGCTGGGGGGGGTTTCGGCGGCAGGCCAGGGCGGCGTGCCGAGATGATAGAGCCGAGAGCAGCGGCATAGGACACCCCCGGCCTCACCTCCCGACTCCGCACCCTGTCGCGTGCCTCACGGGGGCTAAGGAAGTCCGTCACCTTAGGCATCGGACCTCTCGAACCTGAAGAAAAGGCATTCTCGGGATGAAGAGGGATGTGCGCTTCACAGTTCGAGCATTTGGGTGTGTTGGGGCACCTGTCCGGGTGGGCGAGTCGTCCACAGTGAACACATAATGGATGCGGCTGTCGACAAGCGGAGCTGACGAGCGTGTCCGAATTTATTGCATTTGAAGCAACGGGTCGGGTCTGGGACGTATGGGCGGATAGAAACTCGCATGAGGCGCGGTCTCCCATACCCCATACAATACGGTCAGGGGGGATTAGTGAGTTAAAAGTAAGGAGCAGACGTGGGGTGGGGAGGGGGTGCCTCCCTGTCGGGATGTGAAACGATAGATCTTAATAACTCCTTGGGGTGCGAGATCCTCCAGGAGCTCGTTCTCTGCGACCGACAGTAGGCGGGTGGCGTAAATAGTGCCCTGACTCTGGTTCAGGCGAGGGTGTGGGGAAAACGGACACGAGCATCCAAGGACCTCAGTGATGGAGAGTAGGGCTTTCGTCTCTGCGGCTGAGCGTGATTTTACGAGGAGGAGCCATCCCTCTGTGGGCGTACGTCATAGCGGCTGGAGTTGCTGTGGGTTCGGATCGCCTGGAACGTCCGTTCAGAGTTGTTCGGGAGGGACCCAGATGTAGGCCGAATCACCAGGAATTTGTGGATACTTGGAAGGGAGAGGGAGGCTGTAGAGTCGAAATGTACTGGAATATTCAACGGTCGGTAGGACGGCCGTGAATGCCGGCTCCCCCGTCCGCCGCGAGGCTCTCTCCGCGGGGAGGTGGGCTGGCGGCGGGTGAGGGGGGCATATGGGGAGAGCAAGAAGCCGGGTTGTGGGGGCAAGTCCTCGGTGGAACTTGACTTGCCCGAAGGTGGCTGAAGTGGGCTGGGGCGAGGCCCCTGCTCTAGAGAGTGTAGGTCCAAGGGCGTAATCGAGGGACGGACTGGGGTCGGCAACGGAAAAAGGAGAGTGCAAGCGTTCCGCTTCCACAGGGGGGTCAACCCCATTAGGTTGCGGTCTTCCAGTGGTAAAGGACTCGAGGGCCTGGTTGCCCACCACCCGAGTGTTGAGAGAAAGAGTAGTCCGGGAATGAGAAGCAGTAGTCGTAAGCCGGGGGGGAGAAGTGTCCATAGCTAAACAAAAAAGAACTTCATCCCCCGCGCGCATCCAGCCACCACCGACTCCAACAAGGGAAAGGCGAAGTGTGGGCACACTTGGTCCCACTGCCGATGGATGTCACGCAGGGGGAGATACACCCGCACCCAGTCCCTGTGCCTGAAAGGCGGCCACTCTCATCCAACGCGCGGTGAAAAGTGGCAGGGACAGGGTTGGTTTGGTTGGAAAGCGACAAGGGTGCAGGGCAACCACCTCCCACACCCAAGGGCCAAGGAAAGGGTCGAAATCAAGGTCCAAAGAACAACGCCAAAAAAAAAAACCAGGGAGAAGCCAGAAAGAATGGGTTAAAGGAGAAAGAAAGAAAAAGAAGCAGGAGATCAGCGGGTCCCCAAACGGGCCCAATGGTCCACGAGGGCAGAGAAAGCCCTTACACCGAAGAAAGGTGTATTCCCACATTCGCCACAGAGGGACGCGCCCTATAGCTCCGGATATATATATATATATATATATATATATATTAGTAGGAGTTTATAAAGTGTTTCTTTTGAGTTGCGAAACGATATTAGTAATGGTGCTTGTCTGATGCTTATGGGTATAACGTTCTAGATATCTGCCTCTTTGTAGGAGAGAGCATTTCCTGCAATTTGCATGGAATAATTTGGTTTATGTATGAAATCATTGGGAAGCTTTGTATTATGATTATAGTCGATCTGATGGGGGATCGCCCTGTGAATGGGCGAAGTATAGTTTCTATTATTAGCAACTTTGTACATACTGATACCGACAGTAAGTTTATACAAGTCATTTACTTTTAGAATATTTAAGTTTCTGAACATTGGAGCGGTATGAGATCGTCTGTTATCATTGTCTAAGAGAGTTCGTAAACATTTTTTATGGATTACTTCTAGCGGATACAGTATATAAGTCTTTGTACTACCCCATACTGTGATTCCATATTGTAGGTGTGGATGGATAAATGAATAATACAGCGTGAGGACGGCATTTTGGGAAATTTTTTTTTTTATTTTAAACATTATGTAGAGAAATCTAGATATTTTTTATTTGATACGTTGTGTGTGGCTTTTGAAATTTAATTTTTCATCTAACGATTGCAGTTTCTTTAGTTACGAGCATATATGATGATTTTGTCAAGTTTAGTAAAAACTTATTTGCACACATCCATTTATAGACATGATTTAATTCCCTGTTCCCTTCGTTTAGTAGGTAATTGATATCGTGGTGTGTAGAGGTGAGTGTTGTATCATCTGCATATTGAATACAATCTAATATTATTGATCGATAAAAATAATTTACATCCATTAATCAAAGTAAGGGTTCAATCGTTCAAGGA
The DNA here is from genome assembly GCA_023014485.1 of Bathynomus jamesi. Taxonomy (NCBI): domain Eukaryota; kingdom Metazoa; phylum Arthropoda; class Malacostraca; order Isopoda; family Cirolanidae; genus Bathynomus; species Bathynomus jamesi. The sequence goes on along the minus strand of JAJOZX010004395.1, from coordinate 345,311 downwards.
TTGATCCTTGCGGAACCCCACTTTCCAATATAGCATATTCTGATGAAATGTCATTTACTTTAACATACTGACGACGATTAGAGAGATATGACTTAAACCAATTTAGCATATTTCCCCTTATGCCATATGTGTTTAATTTGTCTTGTAAGATATCGTGTGAGAGCGTATGAAAGGCTTTCGACAAAGCATGGAAAACTAAGATTGTGTATTTGTTGTAGTTTAGGTTTTTATAGATATTTTCTAATAGCATGTTAATGGCGTCTTCTGTGGTGTGGCCTTCTCTAAACCTATTGTCATTGATGTATTTTGTAATTATAAATACATATTTTCAAATACATTTTTAAATACATTTGCAAAAAATCATGGATTTTTTTTTCCATTATTGGAAGTATTTTAGTCTCATATTTTTTGTGAATCAAGAATTTAATTATTTTTCTTGTAACTGTTCCAGTGTTCCATACTGTACTATGTTGTTTATTGCATTATGGTTCATGTAGTCCCTTCTTTCTGTTGCCTCTCTTTGGATTGCCTTTGTTAATAAACACTGAAAATGGAATGTATTTAGGATGTATTTAGATTGTATTTAAATACATTTTTGAAGTAATGTATGATATTTAGTATTTAATTACATTCCAGTTTACAGTAATGTATTTGGTATTTAAATACAGATTTTCGTGGTATTTAGTATTTAAATACATTTTAAAGTATTTATGCCCACATCTGGCACCAGTCACAGAGTTGACCACAGTGTTTGAAATTCTCAGCCAGTCAGAGCTAACCTTTTTTTTTTATGCAGGAAGGAGGGGCCAAGGGTAAGAAGGAAGGAACTGCTTCTGAAAACAATTGTGGTGTCATGGACCAAACGCTCTTTGCAAAAGCCACTGAAATTGCCTGAAAGCACAAAGAGCGTTTTTCTAACATTGTTCTTAGGATGGGAACATTCCACACCATCTGTAATGCCTTAGCCATCCGAGGAAAGTGATTTCAGGACTCAAGTCTAAAGGACATATGCGTAGAAGCTGGGATAGTCGCTAAGGAGTCCATGAATGGTGTCCTTGATGGTAAACACTACAATCGTGCTGTCAGGGCCCACAAGTATGTCTATGAAGCCCTGATGAGACTGGCATCGGCAGAGTTCATACTGTGGGTGGAGAACAACCTTCAGGAGAGGAGTGCTGTGATCAAGTCATTCTTCGACTAGGTGAACAGCATTGTTGGTGATTTGAACCAACAGAACTTTAACAAACTGCTGCAAAGTCCACTCTTAGCTGAACAGCTGATGACCCTATGGAGATACTTCCTGGAACACATCCGTTACAACAATGGAGAGCTTTCAGCATACTGGATGTCCTACATAGACATGGTAGAGGATGTAATACTTGGCCTTCTGCGTGATTCTCGTGAGGGAAACTGGGATTTGCACCTCAATGCCATAAGAATTCTGATCCCATGGTGCTTTACCTACGATAAGGTAAACTATACCAAGTACCTGTCTCCATACTTTGCTCAGATGACAAATCTCCCAGAGAAGAGTACTGATGTGTATGGAGCCTTCAAGCCAGGCCAATTCTCGGTGCCGATGTCCAGCAACAACCCCTTTGTGCGTATTCCTTTGGACCAGACGAGTGAGGTCACAGTGAACAAAAACACTCAGACGCCTGGAGGCACCACTCGGTTCAGCCTGAAAGCTGGAGCTCTCACACTGTACTACATAACAGCTGAGCACCGCAGTGAATTCGTGGGACAGTTATGAGACATGGTGCAAGGTATGAAAAAACTATATAGGGTTATGAGTTGATTGCTATTAACTTGGAAATTTCCGCCAGATATTGATGCTGAGTTGACGGCAAAAACCCTACGTCTTTTCGTTAAAAAATTGTGTTTGTGGAGGTCTTCAAAAGACTTTGTTAAGTAGTGTTTTGTGGGGGGGGGGAGGTTAATGTTGAATTTATTTGGCTTCTGTATTTAGCGCTGCCTAATGGTAAGAAAGGACACTACCATACCTTATTATTTCGTTGGATCTCGCTTCTGATTGAGGGCGCGCGGCTGCCTATCGCACCTTTCTTTCGATGTAGGCTGTGCGGTTATTCAAGAAGTTTATTCCGATTAATATAGGCAGTTCACTATGCATAAATACCTGAAGGAATAGGCTTATCCTTTTGTGTTATTAGTTTTAGTTTATTAGTTTTTCACTCAGAACTTGTAGGAAGATTCTTCCTTCCCTACAGCAAAGCTCGTCACTAGGCAGCTCTGAGAGGCTGTCTTTGTCTTAAATTCCCTTACTTTGCAGTCTCCAGACGTTTAATTTTCGTATTTTCATTATTTCTTCTCTCGAAGTAATTTTCATGAATCAGCGATGGAAAATTTTGATACGAAAAAATACATTTTTCTTCTTGTTATGCAGGCCCAATGCCTACATATTGGGTTCTATGTTTGGCAATTTTTTTTCTATTCCCAGTAGGCTTTGTCGCCAATCCTGAGGCAATTTTGTATTTATTTAATACAATAAATTAATAATTTGTATTTAATTATGAAATAAAGGTATCATATTGTAGGCTAGGGCGGAGTGAAAAACTCATTTTTCGAATTTTCAAATTGGCTAGTGTGGAAAATGTGTGGAGTAGTGAGGAAATAAGCTGGTATAAATTTGAAATCATAACATTAATATCTTCAGGTGCCACAATGACCTTCAATATTGAAAAAAATTGAAAAAAGCAGATTTTAACCAATAATTACAGAAGAGTCCACGATGCACAATAGACAAGAATTTATTCACACTTGTATAAAAATAGCTCAGTCAACCTTTAAAAAAAGTTTTTATTCTTTAAAAACAGTTTTCTATAGTCAGCTCACTCAGCTGTCATGTGAGTACCTCGGTTCAGTGTAGCTGTCGCTCTCGTAGCAGGTGGGTGTTCTGTTGTTGGCGTTACTCAGATAGTCTAAACTATATTTCTTATATATTTGCATTTCTGTATTGTGTTGCCCTAAGTTTGCCATGTACTATTAACTGAAATTAACGTATAATTGATATTAGCTCTTTCTTTTTCAGATTTGTATACTTTCAAAATGTCTCGAGTTTGTGCAAAATCAACCAGGGCCTCAACTGAGTGCCCCATGTTTGGTATGGGGGAAGATTTGTGGCACAGGAATCTTCCTACATACGAAGGAGTTTTTAAATATTACTTGTTTGTAAGAAACGATTTGAAACAGAATACTAAAAAGATCCTTCAATATCTCAAATATTAGAACAAGTTGTTGATAAATTGAAAACAATTTGGGAAAGTGCTTCCGTCCCAATTCTGTCAGACAGGCGAATTGAAACAATGTTCAGAAGCTACCACGAAAAGTATCGTGTCATTATGAAGCCATACCAAAGCAGAAAAAATTCTGAAGCTTACAAAGCAAAGATTGATATGTTCAAAAAGAAGCACACACGAAACTTTTTGACATTGCAGCGTGCAAGTGCAAAGTACTAACACAATGTTCTTGTCCCAAAGAAAAAACGGTTCCAAAGGAAGAAGTGACGTTCCTCTTAGATCAAAGGAGTGAAAGAAAACTGTTTATTGATAGAGTAGATATTACACTCTCAAAGAAAAAAGCATCTACGTTGCTAAGAAAGCAAAAAGAAGCTGTGAGGCTCACCAAAGAATCTTCACAGGAGAAATTGCAGGATACAAATGTTGAATTATCATCATCGACATCAAATAGTGAAAGTGAATCTGGAGAAATATCAGACGATACATTTCCAGAGCCAGTTAGCTCGAAGAGAAAGCTCGAACAACCTGAAGAACAATTATTCAAGAAAAGGAAAACTACAAATCTACCTTCAGTGGCTACTGCTTGTGACAGGACTGCAGTTTCAGATCGAGCTGCAGCATTCATTGTTAGTGCAGTATTGCAAGATATTGGAGAAGTTTCTATTGACAATACATCTGAAGTAGTGGATAGGAGTAAAATCAGAAGAGAAAGACAAAAGAAGAGATCAGAAATTATGAAAGATCAAAATCAGGTCCCAATCAGAGGAATCTATTTTGATGGTCGAAAAGATTCTACACTCTTCCAAGAAAAAAAGAGAGTCCAAAGTATATCAGAAGAAGGTAACAGAAGAACATATCACTTTTCACTTTAGTGAGAGAACCTGGTTCAGATTATTTGGGCCATTATTCTGTGAATTCTGGATCAGCTGAAGAAATATGTAAAGGAATGTTTGAGTATATTGGAATAATGACATGAACCTGGAAAACCTTGTTGCCATTGGATGCGATGGTGCAGCAGTCAACACTGGAGAAAAGGGAGGCGTTATAAGGCTTATAGAATTGAAGCTGAAGAAGCCAGTTCAACATTTAGTGTGCCAGCTCCATGCCAATGAATTGCCATTACGCCATTTAGTTGCAAAGCTGGATGGAAAAACATCTGGCCCCCGCGGATTCACCGGTCCTATTGGCAGGAATTAGAGAACTGTGAGAGTCTTCCTATTGTCGAGTTTGAAAGGATTGATGCTGAGGAACCAACTGTAGACTGTGAAGATCTTAGCACCGACCAAAAATATCTAATTGATATTCATCAGGCCATAACAAAGGGATATTGCTCTCCAGATCTTGCTCATCGTAGTCCAGGCAAAATGGCACATTCACGATGGCTGACTACAGCAAATCGTTTGCTTCGTCTATACGTTTCAACTGTAAGTCCATCTGAGAACCTCATGAACATTGCTTCTTTTATAATGAAGGTCTACATCCCAATGTGGTTTTCTATTAAGCAAAGTACGTCTTTTGTCAATGGCTCAAAACATGTTTTCAAAACTATTGAACTAACAAGAACACTGAATGACGGAGTAAAGGATATTGTAAACCCTGTCATACAAAGAAATGCATTTTTTGCAAATCCAGAAAATATTCTAGCATCAATGATTCATGATGACCGCAGCGCCATAGAGAATTAGCGTGGAGGCGAATAAAGAAAGTAAGGCAAACAAACAAGGAAAAAGTTGTGAGGCGTTTCACAGTACCTGTTATTCAATTTGAAGCTACTGATTATACTGATTTAATTAATTGGCAAAAATGCATTGTCACTGAACCACCTGTGACAAGACACCTGACAGAAAATGAGATTGAAGAATTCATAGAAAACAAGAGTACCCCTCCATTCGAGAAATTCCCTTGTCATACACAAGTAGTAGAAGAATGGTAAAATTAGTGACTGAAGCATCATCAAAAGTATTTGGATTGAACGCGCGAGATGGCTTCATAAGATCAACACTTCAGTCACGTAAAAAAATGCCATCATTCGAAACTAAAGCTGAATATAAAGTTTAAATAAAACGTTAACAGAAAAAAACATGCGCAAGGATGGGTGGTTGGAGGGCATGGGTGGAGCTCGACACGCAGCCACCTCCTCGTGGTGAGTTCTGGATTATTTAGATCATTAATCAAAAGAACATTGATCTAAATAAACTAAGAGCTGCGTAATTCAGTAACTATTTTGGTAATTGGAACACTTAATATATAATAATAACAAGTAAGTTTCAGTTATTGTACTAATGCAGAATATAAGAAAATCATTATATTTCACTTTTTTGGACGGCTTTGTGGCACCTGAAGATATAATTTCGCAGGACTAATATTTATGCACAGTCATTATCTATAGCACCCACATATATTCCGCACTAGCCATATTTGAATTTCGAAAAAAGGTTTAAAAACCTCATTTTCGATCCGCCCTATTGTAGGCGTGTATAAGCCTGGGTTTGAATTAGGCTACATCGACCAAGAATTCAAAATGATGAAGTAGTGTCAGCAGTCGTTGACCTGATCCAAAGCTGGGTCAACCCATTTGCAGAGAAGCAGGACCTCATTAGCATCTCTCCTGCAAAAGCAGACCCTAAGGACATCGCTTCTGACCTGATGAAGGCGTATGAGATCGGTGAGCAATGCTATGCCACCTTCAAGGATGAGAGACTAGAGAAAGACCCACCAGCAAGGAAATTCCACGATCCGATGAAACCTAACAAGCTGAAGACATTTAGCAATATGTGTAAGAAGAAGTAAGTGAAATCAAGTGGGAGGGCGATCATCTTGTAAACAGGTGGGTCTCTGTTTGGTCGCATCATAGTGACGGCCCAATGGCGCAGTCTCCAGATGGAAGATATCCTCTCTCATCCCCTTGGACCATTACCGTTGGCCCTGTCCTCACCAGAAGAATTACTGAGAAAGATACACAAAGCTACTTTAGCCACAACTTTGCAGAAGAATGTGACAGTAGTAGAGCAACTCCCAAAGAGTGAAAGGTGATGAAGCTACTTTTGGAGATGTTTCCACTACAGTTTTGACTGTGGCACTGAGGGAAGGAAGTCAGAGTAGAAGAATAGATGTTGTGTTCGACACATACCGGGAGAGGTTAGTACGAGGTGGAGAGACCGGACACCAATTGCAGGGTATCACACACACACACACACACACACACACACACACAGATCCTGTCAGTAATTTCGCAGGCAAAGGGAAGGCAAGTGCCTTGAAAATCTTGAGCAGCAACAGGGAAACACCAGGACACATTCTTAGAGTTGGGTCAGTAATGGGACCTCTCCCCAGAACTGATGAACAAACTAGAGGCATTCACATGCCTTCTCTACGCCCCCCAAAGCATCATCCACTAAGGTCAATGATCTTGGGTATCACCTGTGCTGTGCTAAGAAAGGTGAGATAGAGAGTCATCAGCTTCCACCACGCAGGAACTGCTTAATGAAACACGCACAAAGAACCAACTACCAGGCTGGAATATGGAGATGTCTGGAGCAGAACCCGCATGTGCCAAGCCCTGTTGGCAGAGGGTGGAAGATTGGGAAGGAAGAAGGAGGTGAACAGTTGGTACCTTGATTTTGGATCTCTTCTCCTATGGGGGGGGGGGCACTTTTGCGGGCATAAAAAAATATATACTGTGTATATATACACATTCGTTCGTGCCGGAGCAGATCAAATACACTTTTCAGGTCCATAATTCTGTTAAGTTCGATGCCCACATTCACTAAAAAGAAGATAGGTCATTAGGCATCATGTCCTGCTTTGGGAAGAAAACGGGCCGTTTGAGGACTTTTAAGGACTTGGTTGTTGGGACATCATCTTGCTTCATTCCTTTCTTTTTCCTTCAATTTATTGCACCGTTTTCGCTCCCTCCTTCCTCGAATAATAAAATCTTCCACCAAACTGCTTTTATTTCCCACCAAGGCAAAATCCCCCCAAAGATATGGAGACAAAAAGCGAGAATTATTTCGGAAATTGGCTTTTTCAAGGAAGTTCTTCAATTACTTTGGAAGATAATGAATCGTTTCCTGCCCAATTTCGGGTCTCGCTTTATCCCTCCTTATACACATCTAAATTACACCAATGTTTCCTTTAGGTTGAAAATGGGAGAGGTTCGCTGCTGATGTGAACAATGAAAAGCTTCTTTGGGGCCTATTTGTCGCGCTTGTTCTTTTAGCAATACCCAAACACACTTGTTCTGTTCAAGGCATACCACGAGATACAGTCAAAGTCACATAACAGCTAAGAGAGAGAGAGAGTTACAAGGAGTTACAAGAACAAGAGGAAGCCTCAAAGACCTTCCGGTCCACTCTGGGAGGTTCCTGTTATAAAACAAGTTTCTTTGTCTTTCAACTATTCTAGCTCTCTCCCCACCCTCCGCTCCCTCCCTGCCAGAGGCAGGTACGGAAAAAGGTTGAAGAAAATACCTTGACCCTGGAGAAGTATCCAAGAAAATTTTACAGGAAAGTGGAGAATATATAAGATAACACTAATTACGCATGCCACAGAGACCGCGCAAGCGAACTCCTGCACAGTTGTTATGTTTTAGTCTTAAACCATGAGAGTATTCAGTGCTTTGTGTAGCCTATTTTTAAACACATTTGCACTTTGGCTGGAAACAACCTCAGGGAAGTTGGTTCCAGATATTAACTATTTTATAAGAAAAGAAATTGCCGCAGACAGAGGTCCTAAATGTTTTTAGTTCCAGTTTAAACCCACTATTTCTTGTCTGATTGGCATTAAGTGAGAATAAGTTCCTGTAATCTACCCTGTCTATTCCAGTGAGCATCTTCAAGACTTGAATAAGCTGACCGCGCAACCTCCTCGTCTTTAAGGTAAACAGATTTAGGTGTTCCAATTTCCGTTGGTAGTCTTGCATTCTCACTGAAGGGATCAATTTTGTAGCCCTTGCTTGTACCCTTTCTAACCTTTCTATATCCTTCCTAAGGTACGGAGACCAAAACTGCGCACAGTATTTCAGTTGAGGTCTGACTAGTGAATTATAAAGAGACATTACAGAATGTAAGGCTTTCTCTAGATGTAAGTCTTTATCTAGATCGGTCTCAGTCAAGTTCCTTCCCAAGAGAGAATAATCGGTCTTCGGGTTTTTATAGCCTATGTGCATTACCTTACATTTGTTCAAGTTTAATGACATTTGCCAAGTAGCGGACCATTCGTCCAACCTGTCAAGATCATTTTGAAGCGTTCTTACGCCCTCCTCAGCACCTACACTACCTCCTAATTTCGTATCGTCAGTAAATTTGGAGATTGTACTTAGGAGCCCGACGTCTATATCGTTAATATAGATGTTAAAAAGTAAAGGACCAAAGAACGGAGAGAGAGAGATTGAGATTCCGTAAGAATGTCTATTTCCGTCATCATTTTGACGTAATAAAATTTGAAAATTTTGATGACTCTTCGGAAGACAAAATACTGAAATAACTTATTTACATTTGATTCTATGTTCACATTCAGTAATAATAATAACAATAATAATAGCAATAATAATAATAATAATAGCTTTCGGATACAATAATATAAGTGAAAACAATTATCAGTCAAAATTAGCAATAAACTAGTCAGTTTGACAACTTAATAAATTATAAAAAGAAATTGACAGATCTTTGAAGACCTCACCAAATCCTTCGAATAAACTCATCAAGAATGGACTTCATTAAACTTGTCAATTAAAAACTTAACATATTATTATCCATTTAGTTGTTAAGCGAAAGCCATTACTGCGCTTCTTATGCCCATATCAATAATAAGAAAAACCTCGACTGACTCATTTAGTTTCCGTTTCTGACCTACTACTCATATTTCAGGTCTGCAACGTGACGAGTTGTCACACAACAAGCCGGATCTCATCCCGTCACAAGTTCTTATTACGTTTGCGTTGTGCGACAAATTCTCATCATGTCTCCGTCATAAGGTGTCGCCGCTCTGAACTCAAATCCTCCTTTCTTAAGGCTCTCCGTCGATACAGGAGAGGGTCCCTTATAGACTACTTTTAAGACCACATATAAAATCATTACCGAACAATTAATTCTCTCTCATATGCAGTAAAATGGTTTATTGTGTAACGTTGTTTTGAAGAGGATTGGGAGGCGTCCCTAAATATCCGTTCGCCGAGTTCAAGTTGTACTGGAATAGAGGGTTGGTTCACATTATTTCTCGGATATTCGAGATGTTTGTTTCGTAAATTTCATCTTCAAACCCTAACTTAATCTCTCTCTCTCTCTCTCTCTCTCTCTCTCTCTCTCTCTCTCTCTCTCTCTCTCTCTCTCTATATATATATATATATATATATATATATATATATATATATATATATATATGCAGGAAGGAGGAGCCAAGGGCAAACATCCGCAAAAATTCCCCTCCATATAGAAAGAGAAGAAGAGAGCCAGAAACAAAAAAATTTATTCTTAAATTTTTTTTAATTTTGAAAAGATTGTGTAATGTGTAAGATGCACACGTATGTGTAGTGAGGAATAGAGGGAGAACCAGTGTGTTTGAGAGCATGCTGGACTGCTCATAGGGTAGATGAGACGCAAAAAAAGCAGCACTCCCTGTCTACTGCCTAACGTCCTCCCCAGGAGGAGTACTTCCCTGGTCGATTGGTGTCTACACTCTCCTCCTCCAATATTACTGCTCATAAATTATATTATGAGTGACATTGTCATGGCAACGAATTCAGTCTCGGGGGGTAGAGTTGTAGTTTTAAAGATTGTTGTTTTACTGTATTAGTTTTTCTAAATTTGTAATGGCTTTTTTTTTTTTTTTTTTTGTAAGAAAAGAAATATTTTTTAGTGAAGGGAAACTTAAGTTCATTAAACGTGTTTGTACTTCGGGAGATCGCAAACGTAATCTTCACTAGTTTGTTTCTTTTAGTCATTTTACGGATACGGACATCATGTTCGTGTGTGTGTGTATATACTGCAAGGGCGGATCTAGGCATTTCAGTAAGGAGGGGGGGGGGGTCCAAAGTAAAAAGGGCACCCCTAAAATTAATAGGGCACAGCACTTAAAAAAAAATTCTTAAAACAGACCACCAATGAGCGAGTGTAAAATCAATTATATTGTTTTATTAGATGAGTCTCATTCAAATATGATACAAAATAAAAATCTAATTTGGGTGCAACAGTTATTATAGAACATTTTTCAAACAATTACAAATGTCTTGCCAATTAAAAGAAGTGATATAGCTGCACCAGTACTAAGGGCACTATGAAAACCATTACAACTCTACAAATTTGGAAGTACAATGTATTCGCATAAAGACTCAAAATAGAATTTGAATAAAATAAAATAACCATGATCTATTTACAAAAGCAAAATTTGTTTTCAGAGGCATACACATTATTCAAATAGGGCACTCGCAAGAAATTGAGAGGGGTCCAGACGTCGCCGACTCCTCCTCTAGATCCGCCTTTGTACTGTATATATGATGCGCCTCGGTGGTGTAGTGGTTACCGTCGCTGACTACGAATCCATCGGCCCCGGGATCGAGACCCGGTGACGGCAGGCAGCGCGCAGTAAAACCAAGCTGTTCAACCTTCCACACAATAAAGAAACTGGTTGGTAGATAAATGGGTACCCTGGGTAACCTAGTGGTTAAGACGCTGGGCTGCTGGTGGGGCGTAGTTCGAATTCCACGTTAAACTGTAGGTGACAAGCTTGACCTTCGTCAGAATGAATAATTCTGGCGGAAGCAAAACCAAGGTTAACCATAGTTATGCCTGATACTCCTATCAAAAGCGCGAAATTCTTTATTTTGAAATAACCCTGAGGAAAAAATGAAACATCCGCTCTGAGTACTTTCGAATTTATTTCAACTCCTCTTCAGGCATGTATAGTATATGACCATATATATATATACACACACCAGTATATCACGTATATGTGATGAAATATAAGGCAAACACAGTATATCAATGTTTCCATGAAAGAGAGAAAGACTCACTAGGAGGGGCAACAAGCATGACTTTCGTGAAATGAGGAATTATCGCACGAAACAATTGAAAAGTTGGATCACCTGAAGATCAGGGTCCCCAGCCTTCTTTAGTTAATCTTATAAGGCTAACTAACGAAAATATCACGACTTAACGTAACCAATCGTCAAGGGTGTACAGTTGACCTAACGATTGATTAGGTTAAGTCGTGATATTTTCGTTAATTAGCCTTATAAGGTTAACTAACGAAGGTTGGGGGCCCTGATCTTCAGGTGATCCGAAAGGTTGAAAGGTATTTGAACTTTCACCTTCAGGGTAAATCTGACCTCCATTTTAATTAACCCTCTAATGCCGACTGGGTCGAATACGTACCGTTTTAAATACACGCATTTAGACTTAACCCTACAAAAACGTTCGGCGTTAACGGGTTAAATTCACATTATTGGGGTATACCCAGATTAAATATTTATTACCCACTTAATTATTGCGTTGAAGACGTGGTCATCTTTAAGTTATCGGGTCGCACTGCCCTTCACAAATACCTCAGCTTCACAATTGTTCTATTATGGTAAGTGCGAATTCATGAGTGCCACTGACCCATGACCCGAAGTGCCAGTCAGCTATTGTGAAGGTATTAATAGCCACTAATGATTCCTCTCGGGGCTCAGTAGGGTGCCATAACAAACTGCATCGAGTGGTCTGTCGTGATCAGGATACGTACTGCCTGTATTATTAAATACAGTTAATTACCCCTATTATTTTATACAGTCACTGTCAAATCAGCTTCACCGTCATTAACAATGGTAAGTGTGTCTTACGTATAGAACCACTTTATCTACAGTTATATATCACTTAAAATCAATAACATAAACTTAATAATTCACCTGTGACAGTAAACACTTAATTTGATTGAAGTAAACATGGTAGGTTTTGTCTTTTCTAAATCAAATGTTTGACTGGGCATGAAGAATCACTCATTTAGTCGCAAAATTGTGCATTACCCCTCGTATATTAAGCCTTTACCGGAGCAAGTGTAGTTTACATCTCCCTGTGGTGCCTAGTGTAGTTTACGTTCCCCTACATTATCCTAGTGTAGTTTACATTCCCCGACATTATCCTAGTGTAGTTTGCGTTCCCCAACTTTGTCCGCGTATACCTAATCAAATAAAACATTAAAACTAACGAAAATATTACGACTTAATCTAACCAATCGTCTATATATATATATATATATATTATATATTATATATATATATATATATATGACGATTAATTAGGTTAAGTCGTAATATTTTCGTTAGTTTTAACGTTTTATTTGATAGATTCAATTAAAAAATGTCTCCTAACGATCCTAATGTAGTTTACGTTCCCCAACTTTGACCTAGTGTAGTTTGTGTCCCCTTTTGCGTCAGGGGGACGTAAACTGCACTTGTTCCCCTTTACCTTATGACCTGATGCCTCAAGTGGAAAGACCGTTTTATTTATAACAATTAAACAGTTAAAAGTCTTACTTAAAAGAATAAAAATGCAAATCAGGAAAATTAACATAACGAATTGGTTACCTCAGATCACCCTTTCATGCAATGATATTAACAAGTCACCATAAAAGTAAATTATTATTATTAGCAGTAGTAGCATAGTAGTAGTAGTATATTTAAGTTTTCCATTAGTAAAAAACTGAAGATATCTTCAACGACAAAATTTTTTTTTTTTTCCCTGAACAATATATATATGTACTGTATATATATATATATATATATATATATATATATATATATATATATATATATATATATATATATAGGATCAAGTAAAGATAAGCACCCTCAACCTTTTTTAGTTAGCTTTATAAGGCTAACTAACGAAAATATCACGACTTAACCTAACCAATCGTTAGGTCAACTGTACGCCCTTGACGATTGGTTAGGTTAGGTCGTGATATTTTCGTTAGTTAGCCTTATAAAGCTAACTAAAAAAGGTTGGGGGTGCTTATCTTTACTTGATCCTATATATATATGTATGTTACGCCCAAACATCGAAATCGCTCAGTGAGCGAAAAAAACAGCCACAACGCGTTGTGGATGCAACTAAGTGACCACACACCGATGTTAGATATTTTTTTTGCTTCATGGCCCCGACTCTAGTCCTGGCTTGATGGAGGAGCGAGTTGCTCTCTTGCGCTCTCCACCGTACATAGCCAGGTACACCCGGCTCATCTGGTACCGTCCTGAGCCAGGCATCTAGTCTTCTTTTGAAGACTTCAACTTTGACCCCTGTAATGTTTCTGAGGTCCTTTGGAAGCTGGTTGAAAATTCTTGGCCCCATGTCAACCAAGCTATTTTCCTTCAGAGTTGAGGAGGTCCCTTGTCGGGCCTTTAATTTGGGAACACTACACATTCTGCCTTTCCTATTTTCCAGCGTTGTTTTGATGGTAATTGGGTTTAGTTTTAGGTTTGGTACCAGTTTTTCGATCATTTTCCATATGTAGATTATGATATACCTCTCTCTTCTTTCCAGGGAGTACAGATTTAGTTTACGTAGTCTTTCCCAGTAGTTGAGTTCTTTGCAGCCATCAATCTTGGCTGTGAAATGTCTCTGCGTTTCTTCTAGTTTATTAATTTCTTCCTTTTTATATGGGGACGTCAAAACTGAGCAGTATTCAAGTTTTGGTATGATTAGTGTTCTCAGCAGGGGAATCATTACTGTCTTGTCCTTCCTTCTGAACGTTCTCAGTACCTGTCCAGCGACTCTTTTTGCCTTGTTTATTGCTATCTGATTTTGTGTCTCGAATTTGGCATCATCTGTCATTATTACCCCCAAATTGACTGCTTTCGTGCTTCTCTGAATTCTTGTCTATCTGGAGCATAATATGCAGTCTGTTTAAGGTTCTCATTTCTACCATATCTCAAGAGCTGAAATTTCTCGGTGTTAAATGTGTCATGTCTTCTGACCATTTGTATATTTTGTTTGTCCCTCTGCAAGGCCTCCATTTCGTTTGCATCGCTGATTTTTCTGCTGATCTTTGTATCGTCCGCAAATGATGTTACTATACTGTTGCTATTTACTCCACTGTCTATGCCTGTTAGCATGATAATGAACAGGAGTGGGGCCAGCAGTGTACCTTGTGGTACTGAGCTGCGTACTTCTGATTCTGATGATGATACACCTTGAATTTTGACCACCTGTAGTCGTTTTCTGAGGAAGTTGTACAGTAGATCCATTTTCCCACTTTGCTTGTTATTCCCATATGTTTCATTTTATGTGCTATTATACCATGATCGCATTTGTCGAAAGCTTTAGCAAAATCCTGTATATGACATCATAGTTTTCATTGCCTTCAAGTGCATCTAGGACATTGTTATAATGCTCTATAAGTTGTGATAGGCATGATCTTTCCGGTCGGAATCCGTGTTGATTTTCGTTCAATGTTTCCAACAACGATATATAACTATTATTTTTTCGAATTTCACTCGCGTTAAGTTTTTAATTAAAAAATTCGTAATCAAATTACTACTACTTCGTGCTACCTCAGGTTTTTACACACCCAGTTTTTTGTTTTAGGTTAGGTTAGGTTAACATCTACAACAAACGAAGTTATTTTCCATGTAGTAGAAAAGTTATACAAATGATAAGACTCAATTAGAGCGAAGGTTCTCTCTCTCTCTCTCTCTCTCTCTCTCTCTATATATATATATATATATATAAAACCTTCGTCTTCCTCCCGAATTGTTCATTCTAATGAAAGTCAAGCTTGTTGCTCCACCTTGGACCTATATCTTAACGTATAATCCGAATCACCACCCACCACAGGTAGTGGGCGAAAATTTCAAAGTCCTTGAGCGGACCCGATCTCACAACCTCCCGATCGGCAGCCCAGCCTCTTATCCACTAGGCCACCCAGTTACCCATTTATCTACAACCTATTTTATCTGGAAGCATGAACAGCTGGGTAAGCTGCGCAACGTCTGCTTTCTCCGTCAGTCGAACCCAGTGGATTCGTAGTCAGCGATACTCACCACGACACCACCGAAGCGTGTATATATATGGAATAACACATGAGCACGTGTGGTTTTCATATGAAATAAAATGCTCCCACCAGGATCCGAACCCGGGACTTCCTGAGTAGCAGTCGCGACCGGTACATCACACTACGACGGGATAAAGTTAATGTAACCTGTCGTATATTTAAACGACCGAGGAAACATCGCTTTCGCGTTTAGAGGTGTTTCACGATGTTAACCCTCCCTCGCTTGAGGTGATGTTAATCATTATATGTATACTGTGTTTCAGACTGGTTTCTCCTACTCAGCCATAATTTCGGCCACAGTGACCCTTACCATCCTTCAATTTGGCACTGACGAGACTCAAGCTTATAGAGTACCTGGAATGACTTCGTCCATGTGGTGCCGAGATGTAGATAAATCTATGATCTGCATCTGCAGCGAGTTGAACTTCAATGTTTCGAGCGATGCCTCTTCTAAGTGCAGATGGAGGAGAAGTAAGTAACTCGGAGAGATAGTGTGTGTTAATCCACTTTATTCCCTTACGTGAAAACTTTTGATATTTCATTGATCTTTGATCAACGAGTGTCACGTGGACTAATTTAGGTCAGGTCAAGTAGGGTTAATAAAGGTTTCGATGAATGCCCGTTGATTTTTTAAACAGAGGAGGGGTCCGACAGAAGAGTCTTCGCGTACTTTTTTATTTTTAAGGAACGGAGGTTGTCTACTGGCTGGATTTTGTCTTTCATTGATGAACACTTTTCTTTCGTGATGTCCAACAGTTTGATTACCAGAAGCGTGTTACTTTCCTTTTGCTAATAATAATAATAATAATAATAATAATAATAATTTTCTTAACATTATAGACCAGGGGTTCTCAACTCACTTACTTCCATTACCCACCTGAATCAAATCATTGGCGCTCACCCCGTTACACCTAATGACGCGTAAGTTAACCAAAAGTTAAAGAAGTAGTTTATAAGCATACATTTGTCTTTAAACAC
Source organism: Bathynomus jamesi (assembly GCA_023014485.1). NCBI lineage: Eukaryota > Metazoa > Arthropoda > Malacostraca > Isopoda > Cirolanidae > Bathynomus > Bathynomus jamesi. Next base: position 329,052 of record JAJOZX010004395.1, on the reverse strand, counting down.
CATTCTTAAATAAAATATGTATGGCTTCCATTACTCCCTGGATATCCCAAATTACCCCTTTTGGGGTAATTACCCACCGGTTGAGAACCCCTGTTATAGACTGTTTAATATTTTAAGTGATCTGAAATACACCTGGTCGATGGACTTTCGACGATCGTTTCGGCTGTCGATCTACTTTGCTGTGAACCTTCCACTAATAAACTGATCTTCTCTTTTAAAGGCAAGAGATCCCTCGTCGATTCAGTTGCTGTTGATGAACTTCCGAGCGATGGGGAACTAGACCCAAATTCAGTCTCTTATTTTCATCCAAGAAATTTACATCTGAACGGAAAAAGTAAAAATGTGAGTAATTTACATTTCACTTTTAGAACAGGAAATACACAGTTTTATATATATATATATATATATATATATATATATATATATATATATATATATATATCGAATCGAATATATGGGCTGATATCTGTCTGTCTCTGTCTGTCTGTCTGTTCTATGTTCGTTTATACACGCCTAAACGGTTAGGGTAATCTGCACCAAATTTAGTATGCACATTAAGGGATAACCAGGGAAGGTTTTAGTAATACACTCGCCCCTCTTAGTGCTTCGTGGGGGGGGGGCGGTTGCTGCAGAAGGCGCAGCGGGCATTCTAATATACATATGAAGGAATTAACCTGTTAATAAGACCATGAGGGAACTGGGCGCATAAATGCAAACAGTTTCGGAAAATAGTTCGCCAAGAAATAAAATTGAAAGGAAGCATAAAAAGCTTTAGTAATTACTAATTAGTAATGCTTAGTATTTTCTTTTTTATTATTACTTTGACCAAAAAGAATAAAATATCCAAAGAAAAATACAGGGCTATTTAAAATAATTCATCCGATTTCAACTGATAATACTTCCGTACCTATCAACCGTGCATCAACTGGGCATACACCGCATGAAAGAGGAAATCTCCGAGTTTTACAAGATCACCGCGAGAGGGCTCCAAAGTCACGCCGTGGCCTAGCATAGCAACAAACAGTCAGTGTGAAAATGGCGTCCGCACAGCAGAAGGCGTTTTGTGTGTTGCAGTTTTCGAGCTGTAAATTGGTAGTCACAGTGCAGCGTGAGTTTCGTCGACGTTACAGAACAGATCCACCGGGTGCTCAGAGCATCCGTCGGTGGTATCGGCAGGTATCGGCACTGTGACTACCGATTTACAGCTCGAAAACTGCAACACACAAACGCCTTCTGCTGTGCGGACGCCATTTTCACACTGACTGTTTGTTGCTATGCTAGGCCACGGCGTGACTTTGGAGCCCTCTCGCGGTGATCTTGTAAAACTCGGAGATTTCCTCTTTCATGCGGTGTATGCCCAGTTGATGCACGGTTGATAGGTACGGAAGTATTCTCAGTTGAAATCCGATGAATCAGTTTGAATAACCCTGTACATATAATATACCAATCGAATTTTTTAGGTTTTTATAGAAACTTTTTTCTAGACGAACTTTTTTCCGAAACCATTCATATATACTGTATACACCCTGGTTAACCTTGGTTTTTACTTAAACCCGAATTATTCATTCTGACGAAGGTCAAGCTTATCACTCCATTTCAGACCTACAGTTTAACGTGGAATCCGAACCACGCCCCACCAGCAGCCCAGCGTCTTAACCACTGAGCTACCCAGCGTACCCATTTATCTACCAATCAGTTTTTTTAATTGTGTGGAAGGATGAACAACTGGGTTTTGCTGCACGCCACCTGCCCTCACCCGATCTCGATCCCGGAGCCGATGGATTCGTGATCAGCGACACTAACCACTACACCACTCGGCGCATATATATATATATATGTATGTATATATATATGTATATATATATATATGTGTATATATATATGGGTATGAACTCAGAATGGTCCCCTGAGTTTTTTATGATACACACAGACCGGTCATGGAACAAGGAACTCTTCTGGGATAATTAAATCCACTATAGTCCGAATAAGTAATGGTAAATGACAAATACCATAGTTTTTCTTTTTCATGATGCTAGCCCGACGTGGGCAACGGGTCACTCGCAAAGAGGTCCCATAAATATAGCTTCCCTCACCAGCTATCTGCAAAGCAGACAGGATCCAGCTTTGGGACATGGATCTAGGGTTTAAAGCAGCCTAGCCCTGCTACATTTAGAACCTCAATATAAGCAAAAGACTCGCTGCCTTCACGTCAGATTGAATACATCAAAGAAAAAGGGGTAACTATTATAGATCCATGTCCAAAGCTGGATCCTGTCTGCTTTGCAGATAGCTGGTGAGGGAAGCTATATTTATGGGACCTCTTTACGAGTGACCCGTTGCCCACGTCGGGCTAGCATCATGAAAAACAAAAACTATGGTATTTGTCATTTACCATTACTTATTCGGACTATAGTGGATTTAATTATCCTAGAAAGTTCCTTGTTCCATACATGGTCTGTGTGTATCATATATATACTATGTACCCGTGCCGTCAAGAATGACGGCAAAATATATATGACCACGAAAATGGAGACTGCTGCAGAAATAAGAAGACGATTGGCAAGAGAACTGGGCTATTATTATAATGGGGATAGTGTACCCGTGCCGCCGCTTCGCTGACGGTTAGACAGGCTAAACTACAAAAAAAGAACCCAGCCGTGAAAATTTTGAGCTTCACATTGTGTCAACATTTCTGAATCTGGTATCTCCCAAAACCTCCTCCTCACCATTCATACAACTTGGGGCTAACCCCTCCCCCATTACCCCCACCCCTCCCCATTACCACACCCATCCCCCATTACCCCCACCACCACCCTTCCCCCCTGCCTCACCTTCCGCCCACCCCAACCCTTCCCCCCACCCCCACCCTTCTCCCACCCCCACCCTCACCCTTCCCCCATTGCTAAACTACAGAAAGAACACAGTCATGAAAATCTTGAGCTTCACATTGCCGCCCGTAATACACTGTACAATAATTCATAGCTTCTAATTATTCCTATCTAATTCCTTCAGAGCGTGACACAATTCTGCAACAAACAGACAGACATATAAACAAACAAACAAAACTTGGCTATTATTATAATGGGGATATATATATATATATATATATATATATATAATATATATATATATATATATATATTGTATATGGTCGAAGTGGAAGAGTGGCAATACTTGCATTAAAATGGACCGATTCAGAGAGAGAGAGAGAGAGATTCGGTGGTTGTAAATTCTCACGTTTAATAAACATTTTTCATGATTAAAAACTTTGATGTTCCTCCCTTGATTTAAAGGATTTCGTTTGGAAAGAACCCTCATTGCGCTCTACATCTCCTTACGTGAGGCTGAAAGAACTCTACTGTGTAAAGATTTTTGAATACAGTTTTTCTCCCAAACAGGATGCAGCAGAAGACTCCAAAGAAAAATCGGGGGGCCGACAGCGCTCGAAACGCGACACATACACGCGGAAAAATATCGTGGACGAATGTTGCAACATCCGCACAGATCACCACTGCACTACCACCACCATGATCGACTATTGCAAAGAACTCTATTAGCGCGTTTCACGGAAAGCGATGAACTACCACGTATAGTTATATTTTTATAGGCGTTCTTTTTAGATTCATTGTTAAAATTAACAAAACTTAATTCGTTAACTGAAAACTCACAACATAGACACCGTATAGACTATACATACATCAGCATTAACACACCTGGACACACCGAATGGAACGCACACCAGCATCAACAGACAACGAACATGAATGCTCTTTTCCTCTAAATTGGAATTAATTCCTATCATGAAGATTAAGTTATTTTGTGACAATCATTTTAATATTAGCAATAATTAATCTGTTTTTATATTTTTATTATTTCATCATAATTAGAAGTTAAATAATAAGAAATCTAATTTGAAATTTAATATTCAAATGTAAAATCAATCGATATTTGTACAGATTCAACCTACAAATATTAAACGTTTGAATGTTAAATTTCAAATTAGATTTCTCTTTATTTAACTTCTAATTATGATGAAATAATGAAAATATAAAAACCGATTAATTATTGCCAAAAAATAACAATCTTCATGAGGAGAATTAATTCCAATTTAGAGGAAAAGAGCATTTACATTCTTTGTTCAGGCAATATTGGCAGTCATTGTTGTTTGTTGATGCTGGTGAGCGTTCCATTCGGTGTGTCCAGGTGTGTTAATGCTGATGTATGTATGGTCTATACTGTGTGTCTGTGTTGTGAGTTTTCAGTTAATGAATTAAGTTTTGTTAATTTTAACATCCAATCTAAAAGTAACGTCTATAAAAATATAACTAGACGTATTACACTAAAGGGAGGAGATGTATTGTTACAAATTTTGTATCTTGTTCAAAAACCAAATTTCCAATTTAAAGAAAATAGTTACAATTATTCAAGTCTCAAAAAGGATTTATACAGAGGGGTTTTATTTGCGTGTAACTAGATAGCACTAAATTCAAATTCCTTAACATGAATTTACTTACAAAAATTTTGGAAATTTACTCTCAAAAATTCTGCGGGAATTCCGCAGATTTTCCAGAAAAAAAAATACGCCAACTAAATTTTCACAAAATTTTCATGATTCTTGCGTGAACTCCACAGGTTCACTCTTGAAACAAGATCGCCACAAGATATTTACTCTTCACTGAGGAAACATAATATTTAGGAGACCTACAAATTCAAATTTGACATGTGAAGGAATTTCACAAAGTTCTTTTCTGCCGACTAACATTAAGCTCTTACAACCAAGTTCGCGCAAAACAAAGAAGATTCAGATTTTCGGACAACGTGAGACAGTTTTAAATCAACTTAGAAATTTTCCAATCATGCCATAAGGTTCAAAGATTTTAAAACCACTTCAACTTTACAGGGCAGAACTACAACTGGCTTTATAATTCTAAGTTACACCTTAAGATTACAAGAACTATACGTAATACACTAAAGGGAGGAGTTCTTGTAATCTTAAGGTGTAACTGAGAATTATAAGACCAGTTGTAGTTCTTCCCTGTAAAGTTGAAGTGGCTTTAAGATCTTTGAACCTTGTGGCATGATTGGAAAATTTCTAAGTTGATTTAAAACTGTCTCACGTTGTCCGAAAATCTGAATCTTCTTTGTTTTGCGCGAACTTGGTTGTAAGAGCTTAATGTTAGTCGGCAGAAAAGAGCTTTGTGAAATTCCTTTGAATTTAATTATTGTTCACATGTCAAATTTGAATTTGTAAGTCTCCTGAATATTATGTTTCCTCAGTGAAGAGTAAATATCTTGTGGTGATCTTGTTTCAAGAGTGAACCTACCTGTGGAGTTCGCGCAAAAATCATGAAAATTTTGTGAAAATTTAGTTGGCGTATTTTTTTTTCTGGAAAATCTGCGGAATTCCCGCAGAATATTTGAGAATAAATTTCCAAAATTTTTGTAAGTAAACTCATGTTAAGGAATTTGAATTTAGTGCTATTTCTAGTTACACGCAAATAAAACCCCTCTGTATAAATCCTTTTTGAGACTTGAATAATTGTAAATATTTTCTTTAAATTGGAAATTTGGTTTTTGAACAGGATGCAAGATTTGTAACAATACATCTCTAAACTTTTAAAAATTTATGTCCTTTTTGAGTGAACCAAAATAAACTTTGAACCAAAATAAACTTTATATGATGGAATGTGTTGTTTCTATGCTACCTTGCAATAGGCCTCTCTTGTAAGCTGAGGGTAAATTAACATTGAAAGTTGGAAATTTAAAGTGGTCTTCAAGCAAGCCAAGAAAACTGCGTGTAAAAAATTGAAAGGCCATCCGAGTAGATAACCAGAAACTGTATATACTGTAATATTCATGCAAGCTTGGAAAATAATTTAAAAAATTATTTTTTATGTGCTTTATTTAATTTTTGCTGAGGTGATTTTTTATTCAATGATATCTTGATGAATTTTTTTTTTTTAGCTACCTAGTTGTTTTTCTTATTAAGCTTAATCACGTAATTTGTTAAATTCTGCAATGTTCATTTATTTTATATATTCTCTCTTAAATCCTAAAAGATGAAGTCATCTCCTGAATCGGCATTTAATTTTAAATTTTAAACACTTAATTTTAATAAAATGCGTACCTTAATTTTCATTTTTAGTTGACACCCCCAAATCATGATAACATCAAATTTGTCAATATGCTGTTACAGCAAAATTTGCTTTCATCTTCAAAATACTTTGCTTTATCAGTTTCTGCAAGAGCCACATAATACACGAAACAATTCGTTTGAATTAGCAAAAAAATTCAGCCTATTAAAAATTGGGAAAAACAAGTCAAATTAAATAATTATGACATCACTAACTTAAATAGTATATAAATAATTTTAACTTTTCAAATGTTGTTCTGTCTGGTCTTACCCAGATGCTGAAGCATTCATTCATTACCTGTAATATTTAGAAGCAGTAAAATAATATCTTTATCTTCTCCTTTGAGTCATATCTCCTCCAAGAGAAATTAGTTTTAGAATAACTCAGCATCTTCAAGAAACAGTAAAGTTAGAAATCAATAGACATTAAGTTTGAGGCCAGTATTACCTCAAAAACTTCTCCGATACGTCAAAAGAAGAATCGGGGAATCAACCAATAACCTCGTAAGGGTTCACAGAATCCTTTGATCCGCTACACGAAGAAATCGGAAAGTAGTACAAAAGAAATTATTGTGATTCCTTCCTTACACAAGGAGTGAGAAATCTGTTGCTGCCGCCTCAACAAAATCCCCGTCAACTTCGAACCACCAAGGCCATCGACGGAAGGTTTATATATAATATATATTATATATATATATATATATATATACTGTATATACGTATGTATGTATATATACATGCGTCTTGGTGGTGTAGTTGTTGTTGTTGTTTAGCCGATCAGCCCACCCTGATCGAGCAAGCCGGCGGCACGCAGGTAACCGATCGCCCTCTCCGGAGTGGACCAGAGGTTCAGCGCACTAGTGATGTTGTGTTGTGTTCGTTGTTGTGCTAGAGCGGTACAGTCCGTCATAATGTGTTCAATTGTTTGTGGTGTGTCTTGGCACAGGTGGCAGGTGTCGTCTATGGAGTTGTCTAGTCTGTGTTTATATGTCCGTAAGTTTGGGTGATGTCCACATCGGAATCGTGCTAAGTTAACTCGATCCGATCTGCTCAGGCTGATCTCTGACCTGTTAATGGGTGGCGGCTTCGCACCTAGGACCGCATTCGGACCGAGTCGTGTCAGTGCTTTGTGGGTTAGATGTGTGTGTATGTGTTTTCTGTACTGTGTGATGTCTGTGGGGCGTGGTATGGAATGGAGTATTTCGTTATAATATCTCTCTGGTGTTACCTTAATGGTGCGAGGTGTTGGTGCATGATTGTACATGTAGTGGCAAGGGTGTTGTGGGTTAGTTGTCGCTGCTGCCATGAATTGTGTTCCCCTCATCTAAATGTTCCCTAACTTTTAGTATTTTTGTTTCTGTGTGCAGGTGTTCTATTGGTGTTGTTTGAGTGCATCCTGTAATGATACGAAGTGCGTTGTTTTGTATTGTTTGTAAGGTGTTTATGTGTGTGTTTGAGATAATGGGTGCCCAGCATGGGCTAGCATAGTCCATAACTGAGCGAATATATTGTTTGTATATGAGTGATGTTGTTTCCTGCTGGTGTCCAAAGTTTGTGCCTGTTAGTACCCTAAGCGTGTTAAGTCTTGACGTACATTTGGTTTTAATGTCCTGAATGTGGTTTGCAAAAGATAATGATGTGTTGTATGTGACACCAAGTATTTTGGTTCTGTGAGTGTGTGGAATGTTGATGTTGTTTAGTGTAAGCTGTGGAATTACCTGGTGTTCTTTTGTGTTGCTTGTAAGCAAGGTGATGGTTGATTTTGTGGGCGCTACTTTGAGTCTATTGTGTGTGAGCCAGTCTTGTATACTGTTTATGTATGTTTGTAGGTTATTTGTAGCGGTGTCGATGTTGTTGTGGGTGGATGTTAGAGTGATATCATCTGCATATGATGATAAGGTAAGCTTGTTATCTATGGGTGTTGGAATGTCATGCATGTATAAGTTGAAGAGTGTTGGTGAGAGAACAGAGCCTTGAGGGATCCCATTCGGAAAAAGCTTGTTTTTGGATGACTTGCCATTAAATGTGACATGTGAGTATCTTCCTGAGAGATAGTTGCTCAGCCACCTTTTGGTGTTATTGTGCATGTTTGTGTTGAGTATTTTGTTTATGAGAGGAAGCGTGGGATAGCATCAAATGCTTTACTAATGTCTATTGTTGCTAATAGTGTACGTTGAGCTGGTCTTCTGGAGTTGATGCCATCCATGATGTGCTGCGTGAGGTTAGTGAGTAATGTCGTGGTTGAGTGGTGAGGTCTGAATCCATGTTGAGTAGGCGATAGTGGTATGTGTGGGTTGGTGATTTGTAAGATTAGTCTTTCTGTTACTTTGGAAGGTGTGCATAGTAAAGTAATGGGTCTATAGGAAGCTGGTTCTGTTGGATTTTTGTTTGGTTTGAGTAGTGTAATAATTTTACCTTGTTTCCATATGTCAGGAATAATACAGTGTTGGTATGAATATGTGCTGATATTTGTGAGAGCTAATATTCCTTGTGGGCCCAAGTGTTTAAGGTGTATGTTAGATATGTTGTCTGGTCCAGTAGCCTTCGAATTCTTAATGTTTTTGATGATCTTGGTGGTCTGGTCTGTATTGAAGGGTGTAATGGTCATGTCGAGTCTGTAGGTTTTCTTGTGTCTGGCTGTTTGTCTGTCTGCATGTTTCTGGTTGTTGTCTCTGTTTAAGTGACTTATCTTTGCGTAGTGATTAACTAGAATGTTAGCTTGTTGTGTGTATGTTGGGATATTATTTTGGCTGCGACAGATAGCCGCGTGTGAGGTGTGAATGCCGCTGTTAGAGTGGGTAATGCTGTTTATAGTCTTGTATAGCCTGTATGTATCTGTGGAGTGGTTTAGTGTTGTTATGAATTCCCTGAATGTTTCTGTTTGTTTTTCTTTGAGTTTGTTGTTTATTTCTGTGTTGAGCTGTTGTATCTGCTGTTTTATGGCTTCTGTGTGTGGTGTTTGTGTGTTATATTTGAGGTTGTTACGTTGCTTTATGAGGTGGGCTATTTCTCTAGTGTCTTTTGGGTTGTATTTCCTAATGTTGCCCTTGGGTATGTATTTGTTTGCATTATTGATGATCTGATTAAATGTCTTGAGTGTTATATTGATGTTTATGATAGGTGTGCTGTTTAATGTGGTGAATTGTTCCTCAGTCTATTTTGAACTGTTCCCAATCAGCTTTCTTGTAATTTCTGTAAGTGTGCCTAAGGCTGTTGGGGCAGTGTAGCACGTGTTGTAATGATGATGGGCAGGTGGTCTGATGACAGTTGTTTTTCTGTTCTCCAGTGTGTATATGTTGCTAGTGAGGGGGAACAGAACGTTATGTCTGGGGAGGAGTTTGAGTATCCTGCTTGATGTGCTGTGTGTGTGTGTTCTTCTGTATTGTTAAGAATGAAGAGGCTGTTTAGTTGTGTGGCTATGTTGGCGGCTCTGGTGTTGCTTTGGTTGTGCAGGTACCAACTAGTGTCTTTAGCGTTGAAGTCTCCTCCTAAGATGACATTAGTGAGAGGCCAGATTGTGTAACTGTGGATTGTAATTGGCTGGCACCTGAGGTGAACTATCTGGTGGGATGTAAATGTTGAGTGTGGTGGTGTGTTTTGCGCATGTTTTAATGTTAACCGCCTGTATTTCTATTGTGTTATCTGCTTGGATTGTGTTTGTAATGTTTTGGGTGGCATCAGTGTAGCTAATGCTTTTACGTATGTTAAGTGATGAGTCCACCCCCGTGACCCCCAGTACGATCTTGACGGATCGCCGTGAAGTCAGGGATGGTGGGTGTTTTGTGTGTGCGTTTTAGTTTTGTTGCTTGTATAAGTGCTATGTGAATGTTTTTGTTTGCGTACGAATTCCCTAAGCTGTATGATTTTGTTTGTGAGACCATCTACGTTGTACTGTAATATGTTAATATTATGCTTCTGTATGTCTCTCATGGTCCTATTGTCTGTCTTTGTGTATGGTGACATGTGTAAGTTGTAGTGGGGTCTGGATTAGTCTTCATGTCGCCGGAGAGTAATTGTAGTCCGGGGAGCACGCAATTGCTCCCCGTTATATCGATGTTTATGATGGGTGTGCTGTTTAATGTGGTGTAGTAGTTAGTATCGGTGACTACGAATCCACCCTCCACGGATTCTAAACCCGATGACGGCAGGCGGCGCGCAGCAAACCCAGCTGTTCATCCTTCCACACAATAAAAATTGGTTGGTAGATAAATGAGTATCCTGGGTAGCCTAGTGGTTAAGACGTTGGGCTGCTGATCGGGAGGTCGTGAGATCGAGTCCGGGCAAGGACTTTGTAATTCCTGACTGCCCGTGGTGGGGCGTCGTTCGGATTCCACATTAAACTGTAGATCTAAGGTGGAATGACAAGCTTGACCTTCGTGAGAACGAACAATTCAGGCGGAAGCAAAACCAAAGTAAACCAGGTAAACAAAGGTGTGTGTGTGTGTGTATATATATATATACATATATTATTTTTTTTGGGGTGGTCAGTGTGACGGTTACACGTGTTTCGTTTGAAGTCCGAATAAAAGTGATATTACAATAAAAATCCTGCAGTTAATCCTTTTTAAGCAGTGCTAATTTTTAAGTGAATATTCAGTGCACACAGTGGTATTTCTCTTTAAGTGGTGAAATAGTGTCGTATGTTAAAATAAAGTAAATATAATCGAAGCAACTTAATCTATACAGCGTTTTTTCAAAGTGTTTTCTCTCCAAGGAAATTTAGCTGCCCACCGAAAGGCAATATCCCTCAATTATCCCCCGCGGTACACTTCCGAGCACCAATCAGTGAGAATTTATAGTGTGCCACATCCCCCATAGCAGTGATGCACAAACCCTGGTCCACGGGCCAAATGTGTCCCCCACGGGTCTTTTCAGTGGCCCCACTGGTCTTTTCAATCCAATGAAAAAGTTAGAATATAAAAGTGACCCAATTTATGACTTAGATGGAAAGTAAGTAGGCTAATACATTTAGTTATTTTCTTCGCTTGGCCCTCACATCAAAAAAGTTTGTGCACCACTGCCCTAGAGTGACTGAAAAACTTTCCCTCCCTCATTTCTAAAGTCAAATAAAGTACCTCTCTCAATTACCCTTTTGAATCAACATTTCGTGCACAATCATTTACATACCATTAGAAACATGGCGACGGCAAATAAATTCATACAACCCTGTGGATACTTTAAAAAGTAACAGATGAATCAAAGACAATCCGTTGCAACCTTTGCCAGTCCTTAGTCGAATCTGAATGGCTGAGATGGAACGACGAAGAAATCTCTCTTATAACAGGCGCGAAACAATTGAACGGAATCAAGATCTTCTGCAAAAGCTGCATGATCGAAATAAACTCGTTTACCGTCTTTAAACAGACTGCTTCTCTTACTTTCTGCCCCTTTCCTTCTAATAGGAGACTTCAATAGTCATCACCCCTATGGGGTTCCCCCTTCAGTGACCAGCGGGGCTCCACCATTGCAGATTTCATAGATGCCAATAATCTCTTTCTCTTTAATGATGGTTCCCCAGCTTCCCCTACATTCCTCCATAGTTTCAGTGGGTCCTTCTCACATTTAGAGCTATGACTTTCTACTATGGACTTGTCTCATGTGTTTGGTTGAGGAGTTTTGAGTGATCCTTATGATTCTGATCATTTCCCCATTCTTCTCACATCTCAGATACCAACCATTTATGGACTCAAAACACTCCCTATGGAAAATAACAGAGAAAGTTGACGGTGGTCTGCGTAACGTTCATGCTGCTTTGTCTTTGCCATGTCCTGGAGATGATACCACTATGGATGAAGACTGCTATACGTTAACTCGTACAATTCAACATGCAGGTCAAGAACATTTCACTCTCACTTCCAGTACATTTAATGTTAAATAACAGTGGTGGGCACCGTTAACCAAAAAGTTAACTTCGTTAACCGCTAATCCGTTAACCAAAAGGTTAACTTCGTTAACCGTTAATCCGTTAATTCGTTAAACATGTAACGGAAGTTACCGATAAACCGTTAACGTTAACTTTTATTATAAAAAAAATGAAAAACACAATATATATATATAATTTAATTTTCCCTCTTCTTCTCGTTCTCCATTTTGTCCATAAGATGCATGTTGCCCTTCATGAAAATTAGCATATCAAAGTTTTCATCAGACAGGAATGATCTCTTGGCCCTCAGGATGTCCTTGCCCATAGAGAACAAGATAAAAAATAAAATAACCCTTACCTTTGTTATTTGGAACAGATATGGCACAGAATATTCGGGAAGTAATTGCACTGAAACTTCTTCGGTCTTCACAGCAGAGATACTAAAGAGTAAACAGCCTCTGGCGCCACACGCTCACATTTACTTCTCAACGCCATCTATTATCTCATAAAGAAACTAATTCACATTGGGACTTGAAAGTACCGGCAGGATCAACCGGGTAGAAAAATAATTATGGAGATTTTAAAGATGTGGTACCTAGAAGTACCGCCAGGACATAAAGGGTTAAGGTGAAAACGCTCCCATTGTAAGACATCAATTGACTTAATTTATGTCATCAAAGTGGCATGAGAATTGAAATCTTACCTGATCAGTTTTTGGTTCTTGAAATGTATCAAGGAGACTACTAATAAGGTACTCACAGACATATTATAAATATACATGACTTATTTGACAACGATTATTTTTAAATATTCACTAGCACAAACATGTTGCGCAAGAGACAGACTGCAAATGAAACGAATGTAGTTATTTGTTGTAATTGTTACATATATATTATTGAAAGTGCCTTAAAATGCTCGTGATATTTCTTGAAAGAAGTTGAAACATTCAACTCAAATGGCAAATCTTTCCGCCTGATTTTACAGTCGACCATGTTTTGCTCAAACCAATGCCATAAATAACTACCATATTTGGTAAGACACAAATTGTGGCGACGGAAACAAATATATCGCCTGATTTTGCACTGCGGAAATGGAAATTCGTTCATCACTATTAACAGTGGCGGATTAATTGCGCACCTGCTCAGCACTGAAAATAATATAAACTTTTAAACGTTTATTTATGAATTTTTTGGGTTAACGGACTTGAGTTAACGGAAGTTAAATGTAACGGAAGTTAATTAGTCCGATAATGATTTTCAAAGTTAACTTAAAAGTTAAATCGTTAACGAAAAAGTTAACTTCGTTAATTAACGATTAACGGATTAACGGTTTGTGCCCAGCTTTGGTTAAATATCACGCAGTGTGGTGGAATGGTTTGTGCCAGCGGGCTGTTAGAATAAGAAAGGTAGCTTATAGGTTATTTAAACAAAATCCTGTTTTACAGACCTATATCCTGTACAAAAAGGCCCGAGCAATTGCTCGGCGTACAGTTAGATTATCCAAACATTCTTCCTGGCATACCTTTGTCAGTTCTACCTCTCAACAGACAACTGAGAGTGTGATCTGGAATAAAATTAAAAAACTGGAGAGAAAATCTCCTGCACGTCCTATTCTTTTGCAGGATGGTGGTAATGTCATTTTCCAGCCCCAGCTATCATAGTTTTTTTTATGCAGGAAGGAGAGGCCAAGGGCAAATGCCTGCAAAAGCATAAAAAGAAAGAAAGCCAAAATCAAGGTCTGGGGTTTTCGAGATCCCTAGACATTCTGCGTTTAAAAGATGGGAGGTCATAGACAGGAGGAAAGATGGATTGAGGAAGATTGTTCCAGAGTTGACCAGTTGAATAGATGAAAGACTGAAAATACCTATTAACCCTTGCATTAGATAGTTGGACAGAATAGTTATGAGAAAGTATAGAAAGTCTGGTACTGCGTGCTCTCCTTAAAGAAGGAGGCATGCAGTTAGAGAGTTCAGAAGAGCAATGTCCGTTATGATAGCGATAGTAAAGAAAGAGTGAGGCAACAAATGCGGCGAAGAGAGAGAAATTGAAGACACTCAGTATGAGGCGGGGAATTGATGAGACGAAAAGCTTTTGATTCCACCCGGTCAAGTACGGCTGTGTGGGTTGAACTACCCCACACATGAGAGGCATACTCCATACAGGGGCGAACAAGACCCCCTGTACAGAGACAGCAACTGAGTAGGGTAAAGAAACTACGGAGGCAGTACAGCACACCTAACCTCTTTGAAGCTGTTTTAGAAACAGAGTATATATATGTGATCTTTCGAGGAAAGATCACGAGAAAAGGAAACGCCAAGAATGTTAAGAGAAGAGGAAGTATTGATTTGTGTGTTGTTGAAGGTAAGGGGATAGTCGTGTGGAAGATTGTGACGAGTAGACAGATGGAGGAACTGAGTTTCTGAGGCATTGAAAGCCACAAGGTTTTCTTTGCCCCATTCAGATATAGCAGAAAGATCAGAGGTCAGGTGCCCCATAACCGCGTCACGTGAATCATGAAGCGGCTGCGGTGATGGACACTTTGGGAAGTGGGTGGAGCAGTGAAGCGTGGAATCATCGGCATAGGAGTGAATATGATAGGAAGTGCGAATTAAAAGATCAGTAATAAATAAAAGGAAAAGAGTGGGCGACAGGACAGAACCCTGAGGAACACCACTGTTAATAGCTTTAGGAGAAGAACAGTGGCCATCTACAAATGCAGCTATAGATCGGCCAAAGGAAATTGGAGATGAAGGCACAGATAGAAGGATAGAAACCGAAGTGGGGCAGTTTGGAAATTAAAGATTTGTGCCAGACTCTATCAAAAGCTTTTGATATATCTAGCGCAATAGCAAAAGTTTCACCGAAATCCCGAAAGGAGGATGACCAAGAATCAGAGAGATATACAAGAAGATCGCCAGTAGAGCGTCCCTTGAGGAATCCATACTGACGATCTGAAAGAAGATTGTGAGAAGAAAGGTGTTTAAGAATCTTTCTATTAAGGACAGATTAAAAAACTTTGTAGAGACAAGAAATCAAAGCAATTGGACGATAGTTGGAGAGATGAGAGCGGTCACCCTTCTTTGGGACAGGCTGAATGAAAGCGAACTTTCAGCAGGAAGTAAAAGTTCCAAATGAGAGACAAAGACAAAGAGTTTGCCTCGGCAGGGTGTAAGTACAGAAGCACAGTTATTAAGAACAACAGGAGGAACACCATCAGTACCACACGCCTTCCTAGAGTTGAGCCTAGATAAGGCAGAAAAAACATCTTTGGAAGAGATTCTAATTTCAGACATAATAAAGTCAGAGAGGGAGGAGATGGAGGAACAGCACCGGAATTGTCCAGGGTTGAATTGGAGGCGAAAGTTTGAGCGAAGAGTTCAGCTTTGTTAGGAGAAGAGACGGCAACTGTGCCGTCGGAATGGAAAAGAGGAAGGTAAGAAGAGGAAGTAAAGTTGTTGAAGAGGTTCTTAGCTAGATGCCAGAAAGAGCGAGAAGAATTAGAATTGGATAGATTTTCACATTTTTGTCGGATGAAGGAAGTTTTGGTGAGTCGAAGAACAGATTTTGCACGATTCCGGCCAGAAATATAAGCGGAGTGAGAGTCAGGAGTTGGATGGCGACGGTACCTTCTGGAAGCCTCCTCTTTGTTGTGGTAGCATTAGAACAAGTAAAATTCAACTAAGGTTTTATTGCATTAGTAGTAGGAATAGAAAAGGGAATGTACGCCTCCATGCCCGAGAGAATCACCTCTGTGATGCG
Organism: Bathynomus jamesi; assembly: GCA_023014485.1. Lineage (NCBI taxonomy): Eukaryota > Metazoa > Arthropoda > Malacostraca > Isopoda > Cirolanidae > Bathynomus > Bathynomus jamesi. The sequence continues at coordinate 313,298 of JAJOZX010004395.1, read as the reverse complement.
CACTGCACACTCAGAAGGGCCCCGGCCACGGAAGCAGTACTCATTCCATGGAAAATCACAGAATTACTGCCTAAGGGCCTCCCATTCAGGGGCGCCGAAGTGCCGAAGGCGTCTCCTCTTAGGAGGATTCAAATGCCGAATTGGAGCGATAGGACAGGAAACAGATACAAGATTGTGATCGGAGGAGCCCAACAGAGAAAAAAGTTTCACAGAATAAGAAGAAGGATGAGAGTTAAGAAATAAATCCAGAATGTTGGGCCAATCTCCAAGGCGATCTGAGATACGACTAGGGTGCTGTACACTCTGCTCTAGGTCATATAGATAGAAAAGTTGTAAGCTAGTTCACAGGGATGTCAGTGAAATGGGAGGAAAGCCGAAGGTGGTGGTGAACATTGAAATTTCCTAAAAGCAAAAGGACAGCGGGAAAGAATGTATTCCACTTTGGAAGCGAGATAGTCAAAGAATTTTGGATAGTCTAGAATTAGGAAAAAGATAAACAGCGGAGATGTATTTAGTTTGAGAATGGCAAGTAAGCTGTAGCCAGAGGGTATAGAATTCGGAAGATTCGAGTTCGGGAATATGAGAACAAATTAGGTCATTGCGTACATATACGCAACACCCACCTTTGGGGTGAAACTGAGTATGAGAAAGTAAGACTGTATAGAAAAGGGGTTGCTGTCAGTCGTCCCAGACACCTGAGTTACAGTGAAGAAAAGAAGATAAGGTTTAGAGGAGAGGGTATTCAACATATTGAAAATTTGAGTAAAGGCCACGAATGTTGCAGAAGTTTATGAAAAGTGAATCAGACAGAGGTCCAAAACATCTCAAATGGGCGGTAACACATCCAGCCCCGCTGCCTGGGTCTGTGTTCCTGGTATCGGCAGCGGGGTAGGGAACCAGAAGTGGGGACATTTATGGTCCCCTCCCCAGGGAACTCTGAGGCTCTTGAAGTTGATGCCTTTTTTTTTTTTTTTGGTGTGAAAAGATTATGTGTGTAAGATGCATGTGTATGTAGTGAGGATTAGGGAGAGAAGTGTGTGTTTGAGAGCATGCTGGACTGCTCACAGGGTAGATGAGACATGGAAAAAGATCAGATGAGGAGGATAGTGACAGGAGAAATGGGAGTTCCAGCACTCCCTATCTTCTGTCTGAGTTGGTAACTCCTTGGCTGCATACTTTGCATCTATCAACAGTAAATCTCATTATACAGTGCAGTTCCTTTCTAGAGCAGCAAAGGCTGAACTCACCCCTATTGATTTTTCTGTAAATAACACACCATTATAATAGTTCTTTTACTTTACTGGAATTGGATATGGCCCTCTCTAAGCTAAAAAATACCTCCCCTGGGGAGGCTATGGTAGTGTACCCTTTCCTCACCCATCTTTCATTTTCTAACAGGCAAGTTTTATTGGCCTTTTATAACAAGGTTTGGATGATATGGTCTTTTCCACATATTTGGACTTCTGCTTTGCTGGTGCCCATCCATAAGCCTGGCAAAGCTCATACTGCTGCAAGCTCATATCACCCTATAGCTTTGACTAGCTGTCTGGGCAAAGTACTTGAAAGGATGGTATTACATTGTTTTTATTTTATTTCTCAAACTGGACACCTTTCAAAGTGGCTTTCACCCTCATTTTTCTACGATAGACAATGAGGCTTGAGGGATCAATCAGAGAGTCTTTTCTTAGAAATGAGTATCTTTTGACAGTATTTCTTGATATTAAAAAGACCTATGATACTGTCTAACACTACAGTTTACTCTCTAAGTTGTATCATTTAGGGTTGCAGGGCAATCTACCCATGTTTATCCAAAACATTTTGCAGCATAGATGCATACAAGTATCAATTGGATCCTTTCTTTCAGATGTTTATCATTTGGATGCCAGAGTTCCACAATGTAGTATCATCACCCCCTTTTATTCAATGTCATGATTAATGATTTATTTTAGGGTATGGAGCCTGCTCTTAGCTATTCTCTGTATGCAGATGATGGGGCATTGTGGCCCTGTGGGTATCCCATGTTGACATTCATGTTGCCAGGGCCATTATGCAGAATGCTCTACATAGGATTTGGCCACAGAATAATGGCTTGCTCTTTTCTCCTGCCAAGTCTTCCTTTGTCATTTTTAGTAAGTCGCCAGTTCCTCCTGAACTTGTTTTGTCTTGCTGACTAACCAGATTCCTTTTGCCATGAAACATGTTACAGTAACGAAACATATATCAATTGATAGAACAGAAAAAATGGTGCAAGCAGCTATGTATCATTTTAAAAATATTAGAAAATAATAAAGTTATGATACTGGGAAGATGTTATTAGGCCTATCATAGCTTACACCATTTGGATCTTTTCCATTTCGTGTACAGTTTCCAATTTTGTTGAAAATAAGATAGTTAAGTTAATGTAGGTTAACTGAATGCCCAGTTATGTCAACTGTATGCCCTGGATGATTAGTTAGGTTAAGTTGTGATATTTTCGTTAAAACATGAAAATATCATGACTCAACCTAACCAATCATCAAGGGCATACAGTTGACCTAATTGGGCATACAGTTGACCTAATTGGGCATTCAGTTGACCTAACCAGGCATTCAGTTGTCCTACATTAAATACCTTATTTTCAACAAAATAGGAAACAGTACATGAAACACAAACGATCCAAATGGTGTAAGCTATGATAGGCCTAGCAACATCTTCCCAGTATCATAACTTTATTATTTTCTAATATTTTTAAAATGATACATAGCTGCTTGCACCATTTTTTCTGTTCTATCAATTGATATATGTTTCGTTACTGTAACATGTTTCATGGCAAAAGGAATCTGGTTAGTCAGCAAGACAAAAATATTTTCAAAATGATGCATATTTCCTTGCACCATTTTTCTGTTCTATTAATTGATATATTTTGTTACTGTAGCATGTTTCATGGCAATGCAGGTGTCTTGTAAAGTTTTACCTAAATTTCTAGGTACAGTATTACATTTGACAGAACCTTGACTTGGAATCCCCATATTGCTTCCCTTGTGGAGCGTTGTGAGGGTGCTTTTAATATCATGCAGTATTTGTCCAATAGAACATGGGGCTCTAAAAGGAAGACTATTATAGCTTTACAAATCTCTCATCCAGTCCAAATTAGATTATGCTTCATTCCTCTATGATACAGCATATGATACAGAGTTGACACTTTAAATAAAGAGGTCTTTCTCCTTCCTCTAAGCCTCCATCATCAGCAGCTGGGTATCAACTTTGGTGCCAAAGTGTTGTCATATGACCTGCATCCCATCCAGCCTTTCTTTGTAGAATTTCTATATTTACCAGTTTTATAGGTTGAGACCTCACTGACTTCCACTCTTTGGCCAGTTTCAAGATGGATTGACTGAAATGAGCCTTTCTTTAGAGGATATTGGTACAAGTTCCCTATCACTAATCACAAGTTGGGTTCTAGTAGATATCATTTTTGGCCTTGGATTGTCTTCTGCTTTGAAATCTACAACCTGTGCTAATAACTTTGTGTCAGTTTCTTTCATTGAAAGCATCATATCTAGATTTAGGTCACAAGGTTCTTTTTACTGATGGTTCAAAGTCCCCAACTGGAGTAGGTTGTGCCTTCAGTTTTGGGTTATAAGTTGCCACCTCATTGCTCATTATTGTGATTCTCTCTTAGTTCTACAATTAGGGTGGAGTGAAAAAATCAAAAGTGCCAGGATCAAAATTGAGGGGGTCTAGATAGTTGTCTTTTGTCCAGGATTAAACTTTAAAACTGATTTTGGATGGTTGCATACAAAACTGTGACTGTTACCAGCCAATTTATACAAATTGTATGTGTGCACAACCAAAATTTGAACCCAGTGACCTATCTTGGGTTCTGGACATGATAGAAAGAGAATTTAAAAACTGTTTATGATGTATTTTTTACCTCTCAAGCAGATTAAAACATTTGCAGAGGACTGCAGGCTCAATAATGCATAAAAAAATCTATATTTATATTATTTTTGCTCAAAAATTACAATTTTTTAGACAATTTGTGGTAAATATGGACAATTTTCTATTGAAAATATTACAAAATCAACTTAAGATTAAATTAACTTATCACTCATTAAACAAAGTAATAAAAATTAATCATCTAAATAGCTCCAGAATATTGTATTTTTGTATTAAACACTCATCAGTTTTCTTGATTTTATCTTTTCTTATGGCTTTAAGATATTTTTTACATTCTCTTTTCTTATGGCTTTACGATATTTTTAATGTTCTCTTCTCAGTTTGTTCCTGAAAAGTTCATAGTGCAAACTTACTTAATTTTAAAGACATTTATTTAAGCAAGCTTCATAGGTTTTGACTAACAATATTTAAATTTCAACACTTCTACAGATCTATAGTCTAAGCTAAGGCTAACAAAGATCCTAAGATCCACTCCAAGGTTAGCCTGAGAGAAAGGAAAGAGGAGGGAGTTAAAAGAGGAGAGTAAGTAGCAAAACCTATCATTTGTGGGTTAATATTCATTCAGAAAAAGAGAGAGAAAGACTCCCCATCATCATCCGCCAGCCACTGCAACAAGCCGGAAAAATAGTCAAAAAGAATAGGAAAAAAGTAGGTAGAGTATAACAAAAAGTGGGTTAGATTACGCTATGAGCTACATCTACACTTGTGTTAGTCTAATTTTTTTTTTTGCTGCATCACACACTGGCATGTCACAAGCTGGCATTAGTCATCAACAGACTCATCCCCGATCACCAACCCCAGAGCTCCTGTTGCTAATTGTTTTATTTTAAACAATGTTGATATTTTTAAAATGCCTATCTAAATGATTCTTAAACATATTAATGCTGGTAGAGTTCATGATGGGTGCAAGAAGATTATTCCATTTATCAATTATGTACGGTACTTTAAACGTAAAGAAATTTTTAGCGATATTAATAATGAAACGTCTGCCATGCAACTTAAATCTGTTATTATGAGTATTGCACTTATCAAAAGTGAACAGTTTGTCAAAATTTACATTATCGATGTTATTTAACAATTTTGAAAACTTCAATAAGCTCCCCCCTTAATCTCCTAGTTTCAAGTGAATGCAAGTCTAACTCTTTAATCCTATCTTCGTAAGGCTTGTTGTGCAATGACAGAATTAGTTTCGTGGAACAATGCTGAACCCTTTCTAACCTAGCAATATCCTCACGCAAATACAGGCCCCAAAACTGAAAAGCATATTCTAAATGAGGCCTGACTAGGGACTTGTAAAGGGGCAATATAATATCCTTCGATTTAAATTTGAAATTACGCGCTATGAAGCCTAACATCCTATTAGCTTTTGCGCAAGACTCCAGGCACTGGTTCTTAACTTTTAAATCCTTAGATAGGTGTACGCCTAAATCTACTTCCTCATCAACGCTCGCTAACTCTCTATCATCCATCGTGTATGTGTAATTATTGTTACGAGAACCTACATGCAAAACTTTACATTTGTCTAGATTAAATTGCATCTGCCACTTATCCATCCACTCCATAATCCTATTTTCATCATCTTGGAGCCTATTTCTATCATCCTCATTAATAACCTTACCACCTATTTTAGTATCATCCGCGAATTTTGACACGTTACTAGTCAATCCTACATCTGTCATTAATGTAAATTACGAATAGCACTGGGCCTAACACTGAACCCTGTGGGACACCGCTACCTACATCCAACCACCCTGATTCACTACCATTAACAATGACCCTCTGTCTCCTAGCACGAAGCCATTCCTCTAACCAGTTAGCTACCTGACTGCGTATACCATGTGCTTTAACCTTCGCAATTAGTCTCCTATGCGGAACTGTATCAAACGCCTTTTTAAAATCTAAATAAATAACGTTAGCCACTCTATGCCTATCGTATTCGTGCACTATTTCATTATAAAATTCTAACAAATTAGTTAAACAAGATCTATGGCGTCGAAACCCATGCTGACTACTATTAATCAAATCTCTACTTCTAAGTGATCGATGACACGATCCCTAACTATGGATTCCAAAAGTTTACCTACAATTGACATTAAGCTAATGGGCCTATAATTACTTTGTACTGTGCGGTTGCCTTTTTTAAAAATGGGTGTGACATTAGTTAATTTGAAGTCTTCAGGAATAATCCCTGTTTCGTGTGACTGATTAAAAATCTTTGTTAAGGGGCCTATGATAATGTCTTTCAAATGTCTGAGATAAAAAGCATCAAGGCCTGGAGCCTTGCTAACTTTTAGCCTATCGATATAATGCGCAATCTCACCCTCATAAACAGTTATTTCATCCAAAATAGTCCCGCTACTAAATGGAATGATATTGTCCACATCAGGGACATTATTTACGTCTTCTACTGTAAAAACTGCGCAAAAAAGTTATTGAAAATACCCGTCATCGCCTGAGTGTCAGAAGCCAAAGCGCCATTAACATCCACTAGAGGGCCTATGTTATCTTTTATTGGCTTACAATTATTGATGTATTCAAAAAACTTTTTTGATTATGTTTACTATCCGCAGCTATAAGTATCTCTAAATTACACTTAGCATTCTTAACTGATCTTTTAACCTGACGTCTAAGCTCGATATATCTATTGAAGTTAGCGGCCATGCCATTGCGCTTATTAAGTCTATACGCTCTATTACACTCTTTTATGAACTTGCCTATAAAATACAATATGGTTATGAATTATGATACAAGATAGTTTACCAAAGATGCAAAAATAAAATTTTATAATTTGTAGCACAATCATTTTAAGAAACCCAGATTTTCAATGGCCATTAATCAAAAGTTTTTTAATTTATATAGATCAAACTCACCAATTCTTTTCTTTTGCTTGCTCCTGCTGTACTCCTTTCCTTTTGTATCTGATGTCTACCAATGTAAGGCATTCCTTAAAACCAACATATTGTCCTATTCTAGCTGTTTTCTGGTCCTCATAGAAAGCATAGTCTTCTGTCATTTTGAATTGATACAAATGTTCCAAATCTCTTCTCTGATTTGAGTCCTCACAGAAGATGTCAAACAACTTGGAATTTTTTTCAGTGAAGGAAGAAAGATCACTCCAGAACTTGTCACCATGTTTCTTTTTTGGATATCTATCAAACCTACAAAATTACCAAAACTTTAATGTTGTGAATGCAAATTTCAATTATAAGCCCCAAGTTAAGTTTTAGTCAAAATGGAATTTATTACTGATCATTCTTGTGATTTGCAAATCACTGAATCACATGATTATGTTAATAAAATTACTGTCACAAACAAATAAATGTAACTACAAAATTTACAAAAGTATGACATATTTTAAATCTTTGTATAAGGGACTGAAAATTTGTCTGTCTTCGAAATTTCTTTGACTAGGTCTTGAATCTTGCTGGTGACACTGGGGTGTGAAATTGTATAGACATTGCACCAAATTCAGTGTTCAATCAGACTTAGTGCAAACATATCAGCTGCTTGTCTGGTTGTCCAGTTCTCTTCTGTCATTACACGTTGGATGACATCTTTACTAAGAGGAAGCTTTGAAGCTTTCTGTTGGGGAATGAGTCTATGCTTGAAAATCTGTGACCTCTATCAAGAATTTTAACTGCATCTTAACATCCTACTATGCAGTATTTTTTGGCATTAAGGTTATCAAAATACATGTATTTATCAGTTCTATAAATTCAACCTGAAAGGAAAAATATAAAATATAATTTCAAATAAAAAACAAAATACTGGTATGCGGAGAAAAAGGGTAAAAAATTGCATTTTTTGAGCAAAACTTACAAAATATGGATTTTTTGATGCATTATTGAGCCTACAACCCTCTGCAAATGTTTTAATCTGCTTCAGAGGTAAAAAATACATCATAAACAGTTTTTAAATTGTTTTTCTATCATGTCCAGTACCAGAGATAGGTCACTGGGTTCAAATTTTGGTCTGCACACATACGATTTGTATAAATTGGCTGGTAGCAGTCACAGTTTTGTATGCAACCATCCAAAATCAGTTTTAAAGTTTAATCCTGGACAAAAGATAACTATCTAGACCCCCTCAATTTTGATCCTGGTACTTTTGATTTTTTCACTCTACCCTATATCTACATACTATGAAGTCCGGGAATGTTCCTCATTTTCTGATCAATAAAATTATTGTTTTGTTAAGATCTATTCCACATTACAGTTTTGTTCTTCTTTGGGTCCATGGACATGTTGGAATCCTGGACAATGAGGTGGTGGACTTGACAGCTAAGTCTGCTGCAATAGTTTTTTCAGCAATGTTAAACCCCTTCTTCAGGATTGGGAACATACATAAGGGGTTCCAAAAAACCTTAGCCCCCCCCCCCCCCCCCCCATTTGCAGCTTACATGTTTACTTATATCGAAATAGTTTTTAGTGATTATAAAATATATAAAATTCTTTATTTATTGCAGGTATTAAAATTACTTTAGCTGATAAAGTGATAATATAATGGCTTCTTAATTGGTGATTCAGAGAGGCAACGTGTGATAGATTGCATATGAGCAATAACATTTCGGGAAGCTCGTGAAGCTGGAGCCACCTTTATAACACATTCATGGGTTGCCAAAAAGTTGCAAAGAAGTGAGGACTTTGTCAAAAGAAATTGGAATTAAACTTTGGACGAATGTGAAATGGATACAACCAAATCTGGGCACCCAAATTTGCCACTCTCTCAGGAAACAAAGGACATCATTGAAAGCGGTACGCGTAAGCAGAAAAACAGCTGTGCTAAACTTTCTAGAGAGATCGAAGTGTTGAGAGGAAAGATCGTTAGTGGTGAGATCATTCGACTGCACCATCATAGGCAAGGTTTAAAGCAGTGCTCTTCAACCTGGGTGGTACCGCCCACTAGTGGGCGAAGGATCTCATTAATCTAAAGGTAATTGCAATTAATTTTATTGTTTTATGCAGGGTATATAACTTTTAGTTTGAGTTTTTGCATTTTTAATTTTGGTGGGTGATACGGAGATTCAAAAGTTACAAAAGTGGGTGGTAAGCATAAAAAGGTTGAAGAGTACTGGTTTAAAGCCTTGGCATGAACTTCCAAAGCCAAGAAAAACTCAACTCAACATCGATGACAGAATGTGGTTTGCCCATTATCTTGAAGATTGGGATGTGGATGATTTCATGCATTTAGCTGTCTCCAATGAATTTTTTGTTTACGTAACACGTCAGCCTAACTACCAAAGTGATCGAGTGTGGGCCACAACACCAGATGAAATTGATGACAATGAACATTATCGCAAATTATTAAAAAGTCCAGACTGTGTTGGTGTGTTTGTTTTGTTCACTGCAAAGAAGCTCAGTGGGTGCTGAAGCCAAATGGTCGGAGTTGGGATGGAGAGTATTTTTGTGATATTATTCTATCCCAGCATGTCATTCCTTTTCTAAGAAACCCAAACAATGTTATGGATGTCGATCAGGTCACACTTCTGCACGATAAGGCCCCCTGCTTTAAGGCAAGGCATTAGCCACTCAACAGTTGTTGTGGAACCATGAGATTGATTTCTTTGGAAATGAAGAATGGCCAGGAAATTCTCCTGACCTGAATGTCTGTGAACACATTGGATCAGTTATAAAGGACAAGGTTGAATGTCTCTTGTTTCAAGAACCTGCAGCAAATTGATTTTCGAAGGATACAATGATGCAACACATTGAAACTGTTTTAGCAAATTTGTATAATGATCAAGATCTATTCACGTCACTTTTGGCAAGCTACCCAAAGCGAATTCAGGCTGTCTTGGAAGCCAATGGTGGGAACACCAAGTTTTAATTATTTCTCATTAAATGCAGGATTAAATTCTCTTTTGTAAGGTATGTTTAGTTTTACTGTACCTCTAATGGTTTAGGCCATGGGCAGGGGGCTAAGGTTTATTGGAGCCCTGTACATGGGTAGCCAAAGGAACCAGACTGTCCTAGCCCAACTCAGACTAGGGGTGTCTCTCCTGATACATAGGCATTATTTTAGTGCCTGTCCTATTCCTACCTGTCTCCATTGTAATACGACTCTCACATTGGAACATATTTTTATTGATTGCCCACTTTTTTCTTCACTCCAATCCAATATTCATTCATTTTGCACTGCAAAACAGCCTGATTTCACCCTCTCTATTTCTTATCTTGCCTTGTGCCTTCTAAGTTCATTTTAGACTTCAAGTTGGTCAATTTATATTCCTCTATCTAACCTAACAATCAGCCTCTTATGTTCAGCTAGTTTTTCATAAAGTACCAGTACTATCCCTTACTATGACTTCATGTTTCATTAGTTAGTAATACTAACAGGCCTCATCATTTTCCTGTTATCTGGAGCCAGCCCCAGATCTCAAGATCATTTAACTTTTTCCTTCCCTTTGTAGATAGAATTTTTCTTTGCAGGTGTAAATAACCCAAAGTGGTTGAATGCAAACAGATCTATGATAATAATAATAATAACTAGGGAACTTGCAGTAGGAGAGTCATTAGGAAATAGTGATGATTGGATCATACATTTTAAGATGGAATTAAATAGGGATCTGGTCAACAATGACCATCTAGTCCAGGGGTGGGGAACCTGTAGCCTTAAGGCCGCATGCGGCCTTTTGGGGTACTAGTTGCGGCCTTCTGCCTACTTGCTGAATTTTTTATTTATTATAAAAACCCTCACGTATTATCAAGTTTGATTTAAAATTAGTAAATATGTAGATTGTAGACTAAAATATGACATTTTGTTGTACTGTATATGTTAAATACTCAGCATGCGGCCTAATAGGGTCTTGGTTAAATGAAATGCGGCCTTCCAATGAAAAAAGGTTCCCCACCCCTGATCTAGTCCCTTGCTTCTCAAAAGGTGACTATAGTAGATTTAGGGAGTTGTTAGGCTCAATGAAGTGGGATAATGAATTTGCCTTTAAAAATGCTAAATTGAGATATGGTCCAGATTCAAAGAAATTTTTGATAGGGTACGTTCCTGTTATCCCAGACCCCAGACTTTTTTTTAACACAAATTGACAATTGGTTAGGTTTAGTTGTGATATTTTTGTTAAAACTAACAAAAATATTACAACTTAACTAACCAATCATCAATATATATACAGGGATTACAGGGTGTACATAAAGTCAGGATCTATTTTTGTGAAGCACTTGGAAATTATATGGAATTCAATCATAAAATGATAAAGTGGTAACATTTATTAAATAATTAAGAGTAGGATTCGACGTGACGCCCATCAGTATCCCTGCACAGCTCAAATCGTTCCGCAGCATTTCTAAACACATTCTGGAGCATTTGCGGGGTTGTGTTATCTGCAGCAGTTCGTATACGTGTACGTAAGTTTTCAAGACTTGTAATCTTCGTCTGATAGACATGTGATTTGATAAAGCCCCATGCAAAGAAATTTAAAGGGGTTAAATCTGGTGATCTCGCTGGCCAAGGTCTGTTGCTTCCGCGTCCGATCCAGCGATTTGGAAAACGTCCATTTAGATAATCCCGAACAATTTTGGCATAGTGACAAGGAGCACCATCATGTTGATAAATGACGGGGATAGGATTGTTAGTACCGTCGTCTATCAACATGATGGTGCTCCTTGTCACTATGCCAAAATTGTTCAGGATTATCTAAATGGACGTTTTCCAAATCGCTGGATCGGACGCGGAAGCAACAACAGACCTTGGCCAGCGAGATCACCAGATTTAACCCCTTTAGATTTCTTTGCATGGGGCTTTATCAAATCGCACGTCTATCAGACGAAGATTATGAGTCTTGAAAACTTACGTACACATATACGAACTGCTGCAGATAACATAACCCCGCAAATGCTCCAGAATGTGTTTAGAAATGCTGCGGAACGATTTGAGCTGTGCAGATATACTGATGGGCGTCACGTCGAATCCTACTCTTATTATTATTTAATAAATGTTACCACTTTATCATTTTATGATTGAATTCCATATAATTTCCAAGTGCTTCACAAAAATAGATCCTGACTTTATGTACACCCTGTATATAATTTGGTTCTACATAATTTAGGACTGTCACATTATTAGTTAGAATTTAGGACCATAAAAGCGAAGATATCCTGCGGTCTCAGATAACAGGAAAGTACCAAAATTTTAGAGGATGTACAATGTAGGTGTATTCCTTTCAGAACTGTTAGAATAACAAGATTAGGAAACCTTTGTGGTGGAATAAGGAAATAGCTAAAATGATTAAAAATAAAAAAAAGGGCATTCAGGGAATTTAAAGGCAGTGATAGTATTTTGGACTTGATAATTATAGGGAGTCGAGAAATAAACTAAATAGTTTGATAAGGAAGAGCAAAAGGCATTGTGAAATAAATCTAGCTAGAAATAGCAATAAAGATCCAAAGAAATTCTTTAGTTTTTATAAGTATAATAATAATAAGCATGATAGGATTAGCCCAATAGAACATGATGATAGGGTGTTTGAAAAAGATCAGGTTATTGTTGGTATTTTTAATGATTATGTTAGCTCTGTTTTTACTTAAGAAAATTTCAATGTCTTTGATTTTAATTCTTTAGATCCTGTAAATTCAGGCATTCTTAATCATATTCATATGGATGATGCTCGTTTCACTGTACAGTGAAAATGGCTTCTGGTACAGTACTAAAATCACTGTAGGGTGAAAATAGTCACACTGGAGTTATTGTCCAGAGTGATGATCCTGTTTTCACTGTACCGTGAAATAGTCACTCTGGAGTTATTGTCCAGAGTGATGATCCTGTTTTCACTGTACCATGATTTTAGTGTCAGCCTCTATTATCACCGTACAGTGATTATAAGATCAGGTGCTAATTTCAGTGTATGGTGAATCGGAGCAAGTGTAGTTTACGTCCCCCTGATGCAAAAGGGGACACAAACTACACTAGGTCAAAGTTGGAAACGTAAACTATACTAGGATCTTTAAGAGAGATTTTTAAAATGAATCCATCAAATAAAACATTAAAACTAACAAAAATATTACAACTTAACCTAACCAATCATCAATTTATATATACAGTCCTCCCCCAATTTACAAATGAGTTACGTTCCTGAAAACCCATTCATAAATTGAACCCTATTTTCCCATTGACTCCCATTATAAAAGTTGAGATAAGTTCCTACAAACAAAAATCACTTCCCAGAATGTCTTAAAATGCTACAAAAACATGTTTTTCCCCAATGTTTGTTGTAAACAATGTTTTTAGATCTACAATAATAAATATATATAAAATATGAATAATAAATGCAGTTAAGTAAAATTGTAATGATTAATGTTGCTTCCAACCATTAATGACAGAGACCATTCACAACAATAAAGACAAAATATTTTGTCTTTACTGTAGTGAATATGGTTCAGTAATAAAGGTCTTAAATACATTTAAAACATTTTATATGGTTTAATTTTATTTTTTAGTAATATTTACTACTACCAAAAATATTGCAGTGACCTTCAGACATCCGCTGATACTATGAAAAAATTCCAAATTTAACGAACAATTTTGTTCATAACTGAATTTTTCATTCATAAATCAAGCCTTCGGACAAAATTTGTTTGTTTGTAACTTCAAAAATTCGTACCCACAGCGAGCGTTCATAAATAAGGGGAGGAGTGTATGTATATATCACGTCATCCCATAAGTAATGTCATTTTTTAGATCGGAATTTGAAGGACAAAAAAACTTGACTGAAACTTTTTAATCTAGTATATATTTTCCATTGGAATCAGTGACACTCTGCCAATGTCCTACAAGCTTTTCAATCCCATGTTTATAAAATTCAGGCAGTTTTGAGGCAAAAAACGTCAAAGATTGGTGTGCAGGTCATCTAAAGAAGTACAGGAATACCCCACTTTATGAATTATTCCGTTCCTAGCACCCGTTCGTAAAGCAGGTGTTCGTAAAGCAGAGCATTATTTCCCATACATATAATGTTATATTTTGGGTTACGTTTTTTTCTTAAAAAATCGAAAAAAAAAGGTTATAAAACAGCAAATTTTGCAGAAAAAAATGTTTATTAACATAGAAATGAAAGCAATGAACAAAGAAATAATACAAATGAAAGTAATGAACAAAGAAATACAATAAAAATGTAAGCAATGAACAAAGAAATAGTACAAAACATTACATATGCAAATTTAGTTTTCATTAATAGATGCGTCAGTAGACATGCTTTTGGATTCGTTTCTTCTGATTAACGTCACAGTCTTTACTATCACTCTTTCGTTTTGGCATAATTGATGATGGGTACTGTAATTGCAATGTAAGAAAAGAATATCAGTGAAACACTTAGCGTGCGCGAGAGTGAATAAAGCACAAACTCTCTTGTCAAAGTGCACATATAAACTGACAACAGCTGCGTTGCCACAGTGCAAAGTGAGCTAAAAGCGAGCTAACTTGGCACCGCTGTAATGCAGAATACGTAATAGAGTACAGTACAGTATGGTATGCGCGACGTAAGCATATTATTTTTGTCTTAAAATCGAGCTAACTAAGCACTGCTGTAATGCAGAATATTAGATTGTGGTATGCGCGACGTACGCATTTTATTTTTGTCTTTTATATTTCTTCATTTAATTTTTTATTTAGCGCAAATACAATTTTGTAAACCTGGGGTTTCGTAAAACGAAGCATCGTAAAGCGGGGTATTCCTGTATACTGTTTCTTGTCAAGATAGTTTTGCAGACTCCTGAAGAGAAGGTGCAAGGTCTGGAGAATATGGAGGATGTGGAAGTTTTTCCCACCCAAGCTCCTCAATTTTTGCAGAAGTGATCCGAGCGGTATGATGACGTGCGTTGTCATGGTGGAACACGATTCCTTTCCGATTAACCAAAGAAGGTCTCTTTCCTTTTAGGGCAGTGTTCAATCGATCCAGTTGTTGACAGTAGACTTGAGCGGTGGTTGTTTGGTTGTGTGGTAATGTTTCAAAGTGTATTACACCACCTTTATCCCACCAAACACTAAGCAACACCTTCCGAGGGTGATGATTTGGTTTTGGCTGTGGTGTCGCTGGTTCTCTGGCACAAACCCACTGTCGATGGCGCTTAACATTCTGGTACAATATCCACTTTTCATCACCAGTCACTAAACAGTGCAAAAACAGATCTTGGAGTTCACGGGAATGAAGAGCTGTGCTAATGTTTACCTGCACCCTCAGATTGTCAACTGACAATTCATGCATGTGGCACCCATTTTCCTAACTTAGGCACTTTCCCGAGTTGTTGCAAATGTCGATGGATGGTGGACAGGGATGAATTGAGTTTCTGGGCCAATTTTTTGACAGTTGTTGAACAGTCTTCTTCAAGTGCGGCAAACAGCAGGTCATCATCAAACTCAGCAGGGCATCCAGAGCGTGCTGCATCTGTCAAACAGCAGTCACCATTCCTAAACTTTTGAAACCATCTTTGACATTTTCTCACATGCAGAATATCGTTGCCATAAATGTCCTGAATGTTTTGCGTTGCTTCAGTAGCACTATTCCCTTTTTGAACTCGTAAAGCATTATATGCCTGATATGCTCTTCTGATACCACCATGTTTATGACGGGTTCACATAAAGCAAAACACACGTCTTCACTGGTCAAGGTCTGTAAAGTATGTAGCAAAACACGATAGATCTCCTCTTAGATATAACCTTCAGAAAATTTGTGCTTAAACTTAGTAGGGCTAGTTTAAACTTAATCTATCGTAAAAAACAACATTACTTATGGGATGACCTGATATATATATATATATTGATGATTGGTTAGGTTGTCATAATATTTTGGTTAGTTTTAACATTTTATTTGAATAGATATACGTGGACAAAGTTGGGGAATGTAAACTACACTAGGCACCATAGGGGGACATTGTCTACAGTTGCCCCAATGATTCTTTTGAAATTGTCATCAACACAAAATTGATATCAAACTTAAAGATCAAAGTAAGAAAATTAATCTGTGATTGGCTGAAAGATTTGTTCAACTTTATGATAAAATTTGCATGATAGACCTGGTTGTCATGTATACTACCAGTCAAAAGTTTAAGTACACCTACTAATTTCCAATGTTTTGCTGCTTAGCTCATGACATAAATTTCAAATGTAAACTTAACAGGTATAGTACTAAAGATGAATTTACTTACCTGGCTTTCATATTGTATGCTTCAGTGCATCTGCCCTATGCAGTGTGTTGTAACACAAGCTTCTTCAAAATGTGTTAATTTACGTCTAGCATGCAACCTAAAATTAATGCCAAATTAGCTCTGCACAAAGGTCCAAAAACAGTTTAAAAGTCTTTACTAGGGTAGTGTGTTTCTTCAGGAGTATGTTAATACATGTGTTCAGCTATTAACATGCGCTGCAGGTCTTTACATATAAAATCCTTGCACAGGAGCTAACTGTATAGTTTAAGGTATATTTCTGTGTTTCAGAAAGCAAAAATGGGTGCCAAAGCTCAGTTAACAACAGAAAAAAGACAGTCAATTGTAACATTGAGAAATGATGGCCAGTCACTGAGGCAAATTGCAAAAAAATTAAAAGTTTCTGTGAATGCTGTTGCTTGTACTATTAAACGGTATGAAGAAACTGGTCAAAATAAGGACAGAAAAAGGGCAGGGCGACCAAGAACCACAACAGACTCAGAGGACAAGTATATCCGAGTCACCAGTCGGCACAACAGATGCCTCACAGCACCTGAAATCAAAGTCCAGCTGAACAATTCCAGAAGTACAACAGTTTCAACATCAACTGTTCAGAGAAGACTAAGAGAGGCAGGATTAAAAGGACAAACTGCAGCAAAGAAACCAATGCTGAAGACTCCAGAACAAAAAGAAAAGGCTAGCCTGGGCTAATAAAAACACCAAAAATGGACTGTTGAGCCAGTAGAAATTTGTCCTTTGGACTGACAAATCAAAGTTTGAAGTTTTTGCATCCAATCTCAGAGTATTTGTCCAGTGCAGAGCAGGTGAAAGAATGACACAGCAGTGTGTTTTGCCAAGAGTGAAGCATGATGGAGAAAGTGTGATGGTCTGGGGATGTTTTGCAGGGGAGCAAGTTGGAGATCTCCACAAAGTCACTGCGATACTGAACTAACGTGGCTATCACAGCATTCTATAGCGCCATGCCATCCCATCTGGACTGTGACTAGTTGGCTAACAGTAACAGTTCATAATGCAGCAAGACAACGATCCTAAACACACTTCCAAGCTGTGTCAAAATTATCTGAAGCAGAAAGAATGGCAATGTCAGCTCACAGTTATGGAATGGCCAGCACAGTCCCTGGATCTGAATCCCATCAAGCTAGTGTGGGATGAACTGAATCAATGAGTGAAGGCCAAGCAGCCATCCAGTGCTCAGAAGCTCTGGGAACTCTTACAAGAATGCTGGCAGCAGATTTCATCAGATTATTTTCTAAAGTTCTCTTGTTGAGCGCATGCCTCGAATTTGTTCCACTATAATTGCTGCTAGAGGAGGCTATTTTGATGAATCTAAAATTTAGACTTTGCTTTTGGTAAATTGTCCTGATTTGTTGTTATTTAAGTTCCCATGTTTGTACTTATGAATTTGTGTCATGATAACTTGGTTAATAAATAAAAAACTAAACAAAATTTGAAATTTATGAATATTTCAGGATGTACTTAAACTTTTGACTGGTAGTGTATAAACCTTGTTTTGCTTCAAATTAAATGTCATTGTTCACTAGATATCACAGTCAAGATAGATAATACTAAATACTAATACTGTGATCAGCTAAAAGATTTGTTAAGTTTTATGTATATAATCTGCATTATAGACCTGGTTATGTGTATAAACCTTGTTTTGCATCAAATCTAACTTCATTGTTCACTGCATCACATTTGAGATATAGATAGATAATACTAATACTAGATAGATAACACTAAAAAATATGTATGTTTCTGCCTAAATAAAGATTACTACTTTACTAGGTACTATTATCATTATTAAAATATCTCATATTGAATTAACCGTATGGTGAAGATAGAATCTGGCACTAAAATCACTGTACAGTGAATATAGCTTCTGGTACCGTACTAAAATCATCATACAGTGAAAATAGTCACTCCACATTCATATAAGGAAGGATGATGTTAGGCAAGTGATCATAGATTGAAGTCAAACAAAGCTGCTGGACCTGATCAATATTTGCTAGGATTCTCAGAGAAGGGGAAGAAAGCTTATCTGAGGCAATAACTATTTTGTTTGCTAGGTCAATTAAATATGCAGAGGTACCAGATGAATGGAAAAAAGCAAATGTGTAGTACCCATTTACAAAAAGAGTAGTAAGAAGGAGGTAGGAAATTATAGGCCTGTTAATTTAACATCATTGATAGGAAAGATACTAGAAAGAATTATAAAGAATAATATTCAAGATCATTTGGAGAAGTTTATCTTCACAACATGGATTTAGATCAGGAAGGTCTTGTTTGTCTAATCTCTTAGACTTTTTAGAATTTGTAACTGATCAGGTAGATGTTATTTATTTGGATTTTAGTAAAGCATTTGACAAGGTTCCACATAGGAGACTTCTTTATAAATTAAGTAGTCATAAATTGGGTAGAAAAATGGTTGGAAGACAGAGAACAGAGGGTAATTCTAAATGATCATGAATCTGGGTGGCAGAAAGTGAAAAGTGGGGTACCATAGGGATCAGTTTTAGGTCCATTACTCTTTATTTTATATCTAAATGATTTAGAGAAAGGAGTAGGTTGTAAAATTTCTAAATTTGCAGATGATACAAAAGTAGTTGCCCCAGTTACAAATATAGAAAGTTCTTATAAACTGCAAAAGGATCTTCATAGATTAGTTGCTTGGGCTAGTAAATGGCAGATGGAATTAGTGTTCGAAGATGCAAAGTCATGCATTTTGGTAGAAATAATGAAAACTTTAGTTATGAGATTCAAGGGAACTGGTTGCAGGATGTTAGACAGGAAAGGGATCTTGGCATTATAGTTTGTAGTGATCTCAAATTTTTTAAGCAGTGCTTAAAGGTTAGAAATAATGCTGATGTATTTATGGTCTATACAGCATGTGTATGTTGTGAGTTTTCAGTTAATGAATTAAGTTTTGTTAATTTTAACATTCAATCTAACAGTAACATCTATAAAAATATAACTGTACATAATACACTAAAGGGAGGAGTTCTTGTAATCTTAAGGTGTAACTTAGAATTATAAGACCAGTTGTAGTTCTGCCCTGTAAAATTGAAGTGGCTTTAAAATCTTTGAACCTTGTGGCATGATTGGAAAATTTCTACGTTGATTTAAAACTGTCTCACTTTGTCCAAAAATCTGAATCTTCTTTGCTTTGCGCGAACTTGGTTGTAAGAGCTTAATGTTAGTCGGCAGAAAAGAACTTTGTGAAATTCATTTGAATTTAATTATTGTTCACATGTCAAATTTGAATTTGTAAGTCTCCTGAATTTGTAAGTCTCCTGATATTATGTTTCCTCAGTGAAGAGTAAATATCTTGTGGTGATCTTGTTTCAAGAGTGAACCTGTGGAGTTCGCGCAAGAATCATGAAATTTTGTGAAGATTTAGTGGCATACTTTTTTCTGGAAAATCTGCGGAACTCCCACAGAACTTTTGAGAGTAAATTTCCAAAAATTTTGTAAGTAAACTTGTGTTAAGAAATTTGAATTTAGTGCTATTTCTAGAGTTACACACAAATAAAATCCCTCTGTATAAATTCTTTTTGAGACTTGAATAATTGTAAATATTTTCTTTAAATTGGAAATTTGTTTTTTGAACAAGGTACAAGATTTGTAACAATACATCTCTAAACTTTTTAAAATTTGTCCTTTTTTAGTGAAACCAAATAAACTTTATATGAGGGAGTGTGTTGTTTCTATGCTACCTTGCAATAGGCCTCTCTTGTAAACTGAGGATAAATTAACATTGAAAGTTGTAAGGGTTCACAGAATCCTTCAATCTGCTACATGAAGAAATCGGAAAGTAGTACAAAGAAATTATTGTGATTCCTTCCTTACACAATACCAACTACCCAGAGTGAGAAATCTGTTGCTGCCACCTCAACAAAATCCCCATCAACTTTGAACTACCCAAGCCATCAACGGAATGTTAACATATATATATATATAGTATTAGGAAAATTAAGTACAACAATATATTCAGAAGAAAAAATTAGTGGCATAATAAATGTGCTAAAATTCAATTCACTTTTTCACTGTTCCTCATCATATCAAAAGGGAAGAAATTTTCAATATCATTAGGAAATTTTATTTCATATGTTTCTTACTCATTCCATTGGGCCTTCCATTCAAACTTGGGCAGTTTCTGCTTTGATTCTAATGAGTTTAAGATAAACTTTTGACAGTTGTCTCATATCCTATTCTTTTCTGACATGCCTTTGTTACTGTGGCTTACATCGAGCCTGTAGTAGCTCATCGTCGCTAAAATTGTTTAGTAGCAGTGGAGGAGTAATGATCTCTTTTTGCCAATTGATCATCTCAGTGTAGTCAGCAGAGCAGATTGGAAATTGAGGGTTCGAGGCAACTCAAAGCTTCTGGTACCTGAAAATCCTGTTCTTGAAAGGATGATTTTCTGAATAGCTTGTTCCCTAATTTCTAGTCTCTTGTCAGTTACCATACCATTGATATGAGTATATTTTCTGGGTGGGCAAAGTAGGCATTATTCTTTAATACTGGTTCTATGATTGATCTATGTTGTTCATCTGAATTTCAAAGCAAGCACATTAAATGCCTAAAGTTATATGCACCATCAGTTGCATTTGGATGAGATTTTATCCAAAACCACCCTGGAGCATAGAACTGTATAATAATCTTGACTATATCTTGAAGGTTTTTATCGGGATTTGGTATTGAGATATATAATCAAAGGACCCTGTTGGCTAGAGTTAGCCAGTGAGCATGGTGCATGACTCCAGATTCCTGGGATCTTGGGAGCATTGCTCCAGTAAATTTGACCATGAGAAAAAGGAAATTTGGGTTTGGGTTTTGTTCATCCGCTAGACCAGTGGTTCTTAACCTTTTTACTACCATGCCCCCTCTAGGAATTGGTCCTTCCCTCCACGCCCCCCTTCAATCAAAATAACATTCTCAATAACTTCTCAATATTAGCCCATGCTCTCGTTAAGAGAATAACAAATACAATTAGAGAAATTCCTGTTTCTAGGGGGGCGCGCCCCCCTGGTTAAGAACCACTGCGCTAGACATTATGCAATTTTTTTGCGTATACGTTCTTGTACAAACCAATTTTTTTAAATTACAAATTTAGTTATTTTAAGTTTAGTTGGTAATTCCATATTTAACAATTATTTTTATTTTTTGTTAAGCTTCAATGTTTTGATAATTAAAATTTTATTAAAACGTATATTTTTTTAATATAAAATTATCAGGATTGGACTATGTTCCATTGATCTCGGCCAGGTTTGATAAATTGGCCAGATAATTACTTGTGCGGTTTTAAGTAATCCACCATGACTCTAGAATTGAAAAGTTTAGTTAAGTTTAAACTTACTTTTACTTACTTTAACTTACCTACTTTTACTTACTCTTCCTTACTTTTACTAAGTTTAAAGCACTTACTTTTACTTACTTTCATTGTACTATATTACTTACTTTTACTCACTTTTACCATACTATATTTACTAACTTTTACTTATTTTGTATTTTTTCAGGTAGTCAATAAATAATCAATAATGGATCCTAATATTGATGAAGTTGGAGAGAAAAGTGAGGGTGTTAAAAGGGGTTACTTTTGTGGTCAATGCAAGAACAAATATTCAAAGAAGCAAAACTGGGAGGAACATTTTAATTCCCAAAAAAATATTTGTTACAATACAAGAGGTCCCAGAGTTTGGGCCCACAGCTTAGATATTGCAGTAAAGAAATACCAGGATGAAGTGCAGCAAAGAGATATGGCAAAGCAGTCATTTAGTTTGTTCACAAAATGTGCTAGTGCTAGACCTCAGAAAAATGAACCAACTTCATCAACTGCTAATCTAGAAAATGAAACTTTTTCACTAGATGTTTCACAGACTGAAGAAAGTGCTTCTCCTCCACCTAAGAAACAAAAAGGTAAGTGAGGAATCTGCGCATCAGACTAACAAAACTGCTTTAGAGGAATTGAAAATTCCCAAATCCAGAAGACATTGAATGCAATTTTGCGCCTAACAAAAGAAACTTACCAAGCTGTTGTGGTTAATAAAGAGAAGAGTCAAAATATGCCTTCAAGTTCAAGTGTTGCATCCAAATCTAATAAAGCAAAAAGCAACAAATTTGACATTTCCATAGCCCATTTAAGCAAGTGTAAATCAATACAAGAAATCCTGAACAATGATTTGATCAAATCTACATTCAAATTGGTGGAAAAGAAGGATCTAGGGCATGCTGATGATTCATTTTCAGTACCAAGTGATATAATGGAAAACATTGCAAATAGTGACACTAATATGCCTGATGTAGATATAGCTGTTGAGGATGAAGATGATGATGATGATAATGAAGAAGATATTGATGATGCTTCTGATGATAAAATGTTTACATTATATTGCATAGCTTGCACAGACCCCAAAGCATGTGCTTCAGACAAACATTCTAACATAAAAGGTTACTTCAATGTTAAAGATTTAACCTATGTATGCAAACAAGGAGAAAATCAAGAGAGATGGTTTAGAAATCTGAAAACCCACCTGAAGAGACATTTAATTAAACTTCAGCATCATCAAAGAGCTGCTGTTTATGAAGTGATGAAAACATCTTCTCGGAACACTACTAAACGCATAGAAGACTTATGTGGCAACATCTTATACTACATAATGAAAACAAACACTGCATGTGCTCTATATCCAGTACTTCTAGCTGTATTACATAGGTCAGGTTGTGAGGTTGGAAATTTGAATCATAGCACACATGCGTGCGAGACAATTTGTGAGCTATTAGATAATCAACTTAAAGAACAAACTGTAAAGTGGTTCTTAGAACAAACTTCAGTAACAATAACAGCTGACATTGGAACAATTTTGGGATTAAGCATGCTAGTTGTATTAGTTATGAGTGAAGAAGATAAGACTAAAACTTGCTGGGATAAATTTAGTACGCAGCAAATCAGGAGTTTATTTGGCCAATGAAATTTTTGATGTGTTGGTCTCCTAATCACTTGAAACTATCTGAAGAAGCAATTAAATCCAAGGTATCTGGAATGGTTGGAGATGGGGCTTTTTGTAAGGACAACGAGCCATTTAAAAACGAAATGAAAAAGTTGTTTGGAGAAAATTTCAAATTTCGATGGGACTTAATGCATCTTGTGAACAGAGCCCACGTTGATGCATTGAAGAAAATTTGTAAACTAAGTGAGCTTTTAGACTTTATTCAGAATCACTCTTCAAATCTGAGATCAGGCCTTGACTATACCAATATGGTTCTTGACAATATCATTGGTTTTAAGAGACCAAAACTCAAATCTGATACTCGCATGGTTAATTACGAATTTGATCAATTTGACAGATTTGTGGAAAATTGTTTTTTTTTTATCATCCACAAGAGAAAGAAATTAGTGCCAAGTTCTATGTATTGATTTCCTATGTAACAAAGATTATGTTGCAAGTAGCTCAAAAAACCACAGTTAGTGCAGAATTTGTAGAAAATATATTTTATAAAGAAGGAGGGAAAACTGTTATGTTAAGAGTGATGGAAACAATTTCCAAATTAGCTAATGGAGGAAATGCAAATGATGTAGTTTCTGAATTTAAGCACGATACCACAGGGCAGCAAAAGGAACTAACAGCTGAGGATTACATCCTAAATGAAGTTTACAAATACATCAAGAAACGTTCTGATTACTACCAGGTTGCTGAAGTTGCTAGACCATCCAGAACCAGATCTGAAAGTAGTTTTACAAAAGACTCAGTGATAAATTGGCTGACAGAATATATAGAACAGCTGTGGAAAGGAATCACAGAGAGATTAAAGCATTTTGATAAAGATGGATCAACTGCCTGGAGTGAAGCACCAGCTGAAGGGACATTCTCCATTCTTGGTTACATTGTTGAACACAAAGGATCCATTAAGCCATCTCATTTGACTAAGCTGTGCAGAATTGTGAAGGAGGGTCCAGCTCCAGGCACTAGATCTGCTGTAATGATCACACAGAAAGCCATTGATCAGTGGCCAAGCATACATGGCGGTAAATTCACAACAAATGCCTTCATGCAAGGTCTAACATCGTCCACTGTTGCTGCTGCAATGAATAAATAAACTTAAGGTGAGTTATAAACTGTACATTATTGTATTATTATGTTTAGCTAAAACAATTTGTAATTGGTATGTCGTCAATTCAAGAGTTTACTATCATTAACCTATCTAGTGGTGTAAGGGGAAAAAAAGTAAATTCAGAGCTGTGCTCCAGTAAATTTTTTCAAATCTGGAGTCATGGCATGGTGAAGGGTACCTGGGATTGAGTGGACAGATCTTGAGAAGTGTCTCCAGTTTGCACTGCCAAACACATATCATAGAGATATCTTTGATCACTGCTTAGCTCCTTCACAACATTTGCTGGAATTTCTTTAATGTTTCCCTTTACGCGAGAAATATGACTACCTCCAATTTTGTTAAATCTGTTTTCAGTCTCAATTAAACCCACAAAAGTATTTGGACCTGTTTGTTTACCATCAATGTCTTTGTAGACGTGCATAAAAGGCAGCTCATTCAAATGCAAGAGGCACACCAACCACTGCACTGGTCTGTTAAGATGAATTTCAACCAGTTTTATGGCTCCACCAATTTTTCCTGTATTTACAGAAGTACCATCACACAGTAAAGCTTTGATAGTATATGTGCTGTTCGAGTTTGTAATAATAGTTATCAATTCTTCTGCTGTGCAGTGAGCAGTTCCATCATCTGGTGTGACATGGTCTACATAGATGCTTCCAGGTTCTTTCACAATAACATAGTATTCTTCTTTTATCTTTCCACTTTTAGTTAATGTGTTATCTTTCCTTCCATCAAATCCAAGCCACTCCATCTTCAGATTTTCGGATTTAGACCTAAAAGTATTTGTTTCACCCATGCGATTTCTTTCTCTTTCTAATTTCTTTCTGTCAAGCATAGTGTGGTTAAGGATCCCTATATCTTTTAAAGCTGCATTGACTATTGCAGCTGCAGCTCTACAACTTACATGATAACAATCTGCTGTTAATGCTAGGTTTTTATAGGAGTGTGCCTGTTCTGAATATTCTCAGTCAATTCTAAATCGGCCTCGTAATCTACATCCTGACACTCTGAATCTACATCCATGTCTTCAGTATTTTCTATAAATTCCGATGGTAAAAGATTGTGGCTTCAGTCATTTCTTCTTGTGCTTTTAGTTGATGGTTTTATGCTTCTTGGGCTCTTGCTAAAGATCTTTTCTTTGTTAAACTAGCTATGCGATCAATTGGTCCTACTCCTAATTGATTTTTTCGTTGTTTTTGACCCACAAAAGACTCCCATTCTGCCATTGGTATTTTATTCTTACACCTGCAAGATTTCCTATAAATTTCCTGTGTTATAGCATTCACAAGAAGATATATCAAACATTTCATCATACTGAGCTATTTTTAAGGCAAAACTTTCATTTCCTCGATGTAATGGCACCTTGTTCAATTGAGGCTTCAATTTCATCCAAATGGCTTCAATGTCCTCTACAACAACCCTGTAACAATTATTAGCAGTTGCTGATCCTTTTGATTTAGCTTCTTCACGACGGCGCACAAAAAGGTAGTCTCTCATGGCTGCTGGGAATTTTCTTGGATATCCAAAGGCTGCATTTGAGGACGTGCTTCTAGTAGTCATAGTTTATATTCAGAAGTAAAATAAAATTGTGTGTAATTTATAATAATTCAAATTATAATTAAAGCAAATGTAAATTATTTCTATTTATCTGAAACCTAAAAATATCCAACATTAAACAAACAACTTATGTAACATATAAAAACATTAAACATATGCAAATATGAAGGTAAAAAAGGGAGAACGGGCATGTGATAGGGGTAGTAGGGTAGCACATGCTTAATTTTTTAATATTTTGTTGGTGATAAAAAAAAACCTTCTCACATAGTGTACTTTTTAAGAAATAAAAAATTTCCCATTTTCGACCCAGCCGACTGTGTATATATATATATATATATATATATATATATATATATATATATATATATATATATATATTTTTTTTTAAGTTCAGGAAGAACCGATTCGCCTCTATTTAAAAGGGCATATCTCAGCGGAAAAACAAAGAAAAAGGGAGAGGAAAGACAGAGGAAAAAGAAAGGGTGGAGGGGACAGTCGAAGTGGAAAAGACCAAGGAGGACAAGGACTGCAGGGTCGAGCCCCATCATCCTTGGGTGCTAGGGCCGGGAGGGCGCACGTGAAACCTCCAGGAACAAGCACGTACAAACGAGCACAAAGAGCACTCAAGAGCACGAGCTTAGAACCCCCTTGCGGGGATATATTATATATATATATATATATATATATATATATATATATATATATATATATATATATATGCGCCTTGGTGGTGTAGTGGTTAATATCGGTGATTACGAATCCACCCTCCACAGGTTCTAAACCCAGATGTTCATCCTTCCACACAATAAAAATTGGTTGGTAGATAAATGAGTATCCTGGGTAGCCTAGTGATTAAACCGTTAAGACGTTGGGCTGCTGGTCGGGAGGTCGTGAGATCGAGTCCGGGCAAGGACTTTGTAATTCCTGACTACCCGTGGTGGGGCGTCGTTCGGATTCCACATTAAACTGTAGGTCTAAGGTGGCGTGACAAGCTTGACCTTCGTGAGAATGAACAATTCAGGCGGAAGCAAAACCAAAGTAAACCAGGTAAACAAAGGTATATATATATATATATATATATATATATATATATATATATATATATATATATATATATATATATATATATATATATACACCTCATTTTTTCATTTGTTTCGTTCTCTCTCTCTCATGCGCGGAATATATCCTATACAAGCGTCGTTCTTTACGTTAATTATACTGCGTGTTTGCAGTTATATATATATATATATATATATATATATATATATATATATATATAATATACAGTTGTCCCCCCTCGATTAGGTACTCCGGCTTGCCGGGCCGAGGGGGCTCGTACACCTCGTGGGTTGTTGAGGTTTCCTCAACTCCTCGCGGGGTGTGGGCGAAGAGTTACCTAGTTTTGTCTTGACTCGGTCCTGTGCCTCAGTCAATCGTAGTATCCCCCCCCCCCCCTCTGTTTGTATTTGCAGTCTTGGGGTCATCAGGTGCACCCGCCGGGGGGCATCGCTCCGTGGCTGAGCTGTGCTCCGGGGACGGTACGGGCGCCCGGACCGCTGCTGCGTCTGGATTGGGTCTTTGCTTGGCCCTTAACGGACAAATCTCCGTAGTGCCAATCTGCTGTTTTTAAAACGACAGTTAGGTTGGGGGGCGGGCTACCCGGGACGTTGGGGCCTGCGCTTTGAAGGATGCAGCGGCGGCTGGTGCATCGCCTTGGGTCCGAGGCTGCCGTTTTTTTGTAAAAATACTGTTTATGGGTTCTATTACTAAACTTCACTCCCCTCTTGTTGACGACTCTGGCCCGCCCTTGGATTTGGATCAGACTACTACTTCTGGTCGTTCAGCGGCCTCTGCCTCCGCTGGATTGACCCTCAAGCCGTATGGCCCCCTCTCGTCCTCTGCGGTGTCTGGCTCTCGTGGCCGGACTCGTGGTGGCCGTAGGGCGGGGTCTTCGCGGCCCTTGTTCTCTCGCCCACTCTCGGTTACCGTTACACATGGACCTGTCTCTGCTGTCAATTTCTGTCCGGTGGACAGGTTCCTTGTTCTCCGCCCTTCCGCTGGCTCCCTTCCGGGCAACTCGGAACGGGTGTTTCAGCGCCTTAAGACGATAGGGGTTCCCTGTCGTTATGATATCCGCCCTCTGAGGGATGGGTCTCTTCTTTTGAAGTCCCGTTCTTCGGGGGTGACTGGGTCCCTTCTACAGTTGCAGGATGTCTTGGGTTGCAGAGTTTCTGTGACTCCCCATCCGCAATTGAATAGCTGTCAAGGCACCATTTTCGCTTCCCGTCTGCTGTCAATCCCGGTTGGCGAGTTGCAGGAGGATCTTGCCCCCAGGGGGTAACGAAGGTCTTCCGCTTTTCGTCGCGCCGGGATGGTGCTCTTACCCCGTCCGCTCGTCTGCTCCTGACCTTTGACTCCCTTGTGCCTCCTGCCCAGGTGTTCTGGGGCATGGGTGATCGCCGGTCGTGTGAGTTTTCGGTGCGACCATATGTGCCTGACCCGGTTCGCTGCTTTGGCTGCAACCGGTTCGGCCATGTTAGCTCTGCGTGCCGCCGTGAGGGTAAGCATGTGTCCGCTGCGGTGGGCCTGCGCACCCCTACCCCGTGCACGAAGCCCCCGCGGTGCTCGAACTGTTCGGGGGCCCACCCTTCCTCTTCTCGGGACTGTCCCGTTTTCAAGTTTGAATTTGAGGTGCGGTCCTTAAGGACTACCGAATTCCTTAGTGCGCGGGAGGCGCGCGATAAGATCCGTGACCGGGAGCCGCGGCGGGGGTTGTCCTACGCTGCGGCTCTTGGCCCTGGCGGGTCCTCGGGCCCCTCCCGTGCTACCCCGGCGTCTACTGGAGTGGTGCCCCCCTGGAAGTCCCGGGGGTTGGTGGTCCTCCTGGCGCCGCGGGTCCTTCTTGTTCCTCTGCCTCACTTTCTGACATCCCATCTGATTCCTGCCTACAAGTGCCCCTTCTCCCCCTCCGGCCTTGGGGTCTGGATCCTTGCCTACTCGTCTCTCGGGTGGGGAGGGGGATGCCCCGAAGGAGAGGAGGAAGCGTCGCCGTGGTCGGAGTCGGAGTCCTTCCGACCCGATCCTGACTGCTGCTCGCTTTGCTTCCCCTTCTTCCCCGTCTTCACCGGAGGGGAAGCGGCGCGCTGTTCCTGATCCGCTCGGGACTTCCCCCCCCCCCCCCCCTATACGGAGCGCTGGTGAGGCGTCACCTCCCGGTGCCCCGACCAGTGTCCGGGTGTCGGTCGAGGTGCACTGCCCCATGACACCCTCGATTACTGACTCTGTTCCCATGATAGACCCGGTCGAGAGGGGCCTGGCCCTCCTTCATGGAGTCTCTCTCCGGCTCCTGCTGAGAGTGGTCGGGTCTCTCTCCTGGATCTACCTCTCCCACCTGTGGTCGACCTTTCCTCTCCCCCCGTCAGTGCTTGTCTGGTTTGACGAGCCCTCGAACAGCTGGTTCCCCCCGGTCCCCCTCTTGTGGGGAGTTGGGGGCTTCGGCTGGGCCCGACTCGTCGTCTCTCCCCCCGCCGGGAGAGCCCCCCTCTGACCTCCCTGTTCTACTCTCCACTTCTCGTCCTACTACGGGTGCAGCAGATGCGGATTCGGTGGCCCCTACCCCCCCAGTTCTGGGTGAGTCGGGGAAACCGATTCCGTCCCTGGTTACGGACCGTTGAGTTTGCTGCTCAGCTTGGTCCGTGGCTATTTCGCTGTTTTCTCTGCCTCTTATAATGCCGCTTCCCCTTACAGTTCCATCTTGCATTGGAACTGTAGGGGGCTTTTAGCTAACTGGGAGAACCTTGCCTCCCTGCTGGAGAGCGAGCGGCCTTCCTGTGTTTGTCTCCAGGAGACTATCCTGGCTGCGCGGGGACTCCCTCGTCTCTCTGGCTATGTTGGTTTCCCTTGCACCCGGATGAGCGCACACGCCGGCGGGGTGCGGCGATTTACGTGCATCATTCGTTACCATCGCGTGGTGTGCCTCTTCGCACTTCCTTGCAGGCTGTGGCTGTGCGTCTCTTTTTAGATCGCCAGTACACTGCCTGCTCGGTTTATATTCCTCCTCATGACCCTCCTTCTCGCGACTCGGTTCGCGAGTTGGTGCTGCAACTACCCCGACCGTTTCTCCTCCTCGGGGACTTTAACAGTCACGACCCGGCTTGGGGAGATGTTCGGTCGACTAATGTTGCTGGTATTTTACTCTCCTTAATGGAGGAACTTTCCTTTGCGTGTCTCAATTCCGGTGAACCTACTTACTTCCACGAACCCACGGGTTCATTTACCTGTATTGATCTCTCCTTGGTGTCCCTCGATGCCTTACTCGATTTTTCGTGGAAGGTGGGGGACTCTTATGGCAGTGATCATTACCCAGTCTGTCTTGAGCCGGTCGGTCCGCAGCCGGGCGTTTCGTCTCGACCGAGGTGGTGCCTTGCGCGGGCTGACTGGCCATCTTTCAGAGCTCGTTCCGTCATTGTCCGTTCGGTATTGAGCTTTGGCTCTGTGGATGAGAGCTTGGAGTTCTTCGAGCGGGTGGTGATGGGCGTCGCGGAGGACTGTATTCCTCGATCTTCCGGTAACCCGCGGACTCGTAGCGTCCCGTGGTGGACTCCAGCATGTCACCAGGCGGTGTGCGAGAGGAAGAGGGCAACGCGCCGCTTCCACCGCACCCGGCGCGCGGGCCACTTGATTGAGATGCGGCGGGCGAAGGCTTTCGCCCGCCGGACTCTCAAGTTGGCCCGTCGGGCCTCTTGGCGTGCTTTTGTGTCCGGCATCTCCTCATCTACCCCTTCTGCTGCTGTGTGGCGGAAGGTACGTAGTATCGAGGGGAGGCCAGTCCCTGCTAGTCGCCCTGTCCTTCGGACGGGGACGGCTTCCTTTCGGATCCTGCTGCTGTGGCTGATCGGCTGGCCGGTGCTTTTGCTGCGGTTTCCCGTTCGCCTTCAGCTGCGGATCGCCCTTTATCGGAGGTCACGTTCCCGCCCCCTGGGAACGAGCCCTATAACCATCTCTTTCCGATGCGGGAACTTCGGGCTGCCTTGGCAACCCGTCGTTCTTCCACCCCTGGCCCTGATGACATTCCGTATGACTTTCTTTGGAATCTGCACCCGATGGCCCTGCACTTCTTGCTGGATCTTTTCAACCGGATGTGGGTTGAGGGGTCGTTCCCTTCCCGTTGGAGGGAGGCGATTGTGGTCCCGATACCTAAGCCGGGAAGGATCCGGCGGAGGTGGCGAGCTATCGGCCTATTGCTTTGACGAGCTGCTTATGCAAGCTCCTCGAAAAGATGGTGGCCGTCCGACTTTCCTTTACACTGGAGTCGCTTGGGTTATGCCCCCCGACCCAGTATGGTTTTCGTCGATTTCGGGTACTCTGGACCCCCTTCTCCTTGGCCATGATGTACGGGAGGCATTTTCCCGCCGGAATCTTGTTCTGGCCGTCTTTTTTGACGTCCAAAAGGCCTATGACACGACCCGTCGGGGAGTTGTCATGGACCGTTTGAAGTCTCTTGGTTTTGTGGGCTTTTTGCCCACGTTTCTTCGCAACTTCCTCTGCCGTCGCACTTTCCGCGTCCGTAATGGGGCGGCCCTATCTGCCTGTATGTTCAGGAGGAGGGGGTGCCCCAGGGGTGTGTGTTAAGCGTCTCCTGCTTCAACCTAGTTATGTCTGCGCTACCGGGAGCTCTTCCGCCCTCGGTGCGCTGTTCATCTACGCAGATGATCTGGCTGTCTATGCCGCGGGGCGAGTCCCCCCCTCGTGGAGAGGCAAGTCCAACTCGCGGTCAATCGGGTTGAACGCTGGGCGTCGTCGGTGGGCCTTACGTTGTCTTCCCGAAGACTTCGTGTGTGGCCTTCCTTCCGTCGAGGAGACGGGGATCCGGCGCCATCCCGGCCTTTAACCTTACATTCGGGGGTCAGCCTCTGGCCCTCGTTCCATCAGTACTCTTCTTGGGTATGGTTTTCGACAGCCGTTTGAGCTGGGTTCCCACCTTCGCCGGCTGCGCGAGTCCGCGAGACGTACCCTGGATTTGCTGGGGCATCTGTCGCATACTACATGGGGCGCGGATAGGCGGACGCTCCTCCGTTTGTACGTGTCCCTGGTACAGTCCAAATTAGACTATGGGAGTGTGGTGTATGGCTCCGCCTCCCGCACGGCCCTTCGGATACTGGATCCGGTCCTCTCTAGAGGACTGCGCATGTCATCTGGCGCCTTCCGCTCCTCTCCGGTTGATATAGTCTGCAGGTTGAGTGCGACATCCCTCCCTTGGAGGATCGGAGGTCGTTCCTCATTGCTAAACACTATCTCCGGATCCTCCGTCTTCCACCTCTCCTCTGTTCCAGGTGGTTGAGAGGGCGTTCTGCCGGGATGGGGGTTGGTATTTCACCGACACGGTGACCTCCCTCCTCGATGGTATGGGCACTCCCCCCCATCCGTTATACCGGTCTCTTTCAGTGGTGTTGCACCTTGGGAGAGCACCCCTGTTGCGTGCTGTAGGGCGTTGCGCCCCGTTCGCAGGACCGAGTCGGACTCTGCCTTGCTTCGGTCTCTGTTCCTTCAGCATGCGGCGTGTCACTCTGCATGTGTTGCGATCTTCACGGATGGCTCGAGGTCGTCGGGGGGCGTTGGATCCGCGGCTGTTCCCCAGTCGTCTGTCCTTGCTCCCCGATGTACCCGTCTCCCTGATGAGGCTTCCGTTTTTACGGCGGAGCTCTATGCCATTCTGAGCGCTCTGGAGGTGGTGCGGGAGCATCCGGATGGGTCGTTCGTCATCCATTCGGATTCCCGCAGTGCCCTGGATGGCCTGGAGTGTTTTGACTCTGTCCACCCGCTGGTCCGACGAATCCAGCTACTGTACCATACTCTTGTCGCTTTCGGTGGCAAGGAGGTGGTATTTTGCTGGGTCCCAGCACATGTTAACGTGGCTGGAACTGAGGCTGCCGATCGAGCTGCCCGTTCCGCGTGCCGACTGCAGGTTTCACCTGTGTCCCTCCCTTTTTCTGATTATATCCCTGGCTTCCGTAGGTTTTTGCGCTCCCGGTGGCAGAGTCGCTGGGATGGCGCTACGGATAACAAACTTTGCAAGATTAAACCCAAGTTGGGATGTTGGGCCTCTTCCTTCCATCAGTCGCGCCATAAGGAGGTGGCTCTGGCCCGCCTCCGTATTGGCCACACCCACCTGACCCATGGCTATTTGATGGCCGGGGATCGGGTGCCCCGATGTCCCAATTGTGACGTCCTACTTACAGTTGCCCACCTCCTGGTGGAGTGTCCGCTTTACTCTGCGCTGCGCTCAGAGTATTTTCCCTTTTTGGAGAGCGTCGGGCTTTGTGATAGGCTTGGCGCTCTTCTGTCTGAAGGTCCCTACTTTTCGATAACCGGGTTGTTCTCCTTCCTCTTTCGCTCCCGACTTCTTTACCGGCTGTGACCCCACTATGATCTTTTTGCTTTTCCCCCACTCCTCCTCCTCCTCCTCCTCCTCCCCCGTCTATTGTTCATTTCCATTAGTTGTTCCATACTCTTCGTTCTGTGTTCGCTCTGCTATCCACCTTTCTTTTGGTGGCCATGAGCGGTCATTCTTTGAAACAAAAAAAAATAAAAAATATACAGTTGTCCCTTGACATTCGCGACTTTGACTATCGGCGAGGTCCTTCATTATCGTGTTCATTATCGTGTGTTTGGTGAGAAGATCGTCGACGATATTGTGAGCATTGCAAAGCAAGTCGGTGGTGAGGGCTTTGCCGACATGGAGGGGGATGAGGTGGAGTAGTTAATCGATGCGAATGCATTAGAGCTCACCGATGAGGGCTTGCGTGAATTGACGAAATCAGCCGACGAAGAGGAAGACGAGGACGAAGCATTTTTGATGAAATGAAAAGAAAAAAAGAAGCAAACGGAGATCACAATGTATTTCACGCCTACCCGACCTTCGACCCCGGCTCCCACCACCTCTCCCACCCCTTCCACCACCTCTCCCTCTCCTTCCACCACCTCTCCCTCCCCTTCCACCACCTCTCCCTCCCCTTCCACCACCTCTCCCTCCCCTTCCACCACCTCTCCCACCCCTTCCACCACCTCTCCCACCCCTTCCACCACCTCTCCCACCCTTCCACCACCTCTCCCACCCCTTCCACCAGTCAGAGCGAAGCAGCAATGCCCACCGAGCCTACAACGCCTCCTCCTCCTCCTCCTCCGTTATCGTCGTATGACTCGGATGAAGATGTCGATGATCCACCCCTTCCTGATCTCCAGTAGCTTCATTATGCTGTACAGTACCCTCTTCTCGTCAGTATTCATCAACTCATCGTACTGTACGGCAAAAACTCAATCGTCACCGTCATCGTATAGGGGGGCGTCAAGTATTCGCGAAAATTTGACATTCGCGACCGCATTTGGAACGTAACCCTCGCGAATGTCAAGGGACAACTATATATATATATATATATATATATATATATATATATCTATATATCAGGTCATCTCATAAGTAATGTCGTTTTTTACGATAGATTAAGTTTAAATTAGTCCTACTCGGTTTAAGCATAAATTTTCCGAAGGTTATATCTAAGAGGAGATATATCGTGTTTCGCTACATACTTTACAGACCTTGACCAGTGAAGACGTGTTTTGCTTTATGTGAACCCCTCGTAAACATGGCGGTATCAGAAGAGCATATCAGGCATATAATCAGGCGCGGATCCAAGGGGGGGGTCGAGGGGGTCTGGACCCCCCCCTGCTCACGGTGACCAACGATTTTTCGATTGCGTTTGTTTGCTCCTATATATGAAAAATAAGACCTGAAGACTTAAAATAGCTTAAGGTACATGTATCCCGGTTGCCACAAAATTAATTTCCTTAAAAAGAATAAAGAAAAAAAAGTTTATGTCCGATCCTGAGACATTTCAGACCTGGCCTGGGTGTGTGAACAAGCAGGATTTTGATAACGGGAATATACTTCAAATCCATCTAAAGCTATCTTCAAGTATGAAGATTTCCTACCGAGTGGGGGACACCCCCCCCCCTGGCGCTCGCTTCGCTCGCGCGTCCTCGGCCGATGGCCGAGGACATCAGTAACGAGCCCCACCAAGACTGGACCCCCCTCTGCTTAAATTCCTGGATCCGCCCCTGATAATGCTTTACCAATTCAAAAAAGGAAATAGTGCTACTGAAGCAACGCGAAACATTCAGGACGTTTATG
The DNA here is from genome assembly GCA_023014485.1 of Bathynomus jamesi. Classification (NCBI taxonomy): domain Eukaryota; kingdom Metazoa; phylum Arthropoda; class Malacostraca; order Isopoda; family Cirolanidae; genus Bathynomus; species Bathynomus jamesi. The sequence continues at coordinate 278,336 of JAJOZX010004395.1, read as the reverse complement.
GCAACGATATTCTGCATATGAGGAAATGTCAGAGATGGTTTCAAAAGTTTAGGAATGGTGACTGCTGTTTGACAGATGCATCACGCTCTGGACGCCTTGCTGAGTTTGATGATGACCTGCTATTAGCCGCACTTGAAGAAGACTGTTCAACAACTGTCGAAGAATTGGCCCAGAAACTCAATTCATCTCCGTCCACCATCCATCGACATTTGCAACAACTCGGGAAAGTGCCTAAGTTAGGAAAATGGGTGCCACATGAATTGTCGGTCGACAATCTGAGGGTGCGGGTAAACATTAGCACAGCTCTTCATTCCCGTGAACTCCAAGATCCGTTTTTGCACCGTTTAGTGACTGGTGATGAAAAGTGGATACTGTACTAGAATGTTAAGCGCCGTCGACAGTGGGTTTGTGCCGGAGAACCAGCAACACCACGGCCAAAACCAAATCTTCACTCTGGGAAGGTGTTGCTTAGTGTTTGGTGGGATAAAGGTGGTGTAATACACTTTGAAACCTTACCACACAACCAAACAATCACCGCTCAAGTCTACTGTCAACAACTCGATCGATTGAACACTGCACTAAAAGAAAAGAGACCTTTGGTTAATCGGAAAGGAATCGTGTTCCACCACGACAACGCACGTCCTCATACCGCTCGGATCACTGCAAACAGTGAGGAGCTTGGGTGGGAAAAACTTCCACATCCTCCATATTCTCCAGACCTTGCGCCTCCAGATTATCATCTCTTCAGGAGTCTGCAAAACTATCTTGACGAGAAACAGTATACTTCTTTAGATGACCTGCACACCAGTCTTTGTACGTTTTTTGCCTCAAAACCGCCTGAATTTTATAAACATGGGATTGAAAAGCTTGTAGGACGTTGGCAGAGTGTCATTGATTCTGATGAAAAATATATACTAGATTAAAAAGTTTCAGTTGAGTTTTTTTTTGTCCTTCAAATTCCGATCTAAAAAACGACATTACTTATGTTCGTTCTCCCTTCTCATCTTGCGCGGAATGTTCTCCTATACAAGCGTCGTTCTTTACGTTAATTATACTGCGTGTTCTTTGCAGTTGAAATATATATATATATATATATTTTTTTTTTTTTAAGTTCAGGAAGAACCGATTCGCCTCTATTTAAAAGGGCATATCTCAGCGGAAAAACAAAGAAAAAGGGAGAGGAAAGACAGAGGAAAAAGAAAGGGTGGAGGGCACAGTCGAAGTGGAAAAAGACCAAGGATGACAAGGACTGCAGGGTCGAGCCCCATCATCCTTGGGGGTGCCGTTGTGTTGATCCTTCTTTTCATCTGTAAGCTCCGGTTCCCTAAGGAGAAGTCAATAGCTTTGATATATATATATATATATATACATTCAACTGCAAAGAACACGCAGTATAAATAACGTAAAGAACGACGCTTGTATAGGAGATATTCCGCGCAAGACGAGAAGAGAAAACAACAAATGAAAAATGAAGTACCACCTGGGAATCGAACCCGGGATCTTCCGATTGCCGGTCAGACGCGATAACCACTACACCATGGACTTCACTCTTCCAAATGCCGTAATTCCTCTACATACTCGCAGAAACCAATGCCCCAAGGGGCACCTCCCGCATGCCGTAACATTATATACATTCAACTGCAAAGAACACGCAGTATAAATAACGTAAAGAACGACGCTTGTATAGGAGATATCCGCGCAAGACGAGAAAGAGAAAACAACAAATGAAAAAATGAAGTACCACCTGGGAATCGAACCCGGGATCTTCCGATTGCCGGTCAGACGCGATAACCACTACACCATGGACTTCACTCTTCCAAATGCCGTAATTCCTCTACATACTCGCAGAAACCAATGCCCCAAGGGGCACCTCCCGCATGCCGTAACATTATATACATTCAACTGCAAAGAACACGCAGTATAAATAACGTAAAGAACGACGCTTGTATAGGAGATATTCCGCGCAAGACGAGAAAGAGAAACAACAAATGAAAAAATGAAGTACCACCTGGGAATCGAACCCGGGATCTTCCGATTGCCGGTCAGACGCGATAACCACTACACCATGGACTTCACTCTTCCAAATGCCGTAATTCCTCTACATACTCGCAGAAACCAATGCCCCAAGGGGCACCTCCCGCATGCCGTAACATTATATACATTCAACTGCAAAGAACACGCAGTATAAATAACGTAAAGAACGACGCTTGTATAGGAGATATTCCGCGCAAGACGAGAAAGAGAAAACAACAATGAAAAAATGAAGTACCACCTGGGAATCGAACCCGGGATCTTCCGATTGCCGGTCAGACGCGATAACCACTACACCATGGACTTCACTCTTCCAAATGCCGTAATTCCTCTACATACTCGCAGAAACCAATGCCCCAAGGGCATTGGAAGAGTGAAGTCCATGGTGTAGTGGTTATCGCGTCTGACCGGCAATCGGAAGATCCCGGGTTCGATTCCCAGGTGGTACTTCATTTTTTCATTTGTTGTTTTCTCTTTCTCGTCTTGCGCGGAATATCTCCTATACAAGCGTCGTTCTTTACGTTATTTATACTGCGTGTTCTTTGCAGTTGAATGTATATAATGTTACGGCATGCGGGAGGTGCCCCCTTGGGGCATTGGTTTCTGCGAGTATGTAGGAATTACGGCATTTGGAAGAGTGAAGTCCATGGTGTAGTGGTTATCGCGTCTGACCGGCAATCGGAAGATCCCGGTTCGATTCCCAGGTGGTACTTCATTTTTTCATTTGTTGTTTTCTCTTTCTCGTCTTGCGCGGAATATCTCCTATACAAGCGTCGTTCTTTATGTTATTTATACTGCGTTTCTTTGCAGTTGAATGTATATAATGTTACGGCATGCGGGAGGTGCCCCCTTGGGGCATTGGTTTCTGCGAGTATGTAGAGGAATTACGGCATTTGGAAGAGTGAAGTCCATGGTGTAGTGGTTATCGCGTCTGACCGGCAATCGGAAGATCCGGGTTCGATTCCCAGGTGGTACTTCATTTTTTCATTTGTTGTTTTCTCTTTCTCGTCTTGCGCGGAATATCTCCTATACAAGCGTCGTTCTTTACGTTATTTATACTGCGTGTTCTTTGCAGTTGAATGTATATAATGTTACGGCATGCGGGAGGTGCCCCCTTGGGGCATTGGTTTCTGCGAGTATGTAGAGGAATTACGGCATTTGAAGAGTGAAGTCCATGGTGTAGTGGTTATCGCGTCTGACCGCAATCGGAAGATCCCGGGTTCGATTCCCAGGTGGTACTTCATTTTTTCATTTGTTGTTTTCTCTTTCTCGTCTTGCGCGGAATATCTCCTATACAAGCGTCGTTCTTTACGTTATTTATACTGCGTGTTCTTTGCAGTTGAATGTATATAATGTTACGGCATGCGGGAGGTGCCCCCTTGGGGCATTGGTTTCTGCGAGTATGTAGAGGAATTACGGCATTTGGAAGAGTGAAGTCCATGGTGTAGTGGTTATCGCGTCTGACCGGCAATCGGAAGATCCCGGGTTCGATTCCCAGGTGGTACTTCATTTTTTCATTTGTTGTTTTCTCTTTCTCGTCTTGCGCGGAATATCTCCTATACAAGCGTCGTTCTTTACGTTATTTATACTGCGTGTTCTTTGCAGTTGAATGTATATAATGTTACGGCATGCGGGAGGTGCCCCCTTGGGGCATTGGTTTCTGCGAGTATGTAGAGGAATTACGGCATTTGGAAGAGTGAAGTCCATGGTGTAGTGGTTATCGCGTCTGACCGGCAATCGGAAGATCCCGGGTTCGATTCCCAGGTGGTACTTCATTTTTTCATTTGTTGTTTTCTCTTTCTCGTCTTGCGCGAATATCTCCTATACAAGCGTCGTTCTTTACGTTATTTATACTGCGTGTTCTTTGCAGTTGAATGTATATAATGTTTACGGCATGCGGGAGGTGCCCCCTTGGGGCATTGGTTTCTGCGAGTATGTAGAGGAATTACGGCATTTGGAAGAGTGAAGTCCATGGTGTAGTGGTTATCGCGTCTGACCGGCAATCGGAAGATCCCGGGTTCGATTCCCAGGTGGTACTTCATTTTTTCATTTGTTGTTTTCTCTTTCTCGTCTTGCGCGGAATATCTCCTATACAAGCGTCGTTCTTTACGTTATTTATACTGCGTGTTCTTTGCAGTTGAATGTATATAATGTTACGGCATGCGGGAGGTGCCCCCTTGGGCATTGGTTTCTGCGAGTATGTAGAGGAATTACGGCATTTGGAAGAGTGAAGTCCATGGTGTAGTGGTTATCGCGTCTGACCGGCAATCGGAAGATCCCGGTTCGATTCCCAGGTGGTACTTCATTTTTTCATTTGTTGTTTTCTCTTTCTCGTCTTGCGCGGAATATCTCCTATACAAGCGTCGTTCTTTACGTTATATATATATATATATGTTAAACACAGACCGTGCATGGAACAAGGAACTCTTCTGGGAAAATTAAATCCACTATAGTCCGAATAAGTAATGGTAAATGACAAATACCATAGTTTTTTTCCTTTTTCATGATTTTAGCCCGACGTGGGCAACGGGTCTCTCGCAAAGAGATCCCATAAATATAGCTTCCTCACCAGCTATCTGCAAAGCAGACAGGATCCAGCTTTGGGACGTGGATCTAGGGTTTTAAAGCAAGCCTAGATCCCTACACTCAGAACCTCTATATAAGTAAAAGACTCGTTGCATTCACGTCGTGTTGAATAAATCAAAGAAAAAGGGGGTAACTATTGTATTTTTAGCCAAAAAAACCAAAACTTAAACCTCAACCGGGACATTGAGCGTCCACTTTTCAAGGCACGAAACACGTCCGTTTAGTATACACAAACTCAGAATGGTTCCCTGAGAACATTATATGTTAAACACAGACCGTGCTACTGGTCTCAAAACAACCCTCACTGGTATACCTCTTCAAAGGAACAAAGTGCATCTCGGGTGATGGTCTGGTGTGGCATTTAGAAGGATCGCATCATAGGCCCCCTCTTTTTCGATGAACATGTCACTGGAGGTACCTACCTACGAAAGCTCAAGGAAGAAGCATTTTCCAGTGTCTTGAACGAAGAAGGAAATTTCCCAACATGGTTCCAGCAAGATGGCACTCCTGCACATTACAGCACCCAAGCAGTGTTCCCTCTAATTTTTTTTAGTCCGTGTGCGCAAGAAATTTTCGTTGTGCATACATTTAGATTCATGGTGAAAAATTGTGCAAACTTTTCTGAGCGCTATTATCTTCAAAATGAAGTCAGGATCTATTTTTGTGACGCACTTGGAAATTATATGGAATTCAATCATAAAATGATAAAGTGGTAACATTTATTAAATAATTAAGAGTAGGATTCGACGTGACGCCCATCAGTATCCCTGCACAGCTCAAATCGTTCCGTAGCATTTCTAAACACATTCTGGAGCATTTGCGGGGTTATGTTATCTGCAGCAGTTCGTATACGTGTACGTAAGTTTTCAAGACTCGTAATCTTCGTCTGATAGACGTGCGACTCGATAAAGCCCCATGCAAAGAAATCTAAAGGGGTTAAATCTGGTCATCTCGCGACACAAGGTCTGTTGCTTCCGCGTCCGATCCAGCGATTTGGAAAACGTCCATTTAGATAATCCTGAACAATTTTGGCATAGTGACAAGGAGCACCATCATGTTGATAGACGACGGTACTAACAATCCTATCCCCAATCAGCTGAGGTTCAAGGAATTGCTGCAACATGTCCAGATAAATAAGCCCCGTAACTGTAGCTTCAGCAAAGAAAAAAGGACCATAAACCTTAGATTTTGTTAAACCCATCCAGACATTAACTTTAGGTGAGTCTCTCTCCCAATTTTGGACGAAATCATTCGGTCTTTCATCTGTCCAAATTCGACAGTTATGGCGATTTACTTTTCCACACGTATGGAAAGTGGCTTCATCACTAAAGAGAATGTTGTCCATTAAATTATCACTCCAGATTTGTTCTACGAGATCAGCACACACAGCACTTCGTCGAGGGAAATCTTCCTCATGTAAATCATGTAAAACCTGCAAATGATAGCTTTTCTTCTGCAAATTAACTTTCAGAATTTTGTGCACAGATGACGTCGGGAGGCCGAGTCTGTGTGATGCAGCACGAACGGACGTACGTGGCTCCTCAGTGATAATTCCGCGTACTGCATTCACGGTAAGATCTGACATACACGGTCGTCCTGATCTTGCTTCATCATTTACAGATCCCGTTCGTTTAAATTTGTTCACCAATTTTCGTATTGTCTTGTCTATTGGCCCCGGCTTATGAAATCTCCTTCTAAACTTCTCTGATGCCATTGTATTTCTTTCCCTCGATTCGCCAAATTACTATTGCCACACGCTCTTCTGTATTCATTCTAAGGGCTTCTGAAAAGAAAAATATAAAAAAATAATTATTTCACAAAAATAGATCCTGAATTTATGTACACCCTGTATAAATATTAACTACTTAATAAATATTATTTCCATAAGGTGATAGCTTGATCGGTGCTCTTCCAATATGTGCTCTACCGCGAAACTGTGATCTACCATATTCCAACTAATATTCCATATTCCAGGATAACTAACGAAAATATCACGACTTAACCTAACCAATCGTCAAGGGCGTATAGTTGACCTAACGATTGGTTAGGTTAAGTCATGATATTTTCGTTAGTTAGCCTTATAAGGCTAGTTTCACGGTAGAGCACGTATTGGAATATGGTAGATCACAGTTTTGCGGTAGAGCACATATTGGAAGAGCACCAACATTTTATCCATTCTAAAAATATGAATAAAATAAAAAATAGTAAAATAAAATTCAACAAAACAAAGAAATAAAATAAAAATAACATTAATTGAAAATGACTATTTTAGTTATCATTTCTCAAAACAATTTTTAGCATTTAGAAATTTAAAATAGACTATCAAGATTAATACATGATTTATCCATTCATAAAATAGGAATAAAATAAAAAATAATTTTATTTTTTATGAATTATGAGATAATTACTATTCGTTTTTATGCAAAAATAAGAAAGAGAAGGTTTATATTCAATGCGTTAATGTATAAAAGAAAAAAAATGCAAATACATAGAGTAAAAAAATCTGTATTGCGTAATTGCGCGGACGTCGGCGAAGTCGGGCGGAAGGGGTTAATATCATACTTAAAAGAGCGACTATAGAGTATGTTGATGCAAATGGTCAGACCTTGTGTGACGGTATATTTTTAAATTACTTCATTTACTGTCGTGATTCATGATACGCTTGAGCCTGTGCGCATTTTATTTTGCTGTGTGCGCGGGTTTCACAACGCGTGTGCGCGCGCACAGGCGCACACCTTAGAGGGAACATTGCACCCAAGTAAGGGAATACCTGTACCAACAATTCCCTGGTCATTGGATAGGACGTCGAGGGCCTGTGGAATGGCCAGCTAGAAGCCCGGATCTCACGCTACTAGATTTTTATCTCTGGGGCCACTTGAAAGCGCTGGTATACGCAGAGAAAATTAGGAGTGTTGAACATTTGCGGCAGCGCATTATTGGGGCATGTAACACCATTACTCCTGACATCATTCACCGTGTGCTTGCTGACTGGGTATCACGTCTGAATTTGTGTCTTGAAAACAATGGTGGACATATTGTGCACGTTCTGTAAATAAAAGCTTTTGTTTTGCCTTTATTATTTTTCCTATGATGCCGGAATTATGGGACTATATACAGGGTGTCCCAGGAGGAAATGTCAAGAATGCACCATTTGACTCTTTGGGTATTTCTAAGTAGAAAGTATTATATCGACATGTGCCTGATTCCCAACCGTTACCGAGATACAGGCCTCTACGGTTTCCGGGAAGGTGGATTGGACGTGGAGGACCTGTGGCATGGCCCCCTCGTTCGCCTGATTTATCTCCGCTAGATTTTTTTGTCTGGGGGTTCTGGAAGAGTGACGTTTATCAGCGGGGTAAGCCCGAAACTAGGGAGCAGTTGGTTGCACGTATACAGGATGCGTTCATAAACCTCAGAAATGAACTTCCGCTTTTTCCTTGGCAAGACTCGATGGATCGGAGGCTCGCCGCGTGCATTGAAGAAGGAGGGGGTCACTTTGAAACCATTCTGCAATAAGTGCAATAGTGTATGGTATGTTTGTACTTTTTGTAAACCACAAGTGTCATTAAATAGTATCTAAGATCGCCTTTTTATTATGTTTTAATTACCCAAATGTAGAGGCCTGTATCTCGGTAACGGACGGGAATCAGACCCATATCGATATAATACTTTCTACTTAGAAATACCCAAAAAGTGAAATGTTGCATTCTTGACATTTCTTCCTGGGACACCCTGTATATATATATATATATATATAAATAAATAAATAAATAAATGGGCTACGTCGTGGCGAATGTCGCAACACCGCTTCCCGGAGATCAGCGAAGTTAAGTAGTAGTTGGATGGAGACCATCCTCCGCGCCCAGATTATGTAGCGACCCGTGGTTCGGATCCCACGTAAAGCTGTGGGTCCCCTCCGTCATATGACCTTAGATTTTGCGAAGGAGGTTAAGCAACCCCAATAAAAAATATATTTTTTTATTGGGTGGTTAGTGTGACGGTTGCACGTTGGTTGGTTGGTTGGTTGGTTTGCTCATTGTGTTAGTTGTTCGGAGATACTAGCACCGGACCACCACGTGTTTCGTTTGAAGTCCGAATAAAAGTGATATTACAATAAAAATCCTGCAGTTAATCCTTTTTAAGCTGTGCCAATTTTTAAGTGAATATTCAGTGTACACAGTGGTATTTCTCTTTGAGTGGTGAAATAGCGTCGTATGTTAAAATAAAGTAAATATAATCGAAGCAACTTAATCTATGCAGCGTTTTTTTCAGTGTTTTCTCTCCAAGGAAATTTAGCTGCCCATCGAAAGGCAATATCCCTCAATTATTCCCCGCGGCACACTTCCGGGCACCAATCAGTGAGAATTTATAGTGTGCCACATCCCCCATCCCCCAGAGTGACTGAAAAACTTTCCCTCCCTCATTTCTAAAGTCAAATCAAGTACTTCTCTCAATTACCCTTTTGAGTCACTATTTCGTGGAATATACCTATGGAAAAACTATATATGCTTACAACATGGTAGCGTATGTGGTACCGTTACTTCTTAATTAAATATAAATTATTTAATTGAATTAAATATCTACAAAATTGCCTCAGGATTGGCGACATAGCCTATTGGGAATGAAATTAATTACCATACATAGAACCCCATATGTAGGCATTGGGCCTGCATGACAACAAGAAAACCAAATGTATTATTTCATATTCAAAATTTTCCACTGCTGACTCATGAAAATTGCTTCGAGAGAAGAGTCAACGAACTTTGCAAAATCAGCAAATAATAAAAGATGAAGATTTATATTAGCGGCTCGGAGCTCGCTGATGTTAATCCCTGATTTTAAGCAAGGAAGATGTACTTTATCTTCCTATAAGTTATGAGTGAATAACGTGATATAAACCTAAACGCAAAAGGATAAGCCTATTCCTTCAGGTATTTAAGTGTGAATGCCTGCATTAATTAAACCGAATAAACTCGTTGTGTAACTCCATCATACCACGGCCCTACATCAAAAAAAGATCGTCGCACCCTACATCGAAACAGAAGCGAGGCCCAACGAAATAATAAGGTAAGGAAATTGTTTTCTTTACCATTAGGCAGCGCTAAAATACCGAAGGCAAATAAATTTAACATTAACCACTAAACACAATACGAAAGAGGTCCTTTGAAGATCTAACCCATAGCCCTATATAGTTTTTTCATAATACCATTAGAAACATGGAAACGGCAAATAAATTCATACAACCCTGTGGATACTTTAAAAAGTAACAGATGAATCAAAGACAATCCGTTGCGACCTTTGCCAGTCCTTAGTCGAATCTGAATGGCTGAGATGGAGCGACGAAGAAATCTCTTATAACAGGAGCTAAACAATTGAACGTAATCAAGATCTGCAAAAGCTGCATGATCGAAATAAACTCGTTTATCGTCTTTAAACAGACTGCTTCTCTTACTTTCTGCGGGCTCTGCCCCTTTCCTTCTAATAGGAGACTTCAATGGTCATCACCCCCTGTGGGGTTCACCCTTCAGCAGTAGCGTATCCAGAGGTGGGGCAAATGGGGTATTTGTCCCCCCTTGGAGGTGAAGAGGATGTATCTAAGGATAAGTAAATTTCTGTAACATTCAGCAAGCTAAGACAGGTAACTAGGTTTATTTTGTCGTTACTTAATTGTGTGATGAAGTCAAATGATTCAATACTTTTCACCGTTTTTAGTCCATGATTTATGCACATTAAAAGAAAAATATGGTAAAAATTACTTCTCTCCCGGGGCGGAGGAGCTTACAGCGCAACCCCCGACCCCCTAGCTGTATTGCCTCGCTACGCTCGGCAGCACTACTTTGCATTTTGCCCCCTCCCCCTTTCGGAAATCCTGGATACGTGCCTGCCCTTCAGTGACCAGCGGGGCTCCACCATTGCAGACTTTATAGATGCCAATAATCTCTCTGTTTAATGATGGTTTCCCAGCTTCCTCTACATTCCTCCATAGTTTCAGTGGATCCTTCTCACATTTAGAGCTATCACTTTCTACTATGGACTTGTCTCATGTGTTTGGTTGAGAAGTTTTGAGTGATCCTTGTGATTCTGATCATTTCCAGTAGCGGATTATAATGGGGGCAAAGGGGGTATTTGCCCCCGGCCCCAAGAAACTATGTAAACGCTATAATCTACCATTGAAATAATTGGTCGACCGTGAGGAAGAAAAAAAATTCTAGATTCCGCTTCTACAAAACCTAGTTTAGTATCCCATTTATGTGAACAAAGTATACATTTTCTGTAATCACATCTTTGTTTTTGTTTCGTTTTCTGTTGATCGATCCTAGTCAGCTCATCACATTACTCATGTATGATGTATCGGGTAAAGAATTGTGTTTCTCTAGTGTTTTTCTAGTGACACCTGCCCGAAAATATTCATTGCCCCCCCCAGCCCTAACAATGCTTAATCCGGCCATGATCATTTCCCCATTCTTCTCACATCTCAGATACCAACCATCTGTGGGCTCAAAACACTCCCTATGGAAAATAACAGAGAAAGGTCTGCGTAACGTTCATGCTGCTGTGTCTTCGCCATGTCCTGGAGACAGGGCCGGCGCTAGGAAGTGCGGGGCCCAATTAGAAAATTGTTAGCGCCTAGCGGGGCCCTCTACCCGTTGTCGTTTCAAAGTTGGAGTGACAAGAAATTTCGCTAGAGCACCTCTTTGTTTTTCATTTTCAGCTGCCTTAGCCTTGGCCAGTGCTCGTTTCTGATTGCCGCTCAAATACTTTCGCCCTTTGTCTCTATCTCTGCTTGTGCTTGCCATGATGACGATGATGTAAGGGCTTTTTCAATTACTTTTCTTTTAAAAAAGCTAAACGGCGACGATAAATTGAAATTACAAAACAAAAAACAAAATCATTCACAATAAAGACTCCCTGGCACTGAAAAATAATAAAGATGTGCATGTATGCATCTAATGATTAAAGCAAAAGATTTCATGATTTTTAAAAGCCTGGGAGTAAGAAGAAAAGCGCAGGGGGCAAAAGAACAAGCTCTAGTAAATAGAAATGTAAATGCTCTCTATGATAATGAGGCAAAAACTAGTTAATTTAATATGTAGGATCTACTTACCACCACGTTTCTCTATTACATGCAGGCTTAAGACACTTCAAGTTTGCAGTTTGGACATATAAACAATTTGGACATATTTAACAAACAACACAACTTTACATTCCAAGCTTTATGTATATAATCTCATTAACAGCGCTCTTTCTGTGTTGAGGGTTTGAATATCGTCCACAAATTACCTTTTTTTAAAAAAGCTAAACGGCGACGATAAACTGAAATTACAAAACAAATAAACAAACGATTAGCAATAAAACATTGAAACATAGATATACGAGGACGGACTGAATAGTTTCACTGCCTTCACAGTAACAAGAAACTTCGTGCACACTGGACACTCATTAATTCATCATAGCGTCCCCCACTCGAGCGCGTGCGCGGGGCCCAATTTGAACAAATCGGTCTAATCGGCTTAAAACCGGCCCTGCCTAGAGAGGATACCACTGTGAATGAAGACTACCATACATTACCTCGTACAATTCAAGATGCAGGTCAAGAACATTTCACTCTCACTTCCAGTACATTTAATGTTAAATATCATGCAGTGTGGTGGAATGGTTTGTGCCCGCGGGCTGTTAGAATAAGAAAGGTAGCTTATAGGTGATTTAAACAAAATCCTGTTTTACAGACATATATCCTGTACAAAAATGCCCGAGCAATTGCTCGGCGTACAGTTAGATTATCCAAACATTCTTCCTGGCATACCTTTGTCAGTCCCCCGGGGGACAGGCTCTTGAAGTTGATGCCATTTTTTTTTTTTTTTTTTTGAAAAGATTATGTAGTGTGTAAGATGTATGTGTATGTAGTGAGGATTAGGGAGAGAAGTGTGTGTTTGAGAGCATGAGCTGGGCTGCTCACAGGGTAGATGAGACATGGAAAAAGATCAGCTAAGGAGGACAGTGACAGGAGAAATGGGAGTTCCAGCACTCCCTATCTTCTGTCTGAGTTGGTAACTTCTTGGCTGCATATTTTGCATCTATCAGTAGTAAATCTCATTATACAGTGCAGTTCTTTTCTAGAGCAGCAAAGGCTGAACTCATCCCTGCTGATGTTTCCAGAAATAATACATATAATTATAATAGTTCTTTTACTTCGCTGGAATTGGATATGGCCCTCTCTAAGCTAAAAAATACTTCCCCTGGGGAGGATATGGTAGTGTACCCTTTCCTCACCAATCTTTAATTTTCTAACAAGCAAGTTTTATTGACCTTTTATAACAAGGTTTGGATCAGGGATGGGGAGTCGGCCAAAACAACCGACTCCGACTCCCGACTCTTTCCTTATCATGCTGATCTACAACCTTATAAATATTGGGATGTTTGTTTCGTAGATGGCGTTTCAAGTTTGAGACTCTAGTTGGAGCATTAGCATGTTTCCCAGTGTAAGCACTAATTTTTGCATTACACTCTTTACCATCCTTTTCTACTTGACAAATAAAAATACTTTCATCCTCATTTAGCTTAAAATATTGAAAGACTGCTGATTTTCTACTAGGCCCACGACTCATTACTAATAGGGGCTAATTAAATTAATAATTAATATATTGCTAATTTTTATATGGTACCTAGTATCCTAAAATAGAAATATGAAATTCATTTGCTAAGATTTACCAGAACAATAAATCAAATGTGGAAATGTGAATCTAGAATTAGTTCAGGAAGATATTTATTTAGGGCAGAGTAGTATTCTGGTAAATTGTTGGCATATAGAAATTGAATCAAAGAGTCGGGAGTCGGTCGTTTTTACCGACTCCGACTCCCGACTCCCCACCTCTGGTTTGGATGACATGGTCTTTTCCACATGTTTGGACTTCTGCTTTGCTGGTGCCCATCCATAAGCCTGGCAAAGCTCATACTGCTGCAAGCTCATATCACCCCATACTTTGACTAGTTGTCTGGGCAAAGTATGGTACTTAAAAGGATCTTATACTGTTTGATTTTGCTAAGGCATTTGATACTGTAAACCACTCTATCTTGCTCCAGAAACTTGAGGCCATTGGTGTTGGAGGGTAGCATACTGGGTTGGATCAGGGATTTTCTAACTGACAGGTCAATGTCAGTGGTTGTTGGAGGCTGCACTGGTGACTCTGTCACTGTGTCCAGTGGGGTGCCTCAGGGATCTGTTTTGGGACCTGTACTATTCTTGACTTTTATAAATCATATAGCTATAAACCTGAAATGCCCATACAGTAGACCCTCGCATTAACACACACTTTGGGGGAAGCGTGTGGTCACTAAAGTGAAATTTCCACTAAAGTGAAGTACGGAAAACCACCACTTTAATGTACTGGGGAACGTTAAAGTGAAGCACGGAAAACCCCCACTTTAATGTACTGGGGAACGTTAAAGTGAAGTACAGAAAACCCCCACTTTAACGTACTGGGAAACGTTAAAGTGAAGTATGGATGAACCCCACTTTACCGGATTACAGGACGTTAAAGTGGGGTTTTCCATAACCAAAATACTTCAGTACAGTTACACATGTATGTATAGCCCTCGAATCTCCACATGGAAGTGGCACTATGCACATACACAACCACTGCCCATGCAATACAACAGGAAACAACTGACTGCAACCTCATCCAAGGGCTGGTTCCAATAATATTCCAGTGGTGTCACCTTCACTTTAACAACTCAGAGTCTGCTAAAGTGAAGTTTGGTGATGCTAATACTTTTTTAGTGGAAGTCTTCACTTTAATGACCTGTATTACGGTATGTTAAACTGAATGTTAATGACCAGACAGCGATTTCATCTGTCCAAGTGAAGTTTTCACTAATGTGAAGGTCATTAATGCGGGGGATTTCTGTATAAGGTTTTTTGCATATGGCTTAAAACTTTGTTATCTGCCACCAACTGCGACCTCTGTGCTGCATGATATGAGCCAGACCCAAGGGGACACTGACATTCTTCTTTTGATAGCCAGGTCATGGGGTTTAAGACTGAACATTGAGAAATATTGCATTTTGTGATTTCATAGCTCCTCAGTTGCTGGGCAGGCACTGAGTGCTTGCTCACAGTATGGTACTGTATAGATGGCCACCCTGTTAAGTTTGTTGACTCCTCTTCCGATCTTGGAATTATAGTTGATACTTCCTTGAAATTTCACTTTCATATCAACTCTATTGTTAATAAAGCAAGTGGCTTTGCTTCAAATCTGCTAAGATCTACCTTGTGCAGAGAGGTTGGATTTATGAAATCTTTGTTTATTTCAAATATAAGACCTTTATTGGACTTTTTGTCCTGTGTATATGGGATACTGGCTATTTGGGTGATTTAAAAAAGTTTGAAGATGTCCAGCGAAGATGGACCAAGCAGGTTGAGGGATTAAGATTATTCTTATATAGATAGACTGAAATATCGTCAGTTATACTCAATACAAGGTAGACTCCTCTGTGCAGACATGATTCAGTGCTGGAAAATATTCCATAACTAGTCTCCAATAGCGCCTGATGATGATTTTCAAATATTGAACCCATATACTACAAGAGGTCATCCATTTAAAATCCACTTTCTCACACCAATTGTGATGTCTATAGGAGATTTTTCTCAGTCAGAGTTATAAGGGAATGGAATGCCTTGCCTGCAAATGTTGTGTTGTCCCCATCATCAACATCTTTTAAGAATGCCTTGGCTAATTATTTGGGTGATACTCTTTTTTTTTTGTTTTACCAATTATGATTCTCTCAAGCATTATATTATCAGCTCCCAACATGCTTTCTAGTCCTTCGCTTAAATTAACTTTGATTGTACGGTATAGTCTTGGATTGGCATGTTGGCTGCTATGGGGTTCTTGGGTGTAATCCATGGAAACCCGACCAGGTAAGAATACATTTTTATTCTATTTCTCAAACTGGACAACTTTCAAAGTGGCTTTCACCCTCATTTTTCTACGATGAACAACCTGGTGAGGCTTGAGGGATCAATCAGAGTCTTTGGCAGTATTTCTTGACAATCTACCCATGTTTATCCAAAATGTTTTGCAGCAAGATGCATGCAAGTATCAATTGGATCCTCTCTTTCAAATGTTTATCATTTGGATGCTGGAGTTCCACAAGGTAGCATCATCACCCCCTTTTATTCAATGTCATGATTAATGATTTATTTCAGGGTATGGATCCTGCTCTTAGCTATTCTCTGTATGCAGATGATGGGGCATTATGGGTATCCCATGTTGACATTCATGTTGCCAGGGCCATTATGCAGAATGCTCTACGCAGGATTACTAATTGGCCACAGAATAATGGCTTGCACTTTTCTCCTGCCAAGTCTGTCATTTTTAGTAAGCGGCCAGTTCCTCCTGAACTCATTCAACCTCTTGTCTTGCTGACAAGCCAGATTCCTTTTGCCTCCTCTCATAACTTTTTAGGTATTACATTTGACAGAACCTTGACTTGGAATCCCCATATTGCTTCCCTTGTGGAGCATTGTGAGGGTACCTTTAATATCATGCAGTATTTGTCCAATAGAACATGGGGCTCTAAAAGAAAGACTCTATTACAGCTTTACAAATCTCTCATCCAGTCCAAATTAGATTATGCTTCATTCCTCTATGATACAGCATCCCCATCACTACTTGTAAAATTAGACAGAATTCAGTATAGGGCTATTTGCCTGGCTAATGGCACCCTCAAATGCACCAGAGTTGACACTTTAAATGAAGAGGTCTTTCTCCTTCCTCTAAGCCTCTATCATCAGTAGCTGGGTATCAACTGTGGTGCCAAAGTGTCATATGACCAGCATCCCATCCAGCCTTTCTTTGTAGAATTTCCATATTTACCAGTTTTATAGGTTGAGACCCCACTAACTTCCATTCTTTGGCCAGTTTCAAGATGGATTGACTGAAATACTGAAATGAGCCTTTCTTTAGAGGATATTGCTACAAGTTCCCTATCATGAATCGCAAGTTGGGTTCCAGTAGATATCATTTATGACCTTGGGTTATCTCCTGCTTTGAAATCTACAACCTGTGCTAATAACTTTCAGTATGAGTTTTTCATTGAAAGCATCATATCTAGATTTAGGTCATAAGGTTCTTTTTACTGATGGTTCAAAGTCCCCAACTGGAGTAGGTTGTGCCTTCAGTTTTGAAGGTACCCTGATGGGTTATAAGTTGCCACCTTATTGCTCAGTATTTACAGCTGAATTGTATGCCCTTTACAAGTCAATTAATTTTGTTCCTGTAAATTCTACACATCGTAAGTTTCACATCTGTTGTGATTCTCTCTTAGTTCTATAGTTAGGGTGGAATGAAAAAATCAAAAGTGCCAGGATCAAAATTGAGGGCGTTTAGATAGTTGTCTTTTGTCCAGGATTGAACTTTAAAACTGATTTTGGATGGTTGCATACAAAACTATGACTGCTACCAGCCAATTTATACAAACTGTATGTACATGCGACCAAAATTTGAACCCAGTGACCTATCTTGGGTTCTGGACATGATAGAAAGACAATTTAAAAACTGTTTATGATGTATTTTTTACCTCTGAAGCAGATTAAAACATTTGCAGAGGACTGCAGGCTCAATAATGCATAAAAAAATCCATATTTATATTATTTTTGCCCAAAAATTGCAATTTTCAGCCTTTTTTTGCAAATTTATTAGACATTTTGTGGTAAATAATAAATATGTACAATTTTCTACTGAAAATATTACAAATCAAATTAAGATTAATCTAACGTATCGCTCATTAAACAAAGTAATAAAAATAATCATCTAAACAGCTTCAGAATATTGTATTTTTGTATTGAACACTTTCATCAGTTTTCTTGATTTTATCTTTTCTTTTCTTATGGCTTTAAGATATTTTTCACATTCTCTTTTCTTATGGCTTTACAATATTTTTAATGTTCTCTTCTCAGTTTGTTCCTGCAAAGTTCATAGTGCAAATTTACTTAATTTTAAAGACAGTTATTTAAGCAAGCTCCATAGGTTTTGACTAACAACATTTAAATTTCAACACTTGTTTGAAATGTTTGCCTTTTTGTGAAATACTTGATTTGAATCAGATACTAATGTACAAGATAATTTTGACTGTTACCTGTCAATTACGTTCATCTTAATTCCATAATCCTCTAAAACTGCTGATGCAACTGCTGCTCTGGCTCTGTCACTTACTTGATACCTGGTAAAAGACATTTATTTTATATCAAGTTAATATTCTAACAAGGTGTTCATTGGACAGCAGTGTCCAAGATTTGGATTCTAACTATTAATTAGCAATGTTACATGGATTATAAATAATTTTTTCAAAGGTATTGTCAACAGACCAACAAGAGTGTTCAAAGCATACTCATATTTTAAAGTATACAGTTCAGTATACATGTCACACTGCTGAGTGAGGTTTGGTAGACTCTTCTTATTTTGTTCTGTCCTGGATTCCTGTTGTTCACTGACACCAGCTGTTTCATCATGTGATTCCAGGCTGCCCTGACTTGAGAGACTGTCGAGATCACTGTCATGTATTGCTGCTGAGCTTGATGGAACAACTTGGAAAAACTCTTCTCAGCTCTTCCCTGGGATAATAAAATACAGTATGATTATGATACAAGATAGGCCTAGTTTACCAAAGACGCAAAAATAAAATTTTATAATTTGTAGCACAATCATTTCAAGAAACCCAGATTTTCAGTGGCCATTAATCAAAAGTTTTTAAATTTATATACAGGATGATTCAAAAGTCAGGTTACATAGGGCTTTTCGGTTTCTTTGCAGGTAAATGAGTTATGAGATGTTATCGAAGGAGGAGCGCATTGATGTGATATTCCTAGCTGGCTGCACAAGTGCATTGCCATTAACAGTGGCCATATCGAACATGTGATATGACACTTCCCCTGTATCATTACATAATACAATATATCCCTATGTAACCTGACTTTTGAATCACCCTGTAGATCAAACTCGCCACCACTTTTCTTTTGCTTGCTCCTGCTGTACTCCTTTCCTTTTGTATCTGATGTCTGCCAATATAAGGCATTCTAGCTATTTTCTGGTCCTCATGGAAAGCATAGTCATCTTGTGTCATTTTGAGTTGATAACAAATGTTCCAAATCTCTTCTCTGATTTGAGTCCTCACAGAAGATGTCATACAACTTGGAAGTTTTTTCAGTGAAGGAAGAAAGATCACTAGAACTTGTCACCATGTTTCTTTTTTGGATATCTATCAAACCTACAAAATTACCAAAACTTTAATGTTGTGAATGCAAATTTCAATTATAAACCCTAAGTTAAGTACTAGTCAAAACAGAATTTATTACTAATCATTCTTGTGATTTGCAAATCACTGAATCACATGATTGTTAATAAAATTACTGTCACAAACAAATAAATGTAACTACAAAATTTACAGAAGTATGACATATTTTAAATCTTTTTATAAGGGACTGAAAATTTGAGTCTTACCTCAAAATTTAGTCTTGAACTCTTTATTTACTTCAGTGTTCCTGAGGATGTCATTAGACAAAAGCGCTTGAGCACCACTCTGTTTTTCCTTTCCTTTCCATGGTTTTATTCATCATAAATAATTTTCATATACTCAGGGGCGGCTTCTTAATGAATGCAAGGCATGCACTGCATGCGTAAATAATATACTCAATGAATTTAAAATTATTATTTAAGTTAAAAAAATAGTTAAAATTATTATTAATATTATTAATATAATATTGGTTCTATCCTCGGTTACTACATAACTCATAAGAATACCATAAAAGACAAAATATAGCTTATCTAATATGTACTACACTGTAATGCATGCGACTGCATGCGTAAGTAAAATTACCACGAGCCGCCACTGAAGGGTGGGCGGAAAGTAGCTCCCTAATTTAAATTACATATAAATTATGTATAAATTGTGATTGTATTGTTATATTGTTATGGTGTGTTCTCTAAAGTGGTACAATTGTAACGTTCATTTTTTTTTTTTCATTTCAGATTGAAGGGTAACATGGCTGAGCGTTTAACACTGCAGGAGCGTGCCCAGTTGGCGGCACGGTACAAAGTTTGGCAATCTGTCGTTCGAGTTCAAAGATGGTGGCGGGCCATTCACGGACCACGTGCCCAAGTGGACCCAAAAACAATCAAGAACTGCCACTCGAAGCTCATGACCACAGGGTCTGTGGCAGATGTTCGAAGATGTGGTCACCCTTCAACATCCAGGGCCCAGGAGATGGTGCAGGCAGTTCAGGAAATGTTCGCACGGAGTCCACGAAAGTCAACTCGCCAGGCAGCTCGGGAAAGTGGACTCTCCCGCTACTCAGTGCGAACTGTGCTGAAGAAGGAGCTGAACTGGCGTGCGTGGAAGCCGCATTACTGCCAATCTCTCTCAGACGAGGACTGCGACATTCGCATGGAGTTCGGGGAAATCATGCTGGCTTGGCATGAAGACTGGCCCCATCTCTTCCGCAACATCCTCTGGAGCGACGAGGCGGTGTTCCACGTCGGAGGCTTTGTCAACCGCCACAATTGCCACTACTGGGCAGGAGAGGATCCCATGGTTACCACTGAAAAATGGCAGAATCGGTTCAGTGTAACGGTGTGGTGTGGTATGACCTCAGATCAGGTTGTGGGCCCGTCCTTCTGCGCAACACCATGAATGCTGAGCGGTACCTTGCTATGTTGCGAAACGAGGTCTGGCCGTTGTCAGCACATGGGAGAACATCGACGATCTGATATTTATGCAAGATGGCGCCCCTCCACACTTCGCTCTTGTTGTCCGTGAGTGGCTGGATGCCCACTTCCCTGGGCATTGGATGGGTCGTCGTGGTCCACATCAATGGCCAGCCAGGAGCCCCGACTTGACACCGTGCACTTCTTTCTTTGGGGGTGGGTAAAGGAAGAAGTCTATCGCACCAAACCAGGACATTGGAAGAACTGGAGGACCGAATTCGGGAAGTCATGTCCTCCATCCCGCCGGAGTTCCTGCTAAAGTCAGTGGACGCCATTCCTGGGCGGCTCCAGAAGCTGGTGGAAAGAGTTGGAGCCCACATTGAATTTTAGAGAAAACCTACCATGTATGCCTACCTTTTCATATTATTTCTTCTGAAATAAATGGATAATATACGTATTTTTTTACCAATCCAAAATAGGGAGCTACTTTCCGCCCACCCTGTACAGTATATATATATATATATATAATATAAAATTTGGTTCTACATAATTTAGGACTGTCACATTATTAGTTAGAATTTAGGACCATAAAAGCGAGAATATTCTGGGGTCCGGGATAACAGGAAAGTACCAAAATTTTAGAGGATGTACAATTGTACATACAATGTAGGTGTATTCCTTTCAGAACTGTTAGAATAACAAGATTAGGAAACCTTTGTGGTGAAATAAGGAAACAGCTAAAATGATTAAAAATAAAAAAAGGTCATTCAGGGAATTTAAAGGCAGTAATACTATTTTGGACTTTGATAATTATAGGCAGTTAAGAAATAAACTAAATAGTTTGATTAGAAAGAGAAAAAGGCATCGTGAAATAAATCTAGCTAGAAATAGCAATAAAGATCCAAAGAAATTCTTTAGTTTTTATAAATATAATAATAATAAGCATGATAGGATTGGCCCAATAGAACATGATGATAGGGTGTTTGAAAAAGATCAGGATTTTGTTAGTATTTTTAATGATTATTTTAGCTCTGTTTTTACTGAAGAAAATTTAAATCTTTGATTTTAATTCTTTAGATCCTGTAAATTCAGGCATTCTTGATCATATTCATATGGATGATGCTCTTTTTACTGTACAGTGAAAATAATCACACTGGACTTATTGTCCGGAGTGATGATGCTCTTTTCACTGTATGGTGATTTTAGTGTCAGAATTTATTATCACCATACAGTGATTATGAGATCAGGTGTTATTTTTACTGTATGGTGATTCGGAGCAAGTGAAGTTTATGTACCCCTGATGCAAAAGGGGACACAAACTACACTAGGTCAAAGTTGGGAACATAAACTATACTAGGATTTTTAAGAGACATTTTTTAAATGAATCCATCAAATAAAACATTAAAACTAACAAAAATATTACAACTTAACCTAACCAATTGTCAATTTATATATACAGTCCCCACCCCCGATTTATGAATGAGTTACATTCCTGAAAACCCTTCATAAATCAAACCCTATTTTCCCATTGACTCCCATTATAAAAGTTGAGAAGTTCCTGCAAACAAAAATCATTTCCCCAGAATGTCTTAAAATGCTACAAAAACATGTTTTTACCCAATGTTTGTTGTAAACACTGTTTTTAGATCTCTCCAATAATAAATAAATATGAATAATAAATGCAGTTAAGTAAAATTATAATGATTAATGTTGCTTTCAACCATTAATGACAAAGACCATTCACAACACTAAAGACAAAATATTTTTTTTTTACTGGACTGAATATGGTTCAGCAATGAAGGTCTTAAATACGGTACATTTAAAAACATTTTATATGGTTTAATTTTATTTTTTAGTAATATTTACTACTACCAAAAATATTGCAGTTGACCTTCAGACATCTGCCGATACTATGAAAAAATTCCAAATTTAATGAACAATTTTATTCATAACTTCAGATTTTTCATTCATAAATGAAGCCTTCGGACAAAATTTGTTTGTTTGTAACTTCAAAAATTTGTACCTACAGCAAGTGTTCATAAATCAGGGGAGGAGTTATGTATATAGATATTTATATATATATTGATGATTGGTTAGGTTGTCATAATATTTTTGTTAGTTTTAACATTTTATTTGAATAGATATACGCGGACAAAGTTGGGGAATGTAAACTACACTAGGATAATGTAGGGGAATGTAAACTACACTAGGATAATGTAGGGGAATGTAAACTACACTAGGATAATGTAGGGGAATGTAAACTACACTAGGCACCACAGGGGGATGTAAACTACACTAGGCACCACAGGGGGATGTAAACTACACTAGGCACCACAGGGGGATGTAAACTACACTTGCCCCAGTGATTTTTTTGAAATTGTCATCAACACAAAATCAATATCAAACTTAAAGCTCAAAGTAAGAAAATTAATCTGTGATATAAACCTTGTTTTGCATCAAATCCAACTTCATTGTTCACTGCATCACAGTTGAGATATAGATAGATATTAGATAGATAATATTAATACTAGATAGATAATACTAAAAAATATGTATGTTTCTGCCTAAATAAAGATTACAGGTACTATTATCATTATTAAAACATCTCGTATTGAATTAACTGTATGGTGAAAATAGAATCTGACACTAAAATCACTGTACAGTCAATATAGCTTCTGGTATGGTACTAAAATCATCATACAGTGAAAATAGTCGCTCTGCATTCATATAAGGAAGGATGATGTTAGGCAAGTGATTCATACATTGAAGTCAAACAAAGCTGCTGGACCTGATCATATATTTGCTAGGATTCTCAGAGAAGGGGAAGAATGCTTATCTGAGGCACTATTTTGTTTGCTAGGTCAATTAAATATGCAGAGGTACCAGATGAATGGAAAAAAGCAAATATAGTATGTACTCATTTACAAAAAGAGTAGTAAGGAGGAGGTAGGAAATTATAGGCCTGTTAATTTAATATCATTGATAGGAAAGATATTAGTTGCCCCAGTTACAAATATAGAAAATTCTTATAAACTGCCAAAGGATCTTGATAGATTAGTTGCTTGGGCTAGTAAATGGCAGATGGAATTAATATTCAAAGATGCAAAGTTGTGCATTTTGGTGGAAATAATGAAAACTTTAGTTATGAGATGCAAGGGAACTGGTTGCAGGATGTTAGACAGGAAAGGCATCTTGGCATTATAGTTTGTAGTATCTCAAATTTTCTAAGCAGTGCTTAAATGCTAGAAATAAGGCAAATAAAATGTTAGGTATTATTAAGAGGAATCATGCAGGGTTTTTTTTTCCGTAGGGCCAGGTGGTGAAGCTTCACCACCTGAACATGAGCCTTCACCCCCTGAAATTTTAGTCAAATACAGGTTTTCAAACACTACTGGTAAAATGAGTTAAAAATGAAAAAGATTAAAAATTCTCTATATTAATGGTGACCAAGAATGTTACATGCATTTTTTAATAAACTTTAGCTGTTTGCCTAATTCTATAATTATTATGTAGTAATTTAAATGAGCTTTTTCCAATATTCAATATGAAATATAATAAAAATGCATCAAGTTTGTCTGTATGTATATTGCTTCAAAACACAGTGTATAACATCTATAGCGAAAGTCTTCTGTCATGCATTCCATGCCACACAGTGAAAATTTGATCAACTTGTTCCTCAGTTAGTTTTTCTGGACCTTCTATTGCTTCTAAAAAATATGTTTTAGCGTGAAGTGGCTGCCAAGTTTTTCAGTCTGTCCTGTAAGGCTGTAACCTTCACCTCCTGACAAAAACCTGAAAAAAAAAACCTGGGAATGTTAGTTGCAAGAGTAAGGAAGTCATCTGTAAATTATATAATTCTTATGTTAGGCCTCACTTAGAATACTGTATTCAAGCATGATCCCCTCACCTTAGACATGATATTGATATGCTTGAAGGTGTGCAATGTAGGGCAACCAAGCTTATCTTTAACCTAAGAAGATTGGAATACAGGGATAGATTAAAGAACTAGGTATGTTTAGTTTTGAGAGACGTTGTATGAGGGGAGATATGATAGAGATGTTCAAAATGCTTTCATGTTTGGACAATTAGATGTACATAACTTTTTCTCACTAGAGACGGATGGAATAACTCATGGACATAATAAGAAAGTTAGAAAACAGTCTTGTAGACTTGATCGAAGAAAATACTTTTTGGAGTGACTATTTTCACTATATGGTGATGTTGTTGTTGGTTAGCTGATCAGCCCACCCTGATTGAGCAAGCTGGTGGCACGCAGGTAACTGATTGCCCTTTCCAGAGTGGACCAGAGGTTCAGTGCACTAGTGATGTTGTGTTGTGCTAGAGTGGTACAGTCTGTCATAATGTGTTCAATTGATTGTGGTGTGTCCTGGCACAGGTGGCAGGTGTCATCTGTGGAGTTGTCTAGTCTGTGTTTATATGTCTGTAAGTTGGGGTGATGTCCACATCAGAATTGTGCTAAGTTAACTTGATCCGATCTGCTCAGGCTGGTTTCTGACCTGTCAGTGGTTGGCGGCTTTGCACCTAGGACCACATTTGGACAGAGTCGTGTCGGTCCTCTGTGTGTGTGTGTGTTTTCTATACTGTGTGATATCTGTGGGGCGTGGTATGGAATGAAGTATTTGGTTATAATGTGTCTGGTGTTACCTTAATGGTGCGAGGTGTTGGTGTGTGATTGTACATGTAGTGGCAAGGGTGTTGTGGGTTAGTTGTTGCTGCCATGAATTGTGTTCCCCTAATGTCTAAATGTTCCTAACTTTCAGTACTTTTGTTTCTGTGTACAGGTGTTCTATTGTTGTTGTTTATATACATCCTGTAATGATATGAAGTGCATTGTTTTGTATTTTCTGTAAGGTGTTTATGTGTGTGTTTGAGATAATGGGTGCCCAGCATGGGCTAGTATAGTCTTTTGTGTTGCTTGTTAGCAAGGTGGTGGTTGATTTTGTGGGTGCTACGTTGAGTCTATTGTGTGTGAGCCAGTTTTGTATACTGTTTATATATGTTTGTAGGTTATTTGTAGCGGTGTTGATATTGTGGGTGGATGTTAGTGATGTCATCTGCATATGATGATAAGGTAAGCTTGTTATCTATGGGTGTTGGAATGTCATGCATATATAAGTTGAACAGTGTTGGTGAGAGAACAGAGCCTTGAGGGATCCCATTCGGAAAAAGCTTGTTTTTGGATGACTTGCCATTACATGTGACATGCGAGTATCTTCTTGAAAGATAGTTGCTCAGCCACCTTTTGGTGTTATTGTGCATGTTTGTGTTGAGTATTTTGTTTATGAGAGAGAAGCATGGGATAGCATCAAATGCTTTACTAATGTCTATTGTTGCTAATAGTGTACGTTGAGCTGATCATCTGGAGTTGATGCCATCCATGATGTGCTGCGTGTGGTTAGTGAGTAATGTCGTGGTTGAGTGGTGAAGTCTGAATCCATGTTGAGTAGGCAATAGTGGTATGTGTGGTGATTTGTAAGATTAGTCTTTCTGTTACTTTGGAAGGTGTGCATAGTAAAGTAATGGGTCTATAGGAAGCTGGTTCTGTTGGATTTTTGTTTGGGTTGAGTAGTGTAATAATTTTACCTTGTTTCCATATGTCATGAATAATAGTGTTGGTATGAATATGTGGAGGTGTTTGTGAGAGCTAGTATTCCATGTGGGCCCAAGTGTTTAAGGTGTATGTTTAGATATGTTGTCTGGTCCAGTAGCCTTTGAATTCTTAATGTTTTTGATGATCTTGGTGGTCTGATCTGTATTGAAGGACGTAATGGTCGTGTCAAGTCTGTAGGTTTTCTTGTGTCTGCGTGTTTCTGGTTGTTGTCTCTGTTCAAGTGACTTATCTTTGCATAGTGATTAACTAGAATGTTAGCTTGTGTATATGTTGGGATATTATTTTGGCTGCAACATATAACTGCGTGTGAGGTGTGAATGCCGCTGTTAGAGTGGGTAATGTTGTTTATAGTCTTGAATAGCCTGGATGTATCTGTGGAGTGGTTTAGTGTTATGAATTCCCTAAATGTTTGTTTGTTTTTCTTTAAGTTCGTTGTTTATTTCTGTGTTGAGCTGTTGTATCTGCTGTTTTATGGCTTGTGTTTGTGTGTTATGTTTGAGGTTGTTACATTGCCTTATGAGGTGGGCTATTGCTCTAGTGTAATTTGGGTTGTATTTCCTAATGTTGCCCTTGGGTATTTGTTTGCATTATTGATGATCTGATTAAATGTTTTGAGTGTTGTATTGATGTTTATGATGGGTGTGCTGTTTAATGTGGTGAATTGTTCCTCAATCTGTATTTTGAACTGTTCCCAATCAGCTTTCTTTAATTTCTGTAAGTGTGCCTAAGGCTGTTGGGGCAGTGTAAAATGTGTTGTAATGATGATGGGCAGGTGGTCTGATGATATTTGTTTTTCTGTTCTCCAGTGTGTGTGTGTGTGTGTGTGTTGCTAATAAGGGAAAACAGAACATTATGTCTGGGGAGGAGTTTGAGTATCCTGCTTGATGTGGTACCCTTTGTGTGTGCGTTCTTCTGTATGGTGAAAATAGTGTTGGATGCTATTTTCACTGTATGGTTAATTCACTGAGATGTTTTAATGATGATGATAATAATAATAATAATAGTACCTAGTAAAGTAGTAATCTTTATTTAGGCAGAAATGTACATGCATTTTAGTACTATCTATCTAATACTAGTATTAGTTTTTAGTATTATCTATTTAATATCTATATCTCTATCTCAACTGTAATGCAGTGAACAATGACATTGGATTTGAAGCAAAACAAGGTTTGTATGACAATTTCAAAAGAATCACCATTAACAGTGAAAATAGCACCTGATCTTATAATCACTATATGGTGATAATAGATTCCAAAACTAAAATCACTGTACAGTGAAAATAGCATCATCACTCCAGAGTGGCTATTTTCACCATACAGTGATTTTAGTACTGGAAGCTATTTTCACTGTATGGTGAAAATAGCATCGTCCAATACTTTTTTAGTCATAGAGTAGTAGATTTTTGGAATGGCTTGCCATATGATGTGGTAAATAGTAGCTCATTAGTTAATTTTAAGAAAAATTTAGACTCTTTCATGAATGAGATAGTTAGTTTGTAGATTGTAAATACTGTATATTTTGGGTTGAGTTTGTAGGCTACTTTGGTAGTACTAAATAGTTGTACATTAGTTAGCTGACTTGCAGGATTCTATTATTATTAGCTCATAACTTGGATAACCTTGATAGGCCCTGGTGGCTTCATGTTTTCCAAATGTAATGTAATGCAAGTTTAGGCCCTAACTTTGATCTGTGGGTCTAGGCTATATGGTAGATAGTTAACTCTGGCTTGTCTGTACCTGAACTATCAACATTATATACCAACTTGTTAACATAGAGTACCATACTCTTTACAAAGATCATTTTGTGGATTATTCCAGTTTTGCTTTTTGAGTTTTAGTAGATCATTTTACAGACATTATAATTTTTTAACCTACACCTGTTGCTGTAAATGGAAGATTTTGTTGACTCTTCTCTTCTTGGAGAAAATGGATCTGCTGATACAAGTACACTGGAAAGAGCCACATTAACTAGAAGGTCTGCTGGTAATGCAGATCATGCATCAAGGTAATTAATTCTATAAATCAGAATTAATTTGAATAGTTTTCACCAACACCTTAACCTAGGCATGTAATATTAAAGAATAGCATTTATTGACTATGTTGTGGTTGAATTAAATAGCTCATACTCCTCTCAACTTCATGGTTTAATATATATAGTCATAAAATTGACTTTAATCTTGAAGGTCTGTTCTCTGTTTGGCTTACTAATACAGGGTGGGGCACGGGAATCAAGTGTTTTTTGAATAGCTAGTAATCGGCCATTAGGAATGGGAGGGGCGTGCGGTAGGTAGCATTCCATTCCTGGGTTCATAGCATTTAACTTTAACTAACACTCACCTTTATCTTTCAGGTGCCATCATGGAGCAGTGGACGTTAGAACACCGCATGTTCGCGTATGATCATTTTGTTAGGAGTGGCGAGTTAGTGACAGCAGTTCAGCGTGCGTTTCGCCGCAGATTGAACATTCATCGAAATGACTCTGTTCCCGCTCGTGACACAATCTTACGTTGGGTTAACAATCTTCGAACAGGAGGCTCAATAATGAAAACAAAACCGAAGGGGCCGCAACGCACTGTGCGTACTCCAGAGAACGTTGAAAGGGTCAGACAAGCGATGTTGCAAAGCCCAGGCCGCTCTGCTCGGAGACATTCAGCTGCACTCGGAATCAGCAATCGTACTGTTAGACGGATTTTGCATGAAGAATTACATTTTCACCCATACAAGTTAGCGATAGTGCAGGAATTGAATGTAAACGATTGCCCCCAACGACTGAATTTTGCACAGGAAATGCTTGCACTTTATGAGCAGAATGAAAACATGATGGTGGTAATGAGTGATGAAGCCCATTTCCACCTTAATGGGGCCGTCAACAATCAAAACTGTCGGTATTGGGCTGCTGAAAATCCGCGACAACTCCATGAAAAACCGCTGCATAGCCCTAAGGTTACAGTTTGGTGCGTGGTGGGAAAGTTTGGCGTCATCGGTCCCTATTTCTTCGAACAAAATGGGGTTACCGTTACCATAACATCTGGGCGTTACATTGAGATGGTGAACACCTTTTTCATCCCTGAGTTACGAAGAAGGCGTATTGCTCGTCGACATTTGTGGTTTCAGCAAGATGGGGCCACGCCACACACCGCTAGAGCGTCAATGGCTGTTCTTCGCCCCCTGTTTCCCAACCATCTCATTTCGAGATTTGGTGACATTGCATGGCCCCCCTCGGTCCCCTGACTTGTCCACATGTGACTTCTTTCTATGGGGGTACCTCAAGTCACGTGTCTACGAGGACAAGCCCCGTACATTAGATGCATTGAAGGAAGCGATCCGTCAACAAATCATCCAAATCAACAGAGACCTGCTGGAAGAGTGGAGGCCAATTTTCGTAAACGCCTTCAACAATGCGTCGACGGCCAAGGACATCATATGCCAGATATAATTTTCGGTACATGATTATTATGACATGAAATGCTATGTTCTTACGAATGTTGTTCTACCAATATATTTTCTTTACAAAAATAAATATCATTTTCCTGATTATTCCAAAAACACTTGATTCCCGTGCCCCACCCTGTACTTCAAGTGGAGAGAGAGGAGTATATTCTCTCTCAATTTTTAATAAGGGGGGGAGAAATTTTATTTTGATGGTTTTACTGGGAGGGGCTTTTATCCCACTCGAGTGAAAACTCATCATCATTACCCAAATTGTTTTCTGGTTAACTAGGATAAGGTTAGGCCAAGTTCTTTTAAAATATACAAATGGCAATGATGTAGGCTACATGGACAAAGATTATGGACCAAGAAATATTGCTGTCTTAGCCACCATGCACTATGAATTAACTTAACTTTATTGGGGGATCTGTACTTTGATTTTCTAATACCATAATTATTGCATTTCATAAAACAGTTGTGAAAGAGAAATTTCACAGAAGAGTGAAGGAGGATCAGGCCGTGGGGAAAGTACTGCATTTTGGGTACTTGTAGGTATCTTGCTGCTCCTTGCTGGAGGAAACCTCTCCCTGACCTTCTTTGCTATGGGAGTTTTGCGTTTAGGAACAGGAATGGAAAGCATTGAGTTCATTCCTGGGTTAAAGTAAGTGTAGTAATTTTTTTATGAAGTAAAATAGTTCTGTACATCGAGTAGTATATAAAGTACCATATAGGGTACTTCCTAACAGGCATGGGTTAATTGCTTGATCAATGTAATTAATTGCAATTACCTGACATATTCTCATTTACAATTACTGTAGATGGTGAAATACTTAATTACAGTTACTTAGTGAAGTAACTGATTACAATTACATTTACAAAGAATTGCATTTTTTTTCAGACTCTATTTGATTTATGTCATGCTTTTCTACCTAGGTATTTCAGTTCCATTTTCAGTTTTGGTTATCATCATGAATGAAAACTAGATAATATTAAGTCAATAAAATGTACTTTTTTTAAACATTGCGCAGAACTGTATTTTTCATCAAGCAGTTCTTCCTACGTATGGACAATTGGACATTGGACATATACATGTGATATGGTCTAATGAAACCAAAAAATACTAATATAAGTTGAAAGAAGTGGTGTTTATTTTATCAAAATAATAATGAGGGCAAAAAAGAGACTTCAATTAGGAACATTTGAAATAAATGGAACATTTTATTTAAAATAAAAAGAATAACATTTCATTTCAAAAGAAAGCTCCCTGAGACATGATGAACAAGTAGTTTAAACTATAAGTATGACCCATTAACTTTAATATTCATGCAGTTGAAAGTAATTGACTGTAATTGTATCAATTACCTTGGTTTCCTGATGTAATTACTGTAATTACATTTATATTTTAGCTAGTCAATTATGATTACTTGCCAATTACATGAAAAAATGTAATTAATTACAATCAATTACAATTACCCACTACCTGCTTCGTAATTGAAAAAGTAGTTATAAGTATGGTTTGCGAGTAACTTGAAACCTTATTTTGCCATTATTAAAGGTTCACACAGCCCAGCCTAGTATGATGATATAATTAAAAAATAAAGGAAAGAATACGAATTTCATATTTTTTTGCTGCCATAATTTAGTATGGTAAATAATGCAATGTACTGTATAGTATTAAGTATTTATAACCTAATTACATTGTTCATTAATTAGGACAACAAAATTCTTTGGGACTGCAGATTTAGGAAATATTCAGAAGAAAGATGGAATAATTTTTAGTTACTCAGATGTTCCATTTTCAATTTTTGGGGACAACAGTAAGGTAAAATATTTACACAAGTATTAACACATTTTTCATTGTAGTATATTGTAAATAACTTGGAATTTATGAATTATTAAAGGTTAGATGCTTCATTTTATTTAAACTATGTATCTATGGGCTCTGATCCCTAATATGTTTTTTCTATATCAGTTAATAGATTTAATTAACAATAATAAATCTTTAGATATCTGGTAAAACTAGGTAGCAATTAATAGTACAGTATCATGTATTATTAACTTAATATAAAAGTACATACATGGCTACATGAATCACCAAACCATCACTGCTTTTATTCAGGGGTTTGACATTATTAGTGAACTTTGCACTAGCAATACTCAGTTTGTTTATAACCAGTTTTACTAATATACAGAAAGAACCATGACTTTAGATTAAAATACAATCTCATCAGAAATTCAGTGGTGCATAAATTTCACTAGAAAGAGAGGGGAAAGATGTTTCTGTGCATTCACATTTCACACACCACTATTCCATTCTGTCTCTTGTAGGGTTCTACCTAATGAACACTTGTTAACCCATTCCCTTTCACAAGATATACTTCTTGCCCTTTTAGATGCACTGTTATACTTTTATTATGTCCCTCATCAAAAAATCTGGAGGAGCCAAACTGGATTGTATAACATATAGTAATGTAATACAACACTTCATTGTCAACAATCATGTTTCTTCTTTCAAGTAAAAATTATTAAAGAATTAGTTCTTAATTATATAAATACTTGGACCATCACTTACTGAACATTAAGGAATTAAGCTATTGATGCCTAATGTTGGAGAACTTAAAACTATTTTTATTGAAGACTGTTTCATTACTAGGTGTCCCTGTCTCTCAGAACCAAAATAAACCCACCTCACATTGAAGTTGGTCCAGAAAAGATTGAAATTAGAAATGTCGAGGAATTTAAGGTATGATGTGTATCATTTGTATTGAAATACTCTATTTTCAGTACAGTATGCTACTTTTGTTTTATAGTGATAGTACAATAATAATCAGTTAGTGCAGCCATCCTGCACTCATTTTTTTTCAGTTACTATATACAGTCGACCCTCGACTTACGTCGTCACCTTCTTACGTAATTTTGAGTTATGAGAAGCCCCCATTGACTGTAATTGATTCGTCTTACATAATTATTTTGTGTTGCGTAATCGCAAACGCAGTACATGACCACTCACTGGCAAGACGCCGGGTATTTCACGTTATTTCATTGTTATTTTTACTGTGCATTATATAACTCTCTCCAATGTAAGTCTAAATTAATTTTTTATTATTAATTTTTAATATGTATTTTCTTTTACAGATGGTGTTTCTTAATAATAATTATTAATTACCATCATAATTCTATTTATATACACTGTTTTTATCAAAAAATTTAATTATTTTATTTTCAATACTTTTTTGGGGTCCTGGAACGGATTACCCGATTTACATGTATTTTGGGGTTCGACACGTCATTTTCGAGTTAAGTAACTCATCTCGGAACGGATTAATTACATAAGTCGAGGGTCGACTGTGTATATATATATATATATATATATATATATATATATATATATATATATATATATACACGGTGAACCAAAAGTAGGTGGACAGTAGGTTGAATACGGTTTGTGTTATATTATATTATAACTATGGTGTTCATTATAACTATGGTGTTTGTGTTATATTATATTAAATATTATAACTAAATTTATTTAAATTTTATTTTGTATTATAGTATACAAAAAAATTAAATATGTATTCTCAAAATAAACGTTATCATTTACTGTCCACCTACATTTGGTTCACCCTATATACAGGGCGTCCCAAAAAAATGTATACACACTTTAACAGCTGATAGCTCAATTGATGTTTCTTTCTTTCCAAGTTAAACCCATTAGAATTAATAATGGCAGTCAGACTAAGCTTTGAACAAAGGAAATTCATTCTAAAATGCTACTGGAAGTGTGAAAACGCAGTTGAAGTGCAAAGTTTAGGAGGGAGTTTCAAACAGATCCACCAACGCGACTTACCATCACTCGAATTAGAGATAAGTTTGAAGCCGATGGAACTGTTCAGAATGTCCACAAGAAGCGTTCTGGAAGACACGGACATCGACAAGCCCCACAAAGCAAGAAAGAGTACTGGAAACGTATCACCAAAGTCCAAGAAAAATCTGTGCGGCAAGCGAGTCGTGAGGTAGGAATTTCAGAATCGTCTGTCCAACGCATTTGAAGCGCTGTCAATGAAAAGTTACATTCCAAGATTAGTCCATGCTATTAATGAAGATGATCCGGACGAAGAGTGGAGTATTGCGAGTGGTACTGGCACGATGTGGATGTGGATTGGACGAAGGGGTTTCGTAGAATACCTCCGCGTTCACCAGACCTCACACCACTAGACTTTTTTTATGGGGATACTTAAAAGACAAAGTCTACGCTATAAAACCTGCAACAGTCGCTGAATTGAGAGCAGCCATTGAACGAGAATGCACACAAATACCAAACGAAATGTTTCGTGATGTTTGCGATTCCATTGCTTCACGTTATCAGCAGTGCCTGGACCAGAATGGACGTCAGTTTGAAAACAGGCGTTGACAAAACAATTAAATAATGTCTGTAGATTCTATTACATTTTGAAAATGAAATGTATTTTAATAAACACTACCTTTATAATTATTTAAAGTGTGTATACATTTTTTTGGGACGCCCTGTGTATATATATATATATATATGGTGGTGTAGTGGTTAGCGTCGCTGACTACGAATCCATCGGCCCTGGGTTCGAGACCCGACGGTAGCCGGCGCGCAGCAAAACCCAGCTGTTCATCCTTCCACACAATAAAGAAAGTGGTTGGTATATAAATGGGTACCCTTGGTGGCCTAGTGGTTAAGACGCTGGGCTGCTGATGGGGCGTGGTTCGGATTCCACGTTAAACTGTAGGTCTAAGGTGGAGTGAAAAGCTTGACCTTCGTCAGAATGAACAATTCGGGCGGAAGCTAACCAAAGGTACATGCGTCACACACAAGTTTGATTCCCACGATCTGTTTGTTTCGCGGTTTTGAGACGAGATATTTTCCTATCATCCCAATTCATGCAGATAAAGTCGTACAGTTTTTGTTCCTTTCTCTTTTCTTTCCTTTCGATGGTCACGAGGGTTTTCTGACCTTTGCATGACCTTTTTCCTGCCTTTTCAAAATTTCTCGAATGCCAACCGTATTACGATATATATATATATATATATATATATATATATATATATATATATATATATATATATATATGATTGGTTCTTTCATAATGACATCATCAACTCCCAGTCCATACTTCGAATATCAAATAAGAAGCTTTGCAGCGCACTACGAGAAATATTTGCTTCTAAATAGCCAACATTAGTCATGACGAACGCATACGTCGTCGTCGTCGTGCGTCAGGGGAGGAACCATGACGAACGCTTACTCGTCATCGTAGTGAAGGGGTTAAAATCGGTTCAAAGGGTCTGAAAAAAATGTATAATGCTCATGAAAAACCTGGAATAGTCATGGATTTTTAAAGCGATTGTTTATTAGAAATCCTGTTTAAATTTACAAGCTTGCTACGTTCAAGCTAGGTTAGAACAAAGCAGATTTAGTTGTGACCTTTGGATTACCCTGTATATGAAAAACTCATTTCTAAAAGGTGCTAAGTCCATTTTTGGTCAAAGTTGAGTTTGTACTACTAAAAATCAGTTCATGCCCATGTACAATTTGTACATGAAGGTGTGTTATCGATTAGTTTCAAAAGGTACTATATCCCTTTCTGTAGTTTGCATGGTATGACTGAGAGTTAAGACTGTGTTTGCATGGTTTGTAAGCGTTCTTATTTTACTTCTTTTCATCTTTCACCCCTTTCCTATTCTCTCCGACTATTTTTCTGACTTGTCGGCATTGGCCGGCGGATGATGATGTCTTTTTTTCTCTTTCTGAATGAATGTTAACCCATGAGTGATAGGTGTTGCTACTTACTTAACCCCTTATTTTCTTCTCTTAACCCCCTACCCTTTCCTTTCTCTCGGGCTAACCTTAGAGTGGATCTTAGGGTCTTTGTTAGCCTTAGCTTCTGTAGATCTGTAGATAATATGACTTTGTTTCCAAAAGGGTCTAAATCCACAAATCCACCAACAGCACCCTCTATAAACTACAATGCCAGTATAATTGTATGCACCTACATCTAGTGAGAGATAAATGAGGATGTGTGGTGAACACTATCCATGCTGAGTCCAATGCATACATGGCATGGCATGGGCTCAACAGTGGCGTGGCTCATTGTCAGGACATTTTGGCTTTATATAATTTTATATGATTGATTGAATTGGTAGAGATATTGAAATAAATAATACTGGTTTTCTACGGCTGTTTTTTTGTTTATTTTGGTGTAATCCAGTCTTTTGGACAAAATGTATTTGATTGTGTTCCTAAAGGTGTTAAGTCCACCACCAATTACAAACAGAAAACGTATTTACAAATTAATCATGCGTACTAGATTTTGTTCAGACATCTCTTTTTGCTTAATGGCATTCACTCCCAACATTAATGTGAAAAAAAATACTTTAAGGACAAAGTACAGTAAAAAAAATATAAAATGTGCCAATATCTTAGAAACTGGCTTTATGGATTTAGCGCCTTTTGGAAATCAAATCAGCTCTTCACATATAAGCTACAAAAGATATATTGTGAGTAGTTTCATGTATTTCTACACCTGTTGAAGGATTAATTATTATAAGTGATAACTTCTTCAATAAGAATTTTTTGTCTCGTACTTATTCCCCGAAGAGGTGTACAAATACATGAAAGAACTGTACCCAAAATCATTAGGCAACTCTAATTCATTATATATTTGGGAGTCCTTTCTCACCCCTCTTAAGAAATATACCACAAGTAGAATCCAATAGAAAGGACGAACCCTTGAGAACAGTGATGATTGTAGTCGAGCTGTGACACAGAAATATTTATGGGATCCAAAGGAATGTATCCTTTTAGACGTGAACATTTGTTTCTTTCACTGGGTTACCATATGCTTGTGTAATTTTACTGTGGCTCTGTCGCGATTTTTGTAAATTTGTTGAGAATAAAAAAACCATTTCAAGGGGAGATCATACAATAGGTCACATTGTTTAACCTCTCAATATTACTGTCTTCTGGCTGATGTCCATCCTTCGGGTATTGTATTTTTTTAAAAATGTTACCAGGCTTCCGCCACCAACACAGTAATATTTTTTACTTTTACTTTTTCTTTTTCAGGTAATAGACCCAACGTCAGGTAAACACATTTTTTCAACAAAATATCCTAATTTTGGTTTGCCACGAGGAGTGAAAAATTTAAATGTGAAACGAAGTAGAACTTCCCGCATAACGAGTCCAACTTATTCTGATTTAGACGTTCGATCTGACTCCACGGTGAGATGGTTTGTTATTGTAGTAATATATTGAAAGATATGTTTTTAAATAAAGGTAACATTCATGTTACATAACCCCCAAGGGGGTGAGGGGTAGGGGCCCCGAGTCAATTAAAGAAGGGTGGCCGGGCCGCCGTTTCGTCGTGATGTAAGATACAGAGAAGACAACCGCCCAGCTCTAGCACTGCCGGGCGGTGCCCTAACCGATCGAACCACGAGACGCTCTAGAATGTTTAGTTTATTTAAAAATACTTTATGAAAAAAATGTCTGGTACAACAGCATAAAAGGGAGGCACCCAAAGGAGAGGAGAGGTTGACAGAAAGAGAAATTACAAATGCACAAGTCGTCACTTGCTTTCAGTGTATTTTCTAAAGTTTCTATCATTGTTTGTATTGTTTCGCGTTTTAGTAATGTGTATATATTGTTTATATTTTCAATTTAGATTCGTCTGAAGGGAAACGAAGGATTGCACTTAGAAGGGAAAAAATTAACGTGGGCCGCCGACCAAGACGTTTATATCAAGACACTGAATGGTTCCATTATTCTGGATGGTGGAGCGGGGATCTTCGTGGAAGTGAACACCCTTCCATTGGTGAAGGAGGCTGACCTGAGCAATGGACGCGGACAGTATAAATTGTGCGTTTGCCTTCCAAAGGGGCAGTTGTTTAGGGTTCCAGTCCCGGCAGACAACAATGAAAGATCATCCGTCAATCGAATCAGTTGTTCATCCTTCACCAACCCTTGCATGAAGACGTAATTTTATTCGTTAATTTTTAGAAACTATTTTTCTCTTAGTAGTTACTAGTGAAGGAATTTCTTTGCTTATTGCTACTTTTTTTTTTTTTAATTGAAATAGTATTATTATCAGACAGACTGGAAATCTGATTGCTGTGAAATTAAGAGAAGCTTCCAGCTTTTATTTATAGTATACAGGGTGTTTGAAAACTTTCTGTACAAATTGTAATGGGGGATAGGCAACACCAAGACAAACCCTTTTCGTCTATAAGTGTATGTCCGCTGACGTCACCATTCGGCGCGAGAGGGCGCCGCTGCAATTGGCTAAAAGGTGAAGTGGGCTAGACTCGCGCTTGCCGCGGGCATTCTTAAATCGGACGTGTTGAAACCACATTCGTCTACGAATAGCCACGGGAACATCTTCCAGCAGTTCCGGCAACGTTTCTTCAAGAAATATCCGATAAACCCGCCTGTCGAGTCGGGCAGGCAGCAGGTACGGCCCAATCAACTTGCCATGGACGATACCCGCCTAAACATTGACGGCGAACCGTTCTTGATGAGCATGCACCCGTGTAGCATGTGGATTTGCGTGCGCCCACACGTGAGAATTGTGCATGTTAAACACACCCTCACGTGTGAAACAGGCCTCATCTGAGAACAGCACATAAGCCGGAAAATTAGGCTGCACCGCTGTCTGCTGCAGAAACCAGCGTGCGAATTCCACACGAAGAGGGTAATCCCGAGGTTGTAATACCTGGACACTCTGACGATGAAACGGATGTAACTGCTGCTCGTTCAACACTCTCCAGACCAGGTCGTGGTTCACACCGAGGATACGTGCAACACCGCTGCTTGCGCTTGATTGTCCTCAAATCGCCGTAGGATTTCTTCTTCCATGTCAGGAGTGCGCACGTTTCTCTCCCGACCAGTGTCATGCATGTTTGCATGGAATGTTCCAGCTTCTCGCAGTCGCCGATGCAAATGCGCAAACGTTTGGTGGTTTGGCACACGTCTGTTTGGGAAGCGCTGTCGGTACAACCTCTCGGCAGCTCTTCCGTTTCCAGCCCCATACACCATATGCATGTCAGCCATTTCAGTAGTCGTGAAGCGCTCCATGTTACGCGTACTACGTCCGATTTAAGAATGCCCGCGGCAAGCGCGAGTCTAGCCCACTTCACCTTTTAGCCAATTGCAGCGGCGCCCTCTCGCGCCGAATGGTGACGTCAGCGGACATACACTTATAGACGAAAAGGGTTTGTCTTGGTGTTGCCTATCCCCCATTACAATTTGTACAGAAAGTTTTCAAACACCCTGTATAAATGCTTTAGGGTTTGTACAAAAAGTTGTTTTGTAATAACGGCCCTTATTTAAAATTAAACCACGTCTAGTCAGTTTACCAAAAAGACAATTTTAGTATAATGTGCTAGTTGTTATGATCCTGTTGATTGTAAATTTGTTACATTATGGCAAAACCCTTGCTATACGTAATTACGTATGCCATTGAGGAATGTTTTTGTACTAGTCCTTTGTAGGTTTTGTTTACCAAATAGAAATATAGAATGAAATTCGCATGATAGACGCTACGAAGTTACTCGTAAGTGACATTGAGTCAGGGTAGGAGCTCGATGGGTGACCATCCTCTGCTGCCAAATGATGTAGGGACCCATGGTTCGGATCCAACGTGAAGTTGTTGGTTCCCTTCATCAAATGACTTTTGCCGGTACGAAGATGGTTAGGAAACTCCAAAATACCATTATTACGACAAACGCGAGAGCAAAAAGTTCATTCCGAGACTTCAAAACGCCTTGAAAGTTAGTTAATCATTTTGACGAATATCATGGTGGTCAGATTTGTATTGCTGGGTACCAAAAAAATTGAACCACATCACTACAAAGCATACATATTAAGTTACTACTTTCCTGAAATTAAGCGCAGTAGCAGGAAAAACTGCGTTCATTGACCTGTTAAATTAGTCCATTCGGTTAGTAGCGTTCTGTGTTTTTCTTGAGTTTGTTCGATGGTAATTAAACTAGTGAAAAAGGGAGTATCAATTGTATTTCTTCTAACATCGTTATAAAGAACAGGACAAACAGACCTGTGTGATTGCGATGCGTTTGGGATAAGCTTTTTATTGAAATCGTCTAAAGAATTTATTAATTATAATAGTTTCATCTCTTAATCTGTATTACAATCTAGTCATTTAATACTGTATTTTATCACATTATACCATATTTATTTACGTACAAACAAGTTATTTTCAATGTTTACAAAACTAAGCTATAGAAACCATGCGTTATGTGAATAAACCTACCTCTGAAATTTTCTTTCTACAACCAAAGGGTAGGAACAGGTTCAATGTTGTGTAATTCAAAATGGTGCAACTACATTTTGCCATCCAGGTTTAACCTACAATGAACAGTGCATGAAACCTTGAAAATAATCAATTTAGAAACTTCAGAATACCGTAATTAAGACTAATCTACCTTATAAAACAAATGAAAAATAACTTCTTTTTTGCTTATACACACACGGCTCTAAATGCTAAAAATTCTCCATCAGCAATAAACGAAAAAGTTTGTCGTCCTTCGATAAATATGATGGATCCCCTTCCGATCGCCTCTGGCGTCTTGGTTCCCCCTAAATTGGAGGGGGACACTGAAACTGAAGCACCGGTACCTTTGATCACTATAATGATGCTCGCTGAAGCCTCTTCTGTCAAGCTTATTTTCTGTCCGGTTTCCGTCTACGATAAAAAGAATCGGATCTAACTTGTTTTTGTATGTGGGCCTATTTCACCTTAATGTGCTTAGTATTTTCAGCAAATTGGTTTAACTAAGTATATATCCTTCAACAGATTCAGTAACAGACACGTTCTAGTTTGTCAGTGAGCTTCTCAAAAGAAGCGAATACAAAGATTCGTTATAAATATTCTTGTAATAATAACTGAATTCGAAGTTTAAAAGGATATATATTTTTAGTACGTTAATCTCAGGCATTTCAACATATTTTATTCAAAGTGTACTACTGATCTGGCAACACTTACAAACTGAAAATTAATAGTTCAGCAATTTAAAGATTCTCCTTACCTGTATCTTTTGAACAGCAAAATCAGGAACAGGAGGGTTGAACAGCGTCGTATAATTATTTAGTTTAACGCCTTCAAATTTCCTAGACTCAGCAGGGAGCATTTTATACTCGAGCATTTCAATAAGCGTTTCTGCATCTTGGAACTTTGGAGTAAGACCAGCTCGTACTACATTATCTGAACGTGCCATACATTCCATACAGTCTGTAAAGGACAAATTAAAAATTAAGTTAATTAGCAGAATCAAATTCGCACTGGCTGATTTGGCGTATGCTTAAAAATAACTTCTTTCAATTAGTGGATAAAGTAAAATACACTTTATTCAAATAAATATTAAGCAACCTAAAACGGACTTATTCATTACTTAGTAATATTAACTTCATACATGTGAAATACTTAACAAAACTAACAGATGCGAATGATTGTATTATCTCGTTCACAAGTCTATTGCTGACTGCCTACCTATCGAAAGAATTGGACAAGAGGATAAATAAACAAAATTCGAATCAAGAACAAGAATCCGCAGAAATAGGAAAGCTGACAGCTGATCACAAAACCTCAATAGATTTTGCATATACAGTATATCAGGTTATACCATCATAAGTAATGTCGTTTTGTTACCTTCATTTCCAAATGAAAATAAAAATACATCAAAATAAATTTTAATCACATATATTTTCCTTCACTTTCTATGACTCACTACCACCTCTCCACAAGCATTTCAATTCCATGTTGCTAAAATTCCTTCGGTTTAGAAGCAAAAAACTCGGAGAGGGCAATGTTGATAGCCTCGAAACTTTCAAGTTCTTTCCCGTCAAGACAGTTTTGAAAATTTCTGAATAGGTGGTAATCTGATGGTGCAAGGTCTGGTGAATACGGAGGATGTGGAATTTTTTCCCAACCAAGTTGGTCAATTTTAGCAGTGGTGATTCGAGCAGTATGAGGACGCGCGTTGTCCTGTTGAAACACAACACCCTTGCGATTGGCCAAAGAAGGACGTTTTGTTTGCAATGCAGCGCTCAATCTTTGAAGTTGCTGACAGTAGACTTCGGCTGTAATGGTTTGATTGGGCTGCAACAGTTCAAAATAAACCACTGCTTGAATATCCCACCAAAAGCACAGCAAAACCTTCCTGGGGTGCAGATGTCTTCTTGGCTGTGGTATAGCAGATTCCCCAGCACTAACCCACTGCCGATGACGCTTAACATTGCGATAAAGCACCCACTTTTCATCTCCAATAATGAGTCGATTCAGGAACGGTGCTTGAAATTGCCGAGAATGCAATGAAGAGCAAATGTTCACACGATCTCTACAGTTGTCTGGTGACAACGTATGGGGAACCCACTTCCCAAATTTCGACACTTTTCCCAGTCGTTGCAGGTGGCGATAAACTGTGGAACCGGTCGAATTTAATCACTGGGCAAGTTCTTCAACAGTTACAGCAGGGTTTTCTTCAAGTGTAGCTATCAGAAGGTCATCACTGAACTCAACAGGTCGGCCCGAGCGCGTTTCATCAGTTAAGCTATAGACCTAAACTTCTGGAACCATCGTTGACATTTCCTTACATTTAAAGCTTCCTCCCCATAAATACCGTGAATATTTTTTGCCGTTGCAGTCGCGTTATTTCCTTTTCTAAACTCATAAAGCATTATATGCCTAATGTGTTGCTCTGACACCTCCATCTTATCCGTAAGGGGTGAAATAAACAAAGATTGTTAACGCGATGAAACTTCACTTGGACTGAGAAGTAACATGTCTAAACACACAAAAATTCAAGTTTTCCACAAAAGGAACTTAGATTACGGGCAAGAGAGAAAAATTTACTAGAGTCAGAGTCGGGAAACTACTATGTGGTAAGGGGGAACGCATGGGAGAGAGACATATTGAAGCTAAAGAGGACAAAGAAAGAAGAGACCGCGGAAATACGTCCAGAGCCAGGGATAATTGGGGCAACAGCTGGCACAATGTGAAGAATTCATCTTCTAATGTGTAAATTGTAAATAACTTTAATATTATGTTTAGTAATATAGACGTATATTCTACGGATAAGATAAATGAGCTCAAAGCACGACTGCAGGAAATGGAAACTAAACTTCATGTTATAGCTCTACAAGAAGTAAAACCCAAAAATTTTAGATATGAGAGAACATTGGCGGAGTATAATATTGAGGAATATGTAGTGGTCGATAAAAATATTTTTAGTACGGATGAGGGTAGGGGATTACTTATGTACGAGTATATCAGACAGAATATACCATTTAACATTGTGACTGAAACAAAAATTCTGGGAGTATATGTGCATTGAGGTAAATAGAGTCTTTGATACTGTGTTGATTTCATCTATTTACAGAAGCCCGAATAGTAATAGAGACAATGATGAGAAACTGCTGCAGTTATTTCAGGAAATCTGTGATTTAAATACCAAATCTAAGGTAACATTTAGAGATTTAAATCTTCTAAGTATAAACTGGAGAAATTATACAACAAAGGCCGAGATTGAAGATATGGATCATAAATTTGTAGAAAAAGTCAGAGATTGTTATCTGACACATGTCACAGACGTGACTAGATTCAGGGGAACTGGACATGAAAGTACTCTTGATTTGTTGTTTTGTAGTGATGAAAATATTATAGAAAAGTTACAAGTCACAAGCCCGATTGGGAAGAGTGAGCACGTGTGTATACAATTTAACTGTGACATTGGAGTACAAGAAAACAAGAGTAAAAGAATGGTGTATACGTATGAAAAAGCAGATTTCGATTTATTTCGGCATAAACTGAACATTGATTGGAGTGAGTTTTTAGATTCGAAAGACATTGAAGAAAAATGGTATAAGTTTAAAAGCAAGTTCCAGGAAATAATCAACAAATGTGTACCAAAAAGGGAGTTCAAAGTTAAGGATAAAGTAAGGAAGAGGATTAATGAAGCATTACCAACGAACATAAAACTATGGATGAAGATAAAAAGGAAACAGTGGGAGATACTAAAGAAGATAAAAACAAGAGAGAGAGGAAGCAAGAATGTTGATGATAAGGAATACTCAGTGGCAGAGAAAGAATATAGAAGGGTGAATAATCAAGTTAGGAGAGAAATAAGGTATGAACTGAAAAATAAGGAACGTATCATTGCTATGAATATTAAGAAAAACCCTAAAATCTTTTGGAAGTATGTGCAGTCGAAAAAAAAATCAAAATCGGCTATACCTGATTTATATAAAAATGAAGAAAAGACGGTGAAAACAAAAACGATCAAGAGAAAGCAGAAGTTTTGGCAAACTATTTTAGCAAAGTTTTTACGAGAGAACAAGCTGGGACAATACCATGTATCATACAGAAGGATGTGCCAGTTCTGAGTGATATGGCAATTACTACCACACATATCAAGGTCATAAAGAAACTAAACAAGCGTAAATCACCAGGACCAGATGAGCTTCACCCCAGGGTAATTAAAGAAGGGA
The DNA here is from genome assembly GCA_023014485.1 of Bathynomus jamesi. Lineage (NCBI taxonomy): Eukaryota > Metazoa > Arthropoda > Malacostraca > Isopoda > Cirolanidae > Bathynomus > Bathynomus jamesi. Next base: position 234,428 of record JAJOZX010004395.1, on the reverse strand, counting down.
TGGACATGCTGGCAGTATCCTTAAAAATACTGTTTGAATACTTTTTCAATAAAAATCAGATACCAAATGGCTGGAGGATTACTAATATAACAGCAATTTTTAAGAAGGGAAATAGATGTGATCCTGGAAATTATAGACCAGTCAGTTTAACTAGTGTAATTTGCAAAATAATGGAGACACTGATCCGAGATAAAATAATAGGACACGTGAAAAAATACAGTTTATTTAGTAAAAAGCAATTTGGGTAGGAGTACTTCAGCTTATTAAAGTTTTTGATGAATGGACAAGCATAATAGCAGGCGCGGATCCAGGGGGGGGTCGAGGGGGTCCGGACCCCCCCCTGCTCACGGTGACCAACGATTTTTCGATTGCGTTTGTTTGCTCCTATATATGAAAAATAAGACCTGAAGACTTAAAATGGCTTAAGGTACATGTATCCCGGTTGCCACAAAATTAATTTCCTTAAAAAGAATAAAGAAAAAAAAGTTTATGTCCGATCCTGAGACATTTCAGACCTGGCCTGAGTGTGTGAACAAGCAGGATTTTGATAACGGGAATATACTTCAAATCCATTTAAAGCTATCTTCAAATATGAAAATTTCCTACCGAGGGGGGGACACCCCCCCCTCGGGCACCCCCCCTGGCGCTCGCTTCGTTCACGCGTCCTCGGCCTCCGGCCGAGAACATATCAGTAATGAGCCCCACCAAGACTGGACCCCCCTCTGCTTAAATTCCTGGATCCGCCCCTGAATAGATGAATAGATGAGGGTTTTGCAGTGGACGTAACGTACTGTGATTTCATGAAAGCTTTTGACCGAGTACCACACAGGAGACTGTTAGAAAAAATAAAAAGCAACAAGATAGAAGACAAGTATGTAAACTGGATAAATTGTTTCCTCAATAACAGAAAACAACGTGTGATAGTAAATGGTTAAAAATCAGAATAAAGGGACATGATCAGTGGAGTGCCTCAGGGATTAGTAATTGGGCCTCTGCTATTTGTACTTTTTATAAATGATTTACCCGACATAATAAGAAATGGTAGCGAGATATACTTATATGCTGACGAGGTATAGAGAAAAATAATGAACGATGAGGACTGTATAAAATTGCAAGAAGACATTGATGAAGTGAAAAAATGGTCTGAGAAGTGGCAATTGAAGTTTCATCCACAGAAATGCAAGTTTATGAGGATAGGATGTTCGAACGCCAATGTTTCTGGATATACAATGTATGACAAAATGGAGGAAATTCATGTGAAAAAGGATATTGGAGTAGTAGTCGACAGCAAGCCAAGTTTTTCGGACCATCTACCCGACTCAACATAAGAAAAAATTCCTTCTGTAATAGGATTGTAAATAAACAATCTGCCCTCGTACTAAATGCAAAAAACTTCACTTTTTTCTACGTGAAGGTCAAAATATAATTAGAACCCACTCTAGTAGACAGAGTTTATTTCCACAACAGTTTCGATGCCCACTGGCATCCTCTTCGGGTGGATACAGAAAAACGAATGAATTTGTTTTTCTGTATCCACCCGAAGAGGATGCCAGTGGGCATCGAAACTGGTGTGGAAATAAACTCTGTCTATTAGAGTGGGTTTTAATTATCATATTCTGCCCTCGTACGTCATAAACTCAAATACAATGAAGATATTTGAAAAAAATTCGGACCAAGTATGGGAAAATCAGGAGCAAAGGTACGATTATAGAGCAAAAATTAAAAGTATAACAACAGCCTCGACCACCGATACACCTACAGATCAAGTTGCGGATCAGGAGCTGGAGACACAGGCCTAAGGCCTCTTCCAGGACATCTGTAAGTAAAATATACACAGAAACATGTGCAAACACGACGCGAGTTTAGCAATGCAAAAAAAACAACATTACTTATGAGATGACCCGATTGCATTTAGTGTAATGTACAGTAAAACTTTCATCACAGTAGGGTTCATTCCTAGTGTAAAGATAATTCAGTTAATATTATGAATAGAATCGAAATGAAGAAGTTTTACTTTATAATTGATACCAATACATTCGGCAGCGTCCGTAACCTAGTGGGTAACGCCATTTCTATAAGCGAAGTGAAACCGCTAAGGTCGACTGGTTCGACTCCCGATGGTGCTGGTAAAAAAATCCAAAAGTTCGCGCAATGGACTGCGTTAGTTGGCCTGAGGGCTGTGCCACTTTCTGGCTCTCCTGACTGACTATTATTATTACAAAACTGAAGTTTCTCAAAATTACTGAAAATTATTTTTTAAACTTTACAATAAGTTCTACTTAATATAAAACAGTTAAATCAAGATAGTATACCATTTCAAACAGAGGTCACAAATAAGAAACAAGCAATCTCGTTCAGTGTACAAGGTTAAATATTACCTTCCTAAAATGAATAAAACAAAAAACTTACCTCCTAAAAGGTAAGCATGGATGATATTGGGACCTAGGAACATCGCCTCTCCTGGTTGGAGAACAATGTAATTAAGAAGGTAAATAGAAAAACAACCGGCATCACCCGGATACTGACTGTGTAGGGTTAGAAACAGGTCTTTCAAAAGAGCAGAGCCTTTATCGCTGTCTGAAAAAAAAAAGTGTCAATCTAATTTTGACAGTTTATTATATATATATATATATATATATATATATATATATATATATATATATATTATATATATATATATATATATATATAATATATATATATATATATATAATATATATATATATATCTATCACAAGAGGTTTGGTCCAATGGTATTTTAAAAATTCTAATTGTTAAGCATAATACATGGGCACACATTTTTGTTTATTTGAGAAATGGGAAGTTTGAGTTAGTCTTGATCTTTTGCATGGCAAAAGCCGTACTGGTTTTCAGAATTAAAACTCGCAGTGAAGGCTATGAAACGAGAATGAATTAACTTTTCGAATACTTTATTGAAATTAGATGATGTAGAGATAGACCTATGGTTACTGCATAATGCGTTGTCCCGTTTCTTGAATATGGGTATTACTCGACTAACTTTCAAAATGTTGGGACAAATACCATCTAATACACACTTATTAAACATTGTAGCTAAAACATTAGAATGTAGGGTGAGATTTCTTTCATAATGGTAACTGGAAATCGCTCATAAAGCTTTTGTTCTTTGAAATGCGAATAACAGATTCAACTTCATTTGAAGTAACAGACGTGAAGAAAAATGTAAACTTGTTAAAAGGGATATTACACGGGTGCGATTACCTACAAGGCAACTCAAAGTTTCTTTTTAAGTATTGGGTATGCTAGCGAAATAGTTCTTAAAATGATTGGCAACAGATTGAGTTTGTCATCATATACAGTAGACCCTCGTATTTATTTAGGGTACCGTGAAGTAAAGAAAGCGAAATATCGAACCGTAAAATAAAGAGGGTCTATTGTATCAGCTTAATGGTCACAGGAACCTTCCCAAGTGGACCCAAGGGTCTTTGAGGCTTCCTCTTGCCCTTGTAATTCCTTGTAACATTTATTGTAGTAATTCTAGGGTCTTTTATAATTGTATTTTTTACAGAACTTATAGCTCAAACTTTGCGGGAAATTCCACTACAATTATTTAATTTATTTCGGTTTTTATTTTAACAACTAAGTAGATTACAATATTTCCTGTAATAGCAACTACACGCAATTCATCTTTATAGTCAGTGAATGAGGTCCCTTTATTCTTGAAGACAACAATTCGTCGTGATTTATCCACGACAATTTTTTTGCACGGTTAACGAGTTTCAGCGTTATACAATGATTATAAATTTACATAAAGGTATTACAATTATTACCAGAAACACTGACGACAAAATTATACTATTTTAACTAAAACGTTTTCAATGTTAGCCCTTTAATTGAATTGAATGAATAGCAGTGCTTCACCGGCGCTTCGACTGCCGAGGTCATATCGCGCCGATACTAGAATAGAGAGCGCGAGGAAATGGGGGGAGAGAAACAGCGATAAAAAGACCGTGAGAAAAGAGAGAGGAAGAAATTATACCCAAGTCACCTTAAGTAGAGAATAAGAGGCCAGTCTGGCGGAGAAGGGACCAAAATATGTCCTTCGGTATAGGTGTGGAGTCACCGAACAAAAGAGAGAGAATAAGAGTGGAATCTGAAGGGCAGAAAGGGAGGAACTGGGAACGGGCAGTGGCAAAGGCAGGGCGAACCAAGAGGCAATGTAAGACAGAGAGAGGAATTCCGCAAGGGCAAAGGGGGGCAAGATCCCCCGTCATAAGATGACCATGCGTAAGACGAGTGTGACCAATGCATGCGAAACCGCACCAGGGTGGTCTCAAAGCGTCGATCACGTTGGTAGGAGGAAGGCCACTGACGAATTATGGGCTTCAAGGCTCTCAGGAAGTTCCCGGACACATCCTCCCACTGGCGCTGCCACCGCCGAAGGAGTGCGTCTCGGAAAACTCTCGTGAGATCCGACGCCGGGAGAGATGTGTTAGGGTCAAATGGCAGGGAGGACACCCTCTTCACAGCAGCGTCCGCACACTCGTTGCCCGGAACACCGACGTGGGAAGTACCCAACAAAATGTGACCAACTTACGGCGTGATGCCAGAAGGACAAGTCAGTCTTGGATCTCTCTCACCAACGGATGCGGGGAGACGAGTGAGGACAGGGCCTCAAGAGCGCTGCGAGAGTCCGAATAGATGACAAAAGACACAGATGAGAGCTGAGAAAGGAATCGAAGAGCCAAGAGAATAGCAGAGAGTTCTGCCGTAAAAATGGAAGCCGTTGAGGGAAGGGATAGCGACTGAACTACTGACAGGAAGGCTGCCGCACAACCCACTCCAAACAGCGAGCAATAGTAGTCAGTGAAGACAGGGATAGAGTCAGAATGGGTAGAGAAATGGGATAAAACAATTGACGGAGGGCAAAAGGGTGGAAATTTGACTTTGGTGCAGTAGAGAGGAAAGAACAGATACGGAGGGGGAAGAGGGTCCACGGGGAAAAGGTAGAGGGAGGGGAAGGGCGTACTCGTCCTTCCACAAAAACGGCCGTACCCCCACGAGGGGCTGCATCAGGGGGAGAGGTACGATGTGAACCTGCGGAGGGGGCGCAAAGGGCGAACCCCAAGTTGGTTTTCTTGAAGGCAGACACACACTGGGGAAAAATCTTAGATAAGTAGAAGGAAGTCCTCCCAATTAGGGAGGAGGTCACGACAATTCCACTGGAGGACGATAGCCATCACGTGCGGTAAACAGGGGGAGGCAAGAGACGTTGTCGGGCGAGACTTAAAAGAGTGACCAGTAGAACGAGTAGACGAGACTGGGGTGGCAGGTTAAAGAAAAGGAGGTCAAAGAGCGGATAAAAGGAGGTTGAGGGAGTTTGAGTTCCGGGGGAAGTCGGGGAATATGGGAAGGAGGGTGCAAAACGGGACGGGGTGAGTCCAATTTCTGGGGTGGGGTTGGAGGAGAGAATGCCGGGGGCATCGGGAGGTCAAGAAGGGAACGGGGCGGAGGAGACGGGGGATACGAAGCAGGGCGGGGTGAATCCGGTTTTCGGGGTGGAAGCGGAGAAGAGGATGCTGGGGGAATCGGGAGGTCAAAGAGGGAACGAGTTGGAGGAGAAGGGGGGATAGGATGGATGTCAACTTGAACTCGAAGTTCAGAAACTGCATAATCACCATCAGGAATGGAGGAGGGGAGGGGACGATCGCGAAGGGAAGCGGGAGACCTCAGAAGAGCCGGCAAGACGAGAGGGATTCCTGTAGACGTGAGGGGTATGGGGGCAGGAGGGGAAGAACTGGTGGGAGAGGAAGTGGGAGGACGAGGAGACGGGGGGGACCTGAACAAGGGAGCTTGGCAGAGGGACCCAAACGCTGAGGGCTGGCGATGGGTCGTTTAACAGAAGAGCACGGAGGGGAGGAGAGACTAGATGAGGGAGCGGTTTCAGGAAGGTGAGTAAGTGAGTTAGTTGCGACTGAGGTAGAACAGATGGGGACGGTGGATTGGAAGTTCTGGGGGGACGGCCAGAAGGAATAGTGAACACGGGGGGTGGAGACGACGAGAAGGTAGAGGACGGGATAGGTGGACGGGTGGATGAGGCCTGATCAGACCTAGAATGATAGTGTGTGGAAGAGGATGGTACGGAGGTGGTCGAAATCCGGGGCAAACGGGAGGTAGCCTGGCGAAAGAGCGCAGTGTTTGGACGTGCGAACCGGGACCTAACGCGGGCCCTCGCTTCCTGAAAGCTGATCTTGTCAGATTCCCGGACTAACAGAACCTCACGCTCGAATAAGTCGGACAGGAAAAGGAGGAGGCGGCGTGGTCTTCTCCACAGTTGGCGCAGCGGAGAGGATTCGAACAGGAGGAACCATGTGTCGGGGACGCGCAGTTGACACAAATACCAGGGGAACTTTAGCATCTCTTACTAACGTGTCCGAACCTCTGGCAAGTAAAACATCGGCGTGGTCTGGGGATATAACGGCGGACCGGAAATTGAAGATAACCGGCCCTAATTTTCTCAGGTAACTGGTAACGAGCAAAAGTCAGGATCAATAAGGGAGATTGAATCCCTGCCCCCTGAACCATACGGGGTGGGCGGTAAACACGGGTCACCTTCTGAGAGGAGAGGCGGGTGAGGAGATCCGATTCTGAGTATTCCAAAAGGCGGGGAGCATGCACTACACCCGTACAAGTGTTAAAGGTAGAGTTGGGGGGACAATCCAGTGGAGCAGAAGCCAGGGTCGAGAGGGACGAAACCTTCTGGTGCTGGGCTCTGGAAGAGACGTCCACCACAAGAGAGCCATCGTTTTTTGGGGCCACATCTGTCGGGGATCGCCACAACGGGAAGTGAAGTCATCGTAGACCTCAAAAACACCCCGCTATGAGATGGGGGAGGGGAGAGGCGAAAGAACTGAGGACGAGAAATCGAGGGTAATCAGGGTCAGAGTCTCGGCCCCTAAAAAGGAGTCAAAAGACTTGCGGAAATAAGATGTACGAGAAGTCTTTGAACGAGGAGGAACCGAGTGTTCCGCAGCCCGAGGGGGGTCAACCCCATCAAGATGCGATCTTCCAGTGGTAGAGGACTCCAGGGCCTGGTTGCCCACGACCCGAGTGCTGAGAGAAGTAGTAGTCCGAGAATTAGAAGCAGAGGTCGTAAGCCGAGGAGTGGAAGAAGCCATAGCAAACAAAAAGGAAGCTTCATCCCCCACGCGCATCTAGCCACCACCGACTCCAACAAGGGAAAAGCGAATCGTGGGCACACTCGGTCCCACCGCCAATAGATGTCACGCAGGGGAGATACACCCATACCCAGTCCCCGTGCCTAAAAGGCGGCCACTCTCATCCAACGCGCGGAGAGACATGGCAGGGATAGGGCTTGGTTTAAGAGCGACAAGTGTGAAAGACAACTATCTCCCTCACCCAAGGTCCAAAACAAAGCCAAGTACGGAAAAAAAGAAGCCAGGAGTGGGGGAAAGGAGGAGAAAGAAAGAAAAAACATAAGCAGGAGATCAGCCGGATCCCCAGAGAGGGTCCAATGGTCCACGAAGGCAGAGAAAGCCCTTACATCGAAGGAAGATGCATTGCCACATTAGTCACAGAGGGACGCGCCCTATAGCTCCGGACAAAGCAAAGGGTGTTAGCTCTTATTAACATTCTTATTTTACTAGAGAAAGTTAGTTACAATTAGTGCTACAGTTAATCATTACAGTATGTGATCGGCGATCTCGTAATTAATTATAGATGAAAATTCAATTTCATGAAAATTACAATACATCTGATTCAAGAGAGAAAACTTTGTGATACGATTATCTAAAGAAAAACGAATGGGATATGAAATATACAACAAAAAAAAAGATTTGGAAAGATAGTAGTTTTTGAAGTGATTGATTGGACGAATGTTTAATGGGTTGAATACATTAATATTTAGATCGCGAGTACCTTACCAAATCTAGCAACTATAATAGCTATGCAGTTAAAAAGAGATACAGTAAAATAATTAATAGGAGTCTATAGGTCGTCTATAAATAACAACGAACGCAGTTTATCTTTTCAAATACAAGACCTGTGTATAAACTCTCAAACAAATAAGTGACAAAACAAAATTCACTCGGCACTTTATGGGTGGGTCAGGTTATAAATAAATAAATACATAAATAAATAGTCTACTATGATAAATAACTATTAATTTCAATTTGGCACCTTTAGTGCAGAAACCTTCCCTGATGATTCAACCTATGTTAATCACTAAAACAAATTGTAAATAGCCTGTACCAAAGCTTCGAATATAATGCACTCCAAAAAAAAATAAAAACCGAATAACCAGACTCGGTTGAGGAGAGATTGAGGTAATACTAAACTTTAACAGAAGAAATTTTGGTAAAACTAGAAAGCACGTTCTGTAATGACTAAATTGCCTAGCTATCAATACTATTCAATTATTATTAATACCTAAAGATGAAACTCTCTTTGCCATATCCTCTAGTGCGGACGACACATTCTCTTTGGGAGCGTTCATGAGAGCTGAGAAACATTTCTTTAGGGATTCTTCAGAGGGAGTCGACAGGAAGGAAGAAGCATTTTCTTCTCCAACTACTTTCCGCAACTCTGGTAATTCTATTAGAAAAGAAACCACAACCTCATTAGAACTTGTAATATTAACTATTTAAAGTTAGGTACAACTAATAAACTATATTTTAATTTCAAAAGTCTTATTATTGTTACAAGGAATTTTATTATCTAATTCAAATGTGTCTGAAAATTAGTGAATGCATACGACGAAAAACCCTCATCCTAAAAGATGGGATGTAGAATGCCAAATTTGAGAAATTCGCCTTGATTTTATAATTATTTGGATCAATGAAAGAAAGCTACCCCCAAACGGGTCAGGGGTGGCTTTCTTTCATTGACACAATTCGGGGGTGGCTTTCTTTCATTGATCTGCAAGTTATTTAGGTTAGGTTAAGTTGTGATATTTTAGTTAGTTTAAATGAAAATATCATGACTTAACCTAACCAATCATCAAGGGCATACAGTAATAAATAATAAACAATTCCTCATGAAGGTGTTTTTACTTACATTCTTTACTTTAGTGATTTTGGGGGGTCGCATTGTTTACTTGATCATGTTTTAGGGTGGCATTGTTTACTAGAAACTTTAGGGGTGGCTTTCATTCATTGATCGAATTATTTTATCGAAATGAACCACATCTTGAGGTACACTAAAAATTATTTTGACTTTTGAGGCTTAGTTTCCCTACAAAGTCGCTTAATTTTTTTTTTTTTTTAGGTACATAACTTGAATTCATATTTATTTATTATTAATTAATAATACTTGTTTATGTATTATTTATTTATTTATTATTAATAATAACTATGTTTTATTTTTAATAAGAGCCCAGTAAAGCCTAAAGCTTAAGGGCCAAATTAACTAAAATAGATAGTCCAGCTTCACAATTATTTATGCCATTGTAAATTGTAAAACAAATGTATTTATTTTATTATTAACAAAGGTATTACTAAAGGTTATTCAACCCTTTATCAGGATAAGGTACGAGCGTACCTCAAATAGTGTATTGCCGGCCGTTATTGCAGGTACTTAACCCGGGTGAAAGCGTTAATACCTATTACTTAAATAAGTTAACATCTGTAAATGAGTACAATTACTGCAATACAGTTCCTGATTTTGCTGTATAAACCACGATACAATACAGGGTGTACATAAAGTCAGGATCTATTTTTGTGAAGCACTTGGAAATTATATGGAATTCAATCATAAAATGATAGTGGTAACATTTATTAAATAATTAAGAGTAGGATTCGACGTGACGCCCATCAGTATCCCTGCACAGCTCAAATCGTTCCGCAGCATTTCTAAACACATTCTGGAGCATTTGCGGGGTTATGTTATCTGCAGCAGTTCGTATACGTAAGTTTTCAAGACTCGTAATCTTCGTCTGATAGACGTGCGATTTGATAAAGCCCCATGCAAAGAAATCTAAAGGGGTTAAAGCTGGTGATCTCGCTGGCCAAGGTCTGTTGCTTCCGCGTCCGATCCAGCGATTTGGAAAACGTCCATTTAGATAATCCTGAACAATTTTGGCATAGTGACAAGGAGCACCATCATGTTGATAGACGACGGGGATAGGATTGTTAATACCGTCGTCTATCAACATGATGGTGCTCCTTGTCACTATGCCAAAATTGTTCAGGATTATCTAAATGGACGTTTTCCAAATCGCTGGATCGGACGCGGAAGCAACAGACCTTGGCCAGCGAGATCACCAGATTTAACCCCTTTAGATTTCTTTGCATGGGGCTTTATCAAATCGCACGTCTATCAGACGAAGATTACGAGTCTTGAAAACTTACGTATACGAACTGCTGCAGATAACATTGTAGTAGGGACCACTGATTATCAAATTATGGTAGTTGTGTGTATTAACCTTCATTTCTTTCTCTCCCATACAGGTTTGAATGCCATAACCCCCATAAAATCGTCAGAAGTGTTTTCTAAGGTTATCACAAAAATGGGTTTTCGTTTAAGAAGTCCTAAAACTCTTGTTTAAATTTACCTTGAATTGATTTTTACTTACAAATGTGAGTAAACCGTCAAGCACAGTATTGGTCCTGAAATTGATAGGATTGACAATCTTAACAGGCCAACAAACAAAGTGCACAGTGTGACTTGTTATAAGGATAATGTCTGCTGCTGAAACGAGAAGTTAAGAAAGACAGAAAAAAAAATGACGTTCATCTAATGCGTTTAACTTCTTGAACTCGAACAATAGTCCCAGAACATTCTGAAAGTTTAAGTGGTGGTATCTGCACGTCAGTTAAGGCCAGGTATAAATAACACCTTGCCTTCCTTTCCATTTAGCTTAGTCAGGGTTGTCTAGGGTATAAATATGGTATGTAAAAAAAGAAGGACATTTAAGTTTCAAGATAAAGATTCAGGACGCAACTTATCATTGTTTCTCGATTCATCCCTATTGTAACCCGAAGGAGCTTGTCTTGACCATTGTAATGCAAAGATAGATTGCTTGATTTGCCTAAGTCCAGTTGTTCGTGACCATGTGTTAACATAGATATGAATATATGTTCTTGTGATTGACACTGCGTGTACATTTGTAAATATATATCTTATTGCTTGTCTGCCCGCTTACTCTAATGTTTTTGCTTCACCCTGCCTAACCCCCGTTTCTCTGACTTTTTCCTCCCTTTCATGTGTTGTATAGAATGTAACTTCCCTTTTCCCATCAATAAAAATTGTTCATGGTTGTTCCTCTGGTCTGTTTGTCTTCCAACCCATTGAGATTACAGTTTGATTGGCTACGGCATTGTCATCGTGAATGTGGTGAGTATTTTTGTTTCATTTTTCGTGGAATATTGGAAGGTCCTGAGGTTGGGTCAGTCCGGTGGGCATTGGGACACTTAACTAATCGCCTTGTTTCTCTGTTCTGAGGATAACGAGATCACGCCTGGAGGGTCGCGTCGAGATCGACGAGACTCCTGAAAATTCACCGCATCAGGAATCATTAGGCGTCCATCCTCCCTCAGCCAACGGGTCGTCTTCGGGTGTTTGGTTTTGAAGTAAGTCTTCTCCCCGTACCGGTAGAAAATAATTGCATGATTGAAAAATGTTGTCGGGTGGTTCAAATTGATTCGGACCTTCACTGTTTTACTGGATAACCCCACCGCAACAACATAACCCCGCAAATGCTCCAGAATGTGTTTAGAAATGCTGCGGAACGATTTGAGCTGTGCAGGGATACTGATGGGCGTCACGTCGAATCCTACTCTTAATTACTTAATAAATGTTACCACTTTATCATTTTATGATTGAATTCCATATAATTTCCAAGTGCTTCACAAAAATAGATCCTGACTTTATGTACACCCTGTACAATGCTAATAAATAATGACTGAAATAACTTGTGATGTCTAGTAATGCAACCTGAGATCATTGGACCAGCTCAGAATTCAAATACTGTATGCTTATTTTACACAGTTGTCACAAACGTGTTATTCAAGCGTTCTTTATACTGTATATTGAAGCGAGCAAGTAGTTTGGTTAAAACTCTCACTATATACAGGGGGCATTTAAATGAACGGTGCAAAAGAAACTGTAATAACTATTTATTAAATTGATACATTCGGAAAAATTGAAGGGCATTTCATTCAGTAATATTTCAAGTTTATATATGACATTTAGTAAATTTCCACATGCCTTCAATCATTTTCATTAATTAAACGAAATCTATGCTCTAATTCAGTGAAAATGTTGTCTGAAACAGTTACAGAAACTGATTCTACGGCATCTCTAATGCGCATTTTTAAGCAATTAATAACTTCTTACAAAACACAGACAGCGATAGTACGCCTGTCTCTGAATAGAGGCTTTCGACTGAAGAAATACAAGACGCACCAGCCAGTACGCAGACTGTGTGATGCATTCTGAATGTTGTCGGAGCAGCAGACGATGTAACTTCGCACCCGTATAATAAGACCGGTAGGATGAATATATAAACGCACCAAGACAACTCTGTCAGAGCCCACGTCCTACGAGACAGGGTGCGAAGGATATCCAGCCTCTTCATACACTGGGTTCCGACTCTCTTAGATGAGGTATCCATGACAAACGAGGATCAAATACAACACCTAAATATTTCTATTCATCGGTAAAGGAAATGTCTTCGCCGCCAAGACAAAGAAGGGGGAGGGTGAACACCACGAAGTCTGCTAAAATGTATGCTCACTGTTTTCTCCGATGAGAACGGAAAACCCATGCGAGCTGCCCAATCAGCGACACAATTTAACTGTTTCTGCAATTGTCGTTCGCTAGAGGAAAGGCGAGAGGATGCATAACATGTAAGTCATCCACATACAATGACGATGAAATACTCCCCGGTAGACACTGCGATAAAGAGTTAACTGCCACATTAAAAAGCGTGCAACTTAAGACACTCCCCTGCAGTTGAGATCGCTGAGAGGAAACCACATGCCCAACATGTACTTGGAAACGACGATTGGCAAGAAAATTTTCAAGGAATTTAAACAGTCTACCCAGAAGGCCAACTTGATATGGAGATATGGCAAATGCCACATCTCCAGGTAGTGTCATACGCCTTTTCCAAATCAAAGAACACTGTCACCAACTGCTGCTTCCGAAGGAAGGCATCATGAATCACGGTCTCCAGATAAATTAAACTATCAATAGTACTAAAACCCTCGCGAAACCCCAAAAGGGATGCATGTAAGAAACGAGTCTTCTACAAAAAACAGGCAAGTAGGACGTGGATCATTATTTCCATAATCTTACATGTAGCACAAGTGAGATCGGACGGTAATTAGAGGGATTTAACCCATCTTTAATCGGCTTAGGAAACATCAACATAAGGGCCCGGCCTCACTTTTGAGGGAACACACCCTTGGTCCACACAGAATTATAAAAATCTAAAAGAAACTGTCATCCCAACAGAGGAAGATTCTTGAACATTATGTACGGTATCTCATCAGGACCGGAAGAAGAATTCTTGGCACTCTGAAGAACTGTCTGTAATTCATCTATTGTAAAAACATTATACGGTGCAAAAACATCCAGTAAAATCTCAAAGAGTATCGATTCAACGCGAAGTTTCCTCTGCACAAAAGTGTCCGAAAAACGAGAGCCATTTGTTACACGATAGACCTCATTCATAAAAGTCTCAGCAACTTCCGAAGTGGCATTAACCTTCGAGCCCCCTATCTACAGGATGGGAGATGGAGTGGGAGCAAATTTGCCAACCATTTTATGCACATGGTTCCACACTCGTAACATGGGAGTCCTCGAGTATGGAGAAGAAAAAGAATTCTGCTATGATTTCAGTCATAGCATACTGACACTAGATTTCACCAGGGGAACACTTTTCCTCCACGAAATATTGGAGGGGTGAAGGATCGACCGATCCTCCGCAGCAGAGAGAGTCGCAACAAAGCTGGCATACGCGTCATCAATATTGTCAAAGTCCGACGGGGAATCAGGGAAACTCAACAAAGGCGTGTACTTCGCCAATCAGCCCTCCCCAAATTCCATCGTGATACAAACTGAGGGAGCAAAGACTGTTTAAAAGTTAACAGGATGAGATAGTGATCACTATTGTGGTCTACTGAAAATCCAAGGTAATACTTCGGGACTAGAGGGATAAATCAATAACTGAAGTTGTGGCATTATGGAGAGAAATGGGTTGTCGAATGATCGTTAAGTATAACCAACGGAGTATCCCGCAAGAAAAACTCCAGACCCCGTCCTCTAGTACTGGTAACAGAGTCGCCTAGAGGGGATGTCGACAGTTAAAATCACTACAAAGAAGAACCGGAGCCGGCAACTGCGAGACCAAATCGTTCAACTCATCACCTGAAAACGGGACAGTCTGAGATAAAGAGAGCAAAGGGTATAAGATCCCGCTTCACGATCACTAGCTGACCAATGGACTGGTTGACGGACAACGGAGTTCATAGTAGATGTCTGGACTGGTGGACCCGCACTAAATCCAGGGCGCGACGTCTTCACTACTTCCGCAAAAGTAGATTGTCTGGGACAAGATGCCTCCACCAAAGTGCGGGGCTCCCTGAGGCTAATCTTCCGGTAGGTAAACAAAGCTAGTATTTCCTTCTCATTGAGGTAACTGGAGCAAATTCTTCAAGACGAAGGGTGAGGGCCCGAGCAATCAATGCAGTTTGGAGGCGCGTCATATGGGATTCCTCGTGCCCAAAGTCCCACATTTCGAGCAAACCGTCTCCGCATGGCGACACCTACCCTTAACATGGCCAAGCCTCTGACAGTTGAAACATCGCATAGACAAAGGAACTTGCCTTTATACCGTATATGACAGCCATGCCAATTTAACTGAAGCCGGTGAATATATCGTGTTGAAAGTTCGAATCAGAAGAGGGGATGGGGAAAGGGCACCCTCATACCGGGTCTGCACTCGATAAACATCTGTTACACCCTGAGAGGAGAGCCGCTCCTTGAGCGTATCTAATTTCTTCCGAAGAAATTATTCTCGTGCAGAAATCTTCCTCTTGAAGTTGAGCGTGGAGTGAAGAACAGGCGCAGCTGACGCCGTACCAAGAAAGTAAATGGCAGTAATCACAGAAACCTGGTGAGCAGTCGAAATCACAACCAGAAGGCATCCATCCCGTAATAACTTTATTGATTTCGAGTCTCCACGAAGAGCTGAACAAGGTTATCATGCACAGAAAAGGAGACATCCGAAAAATATGTCTCGGATGACGGACGAAGAAGCCAAAAGGGATAGTATGGGGGAGCAGTGACAGGAGGAAGAAACGGGAGATAGGGTCTGTATTCGTGCCAATGAACGCGCCAGGTCAGAAACCAAAGTCATGGGGAGGAATCGTAGGATAACGACCGAGCTCACCTCCTTCTGGGGATAGGGCACTACCGGTCCCTGGCCTTCCGAGACCCAGGGGGGAAAGAATCATGAACATAAGTTATTCATGAAGCAAGAGGGGGAACCGTTTAGTCTGGCCCCTCACCAGCAGTCAATCTAACATGGGTGACCCTACCAGGGGAAAAAGAGCCCCAGCCGCTACAGCCTGCCAGTTCAGAGAGGCACGCAAGCCCGTAAATGCGATCGCATGACAAAGCACACTAAACATTCACTTTTGGCGAATATCTCGCATGTTCGTATGTTCCATGTGGATTTTGTTCCCCGAGACCCTAGAATTACGGCGGTTTAATCTACCAAAGGTATGAAGAGTTGCCTCATCAATGAAAATGAAATTTGAAGGAAAGCGATCATCATTTTCAATCCTTTCAATAAATTCTTGACAGGTCTCTCGTAACGTGATCTTCCTCAGGCAGTTAGTGAACAACCTATATGTTGGACCTGAATTTTAAAACTTTGTTTATGATTTTATGCACAGAAGGATATAGAATGTTTAACTTTGCAGCTGCTGCTCACCTTATTGACTTCTTAGACCTTCTCAGAAGTTCTTCATGAACAGTATTGACTCTTTCTGGAGGATTTCCCTTTCTGACACTTCCTTCTGCAGTGAATTTCTCTACCCACTCTCGGATAAGATTTCTGTGTGGTGCTGGTTTAATTCACATGTAATTCATCTTTGGGCTGTAAAGATTGATCCACATTTATGAATCCACCTTACGAGCTGTGCCTTGTTTTAAAGAGATGCCATTCCAATTAAATCCTAGGCCAGACAATTAATATATGGCAAAACAGATTTTGTACAATCTTCTTTAAAACTATTGCATTTCCACCATAAAATAAAACTTACAACATTATTCAACAAAATGCACTTCATTTTTTCAAATAAATAAATTTAATAAATGGTTATTACTACTATTTTTTGCACCATTCATTTAAATACACCCTGTACTTGCAAAGATTGAAAACTAGTAGTCCAGACCAGTCCAGAATCTAAACAGTTACAGAACTACAGGCAAACAAAGAACCTAAGATCTACTCTAGGCTAGCCCAAGAAAGAAGTAGAGAAAAAATATATAAAAACCAAATGAAAATAAGAATACTAAAAATTGATACCATGTTTACACCTACAGATGTGTAAAGCTTTTACACAGGAATAGTAGTAGTAGGAAAGTATAGAAAGTAAGAAAAAATATTTTAAAAAATAATAAATTCAGAGTTCATTCACACCATGCATACACTTATCTCGTGTACGCAGTTACGCATTAGAGGACAATAGAAAATAAATGATAGCATGAAACACTAAACTACTTAATCTACAGTAATCTACACCATGCATTTTTTAGGCAATTTTATAGTTATTTATTATAAACAAGTAGTAATCATTTCATCGCTGCATCATTTCTTCAATGAATGCCAAGGCCATCATGCTGAGAGACTTACTTTTAAAAATTAATTATTACATTGCCATCTTACACTCTGAAAATACTTAGATATCCAGAGGCACCTCCAGCCAATCAGCACACCCCAATTTAAGAATTCCCACAAAAGTGTATATGATTTATCTGATTTCCCCCCACTCTTTAAGAAAAGATTTATCATAACATAATTTGTATTGTGTTCTTTGCAAAGGAATTACTTAGATAAGGAAGCACTGACACAGAGGCACCTTCAACTGGTCAGCAGTCACTCAGCACCCTTAACTTAAAAATTCTCCAGGCAGTGTACATGTGCTAATTTTTTTGTTTCTTTTTACAAAATTTTTCTATACACTATTTAAAACTAAAGTTCTACTCTAGTTAAATAGTTTCCCTGAAGCTGAATATATCTGTTTGGTAGTTTTGACTCCTGAGAATTCCCATCAAGTTTCCCATCATCTGAGAACTCAGTATTTCGAAACCAGACCAGATCAACACCCCCTACTACATTCATTACAAAAGGGAACATCACTACTTTTACATAAAACTATAAAAATTTCTCTAATTAGCTAAGTTAAAAATATACTGCAACTTCCTGAAATTTACCACTAACAAAGTATTACAATCAAAATACTGATGACATCACAAAAATTCTAATTTGTTAACCAGATTTATTTCAACAAAACCCATGCTGACTTTACTTAATACAATTATTGCTTTTAAGATGCAAGATAAGCAATTTAAAAACTTTCCTATAGAAGTTAGACTAATGTGGCTATAATTTCCTGCTTGTTGCTTATCCCCTTTCTTAAAAATTGGAGTTACATTAGCTGATTTAAAACCCAAAGGAACAATCCCCAATGATAAAGAATTATTAAGAATTTTAGCTAAAAGATCTAGTATTTCAGTTTTTAACTCTTTTAAATGCTTTAGGTTAAAAAAGTCTGGACCTGGCAATTTATTAATTTTTAACTTATATATAAAGTGAAAAATCTTTTCAGTGTAAACAGTTGTCAGTAAGCAATGGAACACCATTCATGTCACTGAACATATTACCGAGTCTACCAGTAGCCCAGTATTGTCCCTGAAAGGATTTCTATTACCAATACAGTAATACCTTGCATAGTACGGTTTTGAACAGTACAGGGTTTGCTATAATACGGTTTATAAATTTAAAAATATGAAATTTTTTTTAACTGCATTACACACTGATATTGGACTGCTACTGTATGACAGTACCTACATACCGTCTTTTAAGCTATGTACCGGTACTAGCGCGATGCATACATCAGTATCGCTCCAGATTCCGAGCAGTGAAGTTGTAGCCTTATATACTGTACACACGAAACTCTTGTGGAAATGGATCAGCAACATTTATACGAAGAAAAAGAGGAAAATCAAGAAGAAGAAAATGTTGCACCCATGAAAGAATTCACATTGGATGAGCTATCAACGTTAATTGCAAAAGTAGATGCTTGTGACTTCATAATGAACACGGATCCAAACATTGAACGAGGCATTAAAGTTAGGCAGGTGTTACAAAATGATATTCGATGCTATAAAGATGTGTGTGCTGATAAAAAGAAGAAAAAACTGTGCAAACTACGTTGTTCAAATATTTTTCAAAATAAAAATTATCTTTGTCTTTACTGTATGAACAGTACATTGTTTATTTACTAATAAAAATCTTTAGTACTGTACGTACTACTATTTTTTAATTTATTTTTATCCTTTCTAATTTCTTTATGCGCAAGTGTGTGCAAGAGTTCCATGTGCATTGATTTGCAGTAAGCAAACAGCTAAATATTTTTGCGAACAGACGCATATAATCGTATGATTGGAACGCATTACATTAAAAAACATTATAATAATACCTTCATCAGTACGGTATTGCATAGTACGGTATTTTTTTGGCACGCATTAACCGTACTATGCAAGGTATTACTGTATAGCTAAACATAAAAATTCTTAGGCTTTATATTCACAAGCTACTTGAATTTCAAATTGGAGTTTAGCACTTCTAATTAAACATTTAATATTTCTATATAAGTCTATACAAGTATTAAAGTGCTGCTGTACACAGTCCCTTTTGTACCTTTTGTAGGCTACATTTCTATCTGTGATTGCTTTTCCTATATTTCTATTCCACCATTTAAGCTGTGTATTGAATTTACCTCTCTTAACATTCCTAGGTACACAGTGAATGTCCAAATTTATGAATATATTCTTGAAATTATCCTACATGCTAAGAATACTATCTACCACTAACAGTTCATTCCAATTAATTAAATCCAATGAAGCTCTAAAATCAGTGAAATTTGCTCTCCTGAAATCAGGCATGTTAAAATTACTTAATGCTCTAGAAGTTTTAACTTAACCAAAAAATTTATCATGCTATGATTGCTATTACATAAACTTTCTCCAATGTCTGCATTCTGAACTAAATTTCATTAGTAGTTAAAACTAAGTTTAAAATATTCTCACTGCATGTTGGTTGTAATACTTTTTGAAAAAGAAAATTATCTTGTAAAAAAAAATCTATCATATGTGTACACTCAGAATTGCCTTTTTAAAGTATTAAAATTAATATTTGAGCAGTTAATGTCCCCAACTATAATTGATTCTTTATGCATAACTATTCTACTTAAAATGTTATACATTTCAAAATCTAATTCTACTCCTTGTGAAGGAGGCCTATGTACAACCCAAATATTGAAGACCAAGTTATTTGTGCCAGTTTCTGAAATAATTAGGACCTATATTTAACTGACCCCCTGGCATTAACCATCTTCTAAATTGGACAAAGATTTTCTCTACAATATAAGACTACACCCTAACCCATTTTACCCACTCGATCTTTGTTAAAAAGTTTGTAACCTTTAATATGGTATTCACCTATAAAACCCTTCTCTGCACTTTTAATCCACAATTCAAGTTATTGCCATAATGTTGTAATTTACATAAATTAAAGCTTTAAATTTGTTAAAATTATTCTGTGTGCTTCTCGCTTAATAAACACTACTTTTAAACTATTCTCTAGGTTACTATTCATTCCTCTATTCATGCTAAGTTTCCCTGAACCCAACAAGTTACATTTCCCAAATGAGAATAAACTATTTCATCTTGCCTACATTTTACATAAATCCTACTCACTTTTTTATCAATCTATCTCCTGAGTTGCATATTGAGATGGTGTGGTTAAAACCACAAATTTTGTATGAGTTTGCGTAGTTAGGAAGGATTCCTGAGAGCTCCCAAACCCCTCAGTAGGGTCTGGGAGGTTTCAGTAATCCCCATTGGGACAGAGCTTTCTTGAAAAGCCAGACTTTCAGTTATTAAAAAAAAAATAACAGATTTGAAATTCTCTCAGTATAGAGAATAATCAGAACTTCGAGGCAATCATGTGCCCATTACTTGAGAAAAGAAAGCATCTCGCCTCTCCTTGATGGTGTGGTAGTCTTGTTTTTACCAATGTTGGTGTTTTGTATTGTTTAACCATTATAAGGGCTATGTCTAACTTGTTTGGATCACTTAAAATTGCCATGTAAATAATATAATCATTTTTGAATGCCTGATTTCTTTTATAAAGATCTTATTGAAAAACCTAACCAGTTATCAGTATGCATCACAATGGATGGGACATTTGCTTATTGAAGTGAATTTGGACAAAGCTTTTTCTCCCCAATACCTGCACAAATGCTGAGGCCAGAGTTCACACATTTTTTGTTATAAACACTGCTTTTGCACTGATTGAGCCAAGAATACCTTTAATGATTTTGATATGAAGGATATTGTGTTTGGAGTATAAAATGACACATCTGGGACTTATCAGTTTTACACAATTTAGGTAACCACTCACTGTGACTAATATCCTTTGTTTTGCACTAGTTTATGCAAGTCCTTTTTATTTTATAAGTCTTGTTTCCTTTGTCTGGCAATGGACTGGTGATGGCCAATAATTTAGTGAAGTTTTTGTTATGTTGACATTTTTGTGTGTGGTATGGGACTAATAGTTTTTTCTTTAGTAATATTTTTTGTCAAAGTGCTTAGTTTAGTTGGTTCTGGGTGCACATTGGTCTATGATTAATAAAATGGTTCATCTTTTCTTTTGTTACCTATAAAAAACTTGCTTGCTGATGTAATTAACACTGTGAGGGTTATTCTTGTGTTTTTCTGAATAAATTGGGCAAAAGAGACTGTACTTCTCTTAAATTGTCCCACCATAAACAGAGGAGTAAGTCTTTAAAAGAGGAAGACTGGCTATGCCTCAGAGATCATAAATGTGAGAACCCAGTTTTAAATTAATAGGAATAAATGATCAGACAATCTCAACCACACCAAAATTGTGAACTTGCTCACCCTGATTTCTCTCATTCTTAGCAGTGCATGTGGTGCTGAAGTAAAAGGATTTATTTTTACTCAATTGAGGGCCCTCTGTGTGGTCCTCACTGGCAGCTCAATCTCCCTTCTCAGCAACCAGCAACAGCTGCCATGACCCCACTAGCAGAGTATCCAGTAGGTGAGTAATGTAAATGCATTCTTACCTAAAATACTTGCTGGCATCATGCCATTTCAACATTACATATTTCAGTGAAGCTCAATAATTAAAGGTTTTGATAACATTGACACCAATAAATATTTCATCTTCAGAAATGTAGATAGAACTCGCAGTACTGAAATTAGTCAGCAAACATTTTAATTCTCATGAGGCTAAGCACTTCTTCAATTGTGCAGTTAATTTGTGGGATGCATTGCCAGCCAGCACAGTTCAAAGTAATTTGGCCAAGTTCTTTAAAAAGAGACTAGATGCTTATTGCTTATCTTGCCTTAAAACCCCAGTTAGAAGCATTTGTTAGCACATAAAAGCATTGTAGAATTTTCAGTCAGATTCACTTGTCTTTAAATTTTCTTCCATCTTTCCTTCCTCCTTAAACAGACAACTTTGAGTTTGTTGGTTTGGTAAAAGTGAATGCCATCTTGAATAAACAGATCCACCAAATTAAAATATGACTAAGTTTATGAATTCTAGCCCTTCAAAGAAGCACGTTGCTTCTAACTTAGTACTGAAGTAGATTGATTTACTATACTTAATCTATTACTTTCAAAAATTTTGGTAGAACCCCAGAAATTAGGACATTATATGATTAATTTACAGTTAATTCTAGTGATGTAGGTCGCATCTGCATCCACGGAACATCCGCACATTTTCTCGCATCCGCATCCGCACTTTGGACTGCAGATGTCGACCGTTGAGATAAAATGTCATTAATAAGTGGAAATTATCAAATTCTACTATATTAATAGAACTAGTTCATTGTGCGCAAAAGTGATGCAAGCGACAAGACGAGAGGCTGTTCTTGTATGAAGTTACTCTCTTGCAACCTACTTAGATCCACGTTACAAAGCTAAGTTGTTTTCACCTAGTACATTAGAACGAGTTAAATCATCACTTGGCAAAGCAGTTGAAGAGCTTCAATCTCTTGAATCTGTCGCTTCGCCACCCACCAAAAGAATAAAAGTTTCAGTGACAGAACCAACACCTTCAACAAGCAAATCTATCACAGAATCTGTCTCTCAGTTTCTTGAGTCAAGCAGCAATGACGAGACCTATGCGATGTCAAAAGATGTAGTAAAAATGATCGAGAGCTATCACCAAGAAAAATGCCTGGCTGCATGTGACAATCCTATTAGTTGGTGGAAAAATACGCAGAATATCTATCCATACTTGAGTAAACTTGCGAGGAAACATTTAGCCTGTCCTCCAACAAACGTACCAAGTGAGAGATTATTTAGCAGTGCTGGATTAATATATGATGAAAAGAGAAACAGACTGGCAGCAGAAAAGGCAGAAAAATTAATGTTCCTTAAGGATAACCTTCCTATAATTAAGTTTGAACATTAAACGATGAACATCTTAGTTTACTTTATTTTAATTACTCATTTATAAATATGCCTAATAAAACTTTAAACTTAATATAAATAGTTATCAAGCTAATTAAAGATCTCTTTCTATAAGGGTGGAGGTTGGGGAAAGAGGTTGGTGGGGTGCATTTGAGTTGGGTTCACGTCCCGCATCCTGGTAACACAATTATGGTTTCTAATTGTGGCTGAAATTCAACAAAATATAACGAATTTATTTGCAGACAAATTCACTAATTGATTTCTATATTAGTTAGATGCTTGATATTATTTTATATGTTCAGAGAAAAGTACAGCAATTATTGTACAACTAATCAATTATACTACATTATAGCTACAGCTCTCTCTATATACTGTAATAACTTATTATATACGTTAAACACAACAAATCTCGAATATATCCTAAAAAATAACGAAAATGTAGACATCCCAATCCGCATCCGCGGATGTTGAAATCAAACATCCTCATCCGCATCCGCGGATGTGAAAAAAATGACATCCACTACATCACTAGTTAATTCATGAATTGTGCCAGAAATGTGTTATTTGAGCATTATTCATATTATATATCAAAGCAAGCAAGTAGTGGGCTACAATTTACACTTCATACTTGCAAAAGGTGAAAAATAAAACTGCAAAGGATGCAACTGGACCAGCCCAGACACTTCAAAAGTGGGTTTGAAGTGTCTGGGGCTGGTCCAGTTGCATCCTTTGTGATGCCTTTAATTTATATAAACAACAAAGAATTTTAAAGTTATGGTTTAAGCCATCAGGTAAACTGTATAATAATTCTGGCATTGCAGTAGTCTATGATGTATCCTGAACCAGATTAGGTTCATTAAGATGAACTGTATGAAAGTATATAACACTAATTTAAAAAACTATAAATAATGAAGTAATGATTATTTCCATAAATATTTTCTAGTAGTTAACTAATTGTAAATAGTCTTCCAAAGCCTACAGTTCTGGACTATAATCCAAATGTAGAAGATCCATTTTACTGATACTACTTCTGTCCTGACCTAAATTAACTGACCCACAGGTCATTCGCCAATAAAATTTCTCATTAATGAAATATCCAGTACTCATACAATACTTTAAAAACCATTCAGGAAAGCATAAGTCTTTTGCTTGCTAAAAAAATAATCATCATCAGCTAGCAGTCATTTATAAATACACTTCTACATACATAAATTCATAAAAATTAAACACTTATTAGTAAGCTAAGCATTCTGACAAAAACACTAATGTCCTTTCTAGAGTTAGAAAGGTAGTATGTGTCCTATCAAAATTTCATCTTTTAATAAGTATTTGTTTTTCTCTATTGGTTCTGTTTGTTTTGTTTTCCAATGAGAAATGTATTAAGGTATTTGTAGAAATCTTAGTTTGGAAGTGACATACCTTGGAAGAAATTTTTAATTTGCTCAGGAGGTCTGAAACCACACAATGCTTGGAAAGGAGTAAGTGCAATAGCCATCTCTGGTTTATGGTTTGGATCCTTGTAGATCTCAGGCCGTTCTTTGTGTAGTTGTTCTGCATGCGACTTTGAAAGTAGGAATAATAATACAATATCTACTGAATAAAATAATGAACTTAATAATAATAAATAATAACAAAAATGTTTACTGATAAAAATAAATATTACAATACCAAATTATAATTTTTTACAGAATACAGGGGGGTCCTCATTATCTGAGGATAATGGGGACCAAGAAATCACCACTTTAAGTGAATCCACTTAAACTGGGAACCTAAAACCCATAAGAAATAATGAGAATAAGGTTTAATTGGGATCTTAACACAATAAATGACACTCAAAATTATGGTTAAACATTTGTAAAATACACTTTCTTTTAGGGCCGGTAGTTGCTTTACCACTAGCAGTATGCTTTGAAGTCATGGCTTCAACAATTTATCCATATGGTTCTACAATTATTTGGCCAGGTAAATGCAGTGACTCAGATAATGAATACTTGGATAATGAGGACCCCCTGCATATTTATTCCTGAGTAGCATGGCCTTAAACTTTAGGCTTCATTAGGATCTTAGATTAATTATGGGATGAAAGCACTTCATGTATAGGTAGTTACAATTTGGTAGTATAAATATTATGATTAATTATTATACAAAAACTTTTTTAGTTATGCTTATGAAATATATAGCTAAATATGTTTAAGTATGATTAAGCCCTATGTATAAAATAACACAAGGTTTATAGTTAGGTATATGGTAATGATTTAGGATGAACAGATGAACTTTTAGTTGATATAAGAAATGAATTGTTAACAGTATACATTAAATCTTGGTCAGTGTAATAGTTATGAAACCTTCAGTACTAATACAACAATTAGACAAGAAAAAGTAAAACAAACAGACAAGTAACAGTATTTAATCCATAATGCATTGCTACAATTTCAGTATTCCTTTATTAAGATTGATTTCATCTTGCTTTTAAATGCACTTACATTAAGGATATTTTTAAGATCTGTTTAATTATTCCCTAACTTCAACCCTACAAAAATAGGTGATTTTTTAGATAAAGAATCTAAGGTGAGGCATAACATGCCTATTTCTATGCCTAGTCCGATATGAGTTAATCTCTTGATGAATTAAAAATTTTTATTTATCCACATTAAGTTAGTAATTTTATTCATACATTTATAAATAAAAATAAAATTTATCAGTTTCATTATGTCTGATTTTTAATAATTTTAACTCTAAAGAATGCGCTTGTATGATGAAGAAAGTCTGCATCAAATAATATCCTTATTGCTCACTTTTGAACAATGAAATTACTGTTTAATGCATTATCAGCAACATCTCCCCATGCATGATTGCAGTACTGTCCAGGGGTGCCTGCAGCCTTTAAAAAATTGGACGCACGATTTTTTTTTAGGTTGAGATTCTGGAGGATGCAGTGCGATAAATAAGTAAAATAACTAGGGCATCTGCACTCCCATCCCACAGGTTTTCTAAGAAATTAAAATTTGGTCTCCATCTTTTCTAGAAATTAAAATATGGTGGACACACACGCGTCTGTGCATCCGCCTGTGGGCGCCCCTGGTACTGTCAACTGGGAATACTTGGGACAATGGCAGAAACTTGGGACATTTAGTTTTTGAGGCTTCAATAACATTTTTAAATTAAAAAGGGCTGAATTTGGGGGCATTTTTCATTTTACATACTTGTATATATGGTATAAAATATCTAACTATAAATACCAAGAAGGTCAGTCAATATGTCCCAAGTTACCCCGCCCCCGTCTCAAGTATCCCCAGTTGACAGTACATCATATTGGGAAGAACAAAAGTATGAAATGGAGTTAATAAAGCCTGTTTAGGAACTATAAATCCAAGTTTAAACATCGTAGCAACACTCCTAGAAATTTTTTTAGATATACAACTCAGATGGTCCTTCCAGTGTAAATTCTTATCTGGTGTATGATGCCTAAAAATTTCATTACATTCTTTTACAATGAGTTCTCCAACATTGAAGTTGTGAAGATGTACTGTCACTTCTTTTGTTACTAAAAATCACAAAGTTTGTTTCACTTAAATTTAGAAAGTTTATTTTGAGGTCTGCCAAATCACAACTTTGATAAATTATTATGTTTTAAATATAATCTTGTGTCTATGTTTAACCTATAATGACTCCATTTCTAAGTAAATTAATAAGGAGTGGTTAAAAATGGAGGAATTACGAGATCAGAAACATGAATGGACAAATGAAATATTCAATTTGCCATCACCTACATCACTGCATGAATAAGCACTACTTCAAGGAAACAGTTTCAGGAGAATGTAACATGTTCAGAAAAATGTGTACTAATTTTGCAGAAATTAACTGTTGTTAATTGCAAGACTATCCAAGTTGGTAGTTAAAAAAAAGTGTTAGGTGTACATTAGGGTGTGACCGTTGCCCTCCAAAAATCAAAAAATGGTCCTACAATGCTGTTCAAAGTTTTAGTGTTGTGTATTTATCTAGGAAACACCCCTGTAAATTTTCTTGGAGATCGGTGCATGTTTGAGCTAGCACCGTCGAACCAGCAAGTATTGCTATTTCAGCTTATGAACTTCATAAATAAGTGTGAAAATAGCACATTTTATCAGATTTTCATTTCCGGGTCTGGAACGCTGACCCACAAATTTTCCACGTATTATTTTATTGCATTTAATTTTAATGATGCTCTTTCCTTTTCCCTTGACAGTGATTTGATGTTGTGAATAGAGAATTTAATCATGGATACACGGCAAGATGATGAGTATGTCAGAATGTTATTGGGCACCGTACCCCGAGAAGAAGAAAAGGAAATAAAGGGCTGCAAACTGCCAACTAATAGGCAGGTCTTACTATGTCTGTTAGCAAACCTTCGGGATATGCATTGGGACCAGGCTTTATCTGCCACCATTGACAATGTGCTTTTGCATTACCAGAAGGCGAATGTCCCGACCATTACAGGCAGGAACAATATTGGCCGAGTGATTAAAACTTACTATGACAAAGACTACATGATGCTTATGAAAAAGAATGAGGATAGAAGATGGGCTGATGATCCTGGAATTATGAAGTTTAAATCAGAATTGAGCCTGACGATGAAATTTTATAAGAACACAGTGTTGAAACACATGGCGGCTATGAAAAAGGGGAAAACTCAGGCCGAACAAGATGCCATCGATACTGACATACTCTTTATGAAAAGCATGCTAAGTGACAGAGTAGCTACCTACTCTTGGGTAAACAAAGTACTCACAGAAAAGGCAGATGCGAGAAGAGAAGCGACAAGAGAGAGAGCAATGTGATCATGCTGAGAATGTACAGGCTGATATTGATTCACCTATTAGCTCTGATGAGGACGATGACATTGATGAGGCCAGCACTGCTGAACCAAAGAGAAAACATCGGAGAACAGTGAAAGAGGGAGTTTCAATTTTTGTGCCCCATGATATTCTGAAGTCGGCAGAACTTGTTTCATGCAGTGTTCGAAACAACATCTCACCGACCCAGCTGAGTGCAATTGTGTACTCCCTTGTATCTGCATGTGGTGGAGATACATCAAAGCTGAGTCTAAATGCAAGGACGGCCCACCGATACCGAGCTTCCATCGTGTCAGAAATAAGTTTAAAAATCATGGATGAATGGCAACCATCAGACAAAGTACTGGTGCACTGGGATGGTAAACTTATGGACACGCTGGATTCCAAAGGCACTGATGACCGCCTGCCCATTCTTGTGTCTGGTGTCAATGGCACAAAGCTTCTTGGAGTCCAACCTCTTCCGCATTTGACTCAAAAAGCTGGCCTGGTTCAAGGAGACTTGATATCAACAGCAACCAAACAACTTCTGGTCGATTGGGAGTGTGAACAGAATGTCGTTGGTATGGTTTTCGACACAACTTCATCCAATACAGGTAAACCTATTTCAAACATCAGCGTGAATTTATCACGACATTAATACCAAAATACAGTGAATGATTTAACAGAAATCTGCAAAAAGCACGTGCCTGAAATGATGGCCTTAAACTACAATTACATTTTTTTTCAGGACAAAAAACAGCTGCTTGCGTCTCCCTCCAAAAGGAATTAGAGCGTGTTGTATTCTGGTGCGCCTGTCGCAGGCATGTGGGCGAAGTCATCCTAGGTGTTTGCTGGGATTGCTTGAAAGTGGAGGGCTCTTCAAGTCCAAACATAATGGTTTTCCAGAGGTGAGTCATAAGCTTTACAAAATAACAAGGAATATTATTATCTAATGAACAAATTTAGTGGAATTTCTTTTATTATACTTATAAGATATACTAACACCAAGCAAATGATTGATCATATCAATCTTAATACCCCTAAAACAATATTATAGATTAGTACGAAATACAATAATCCCAATAATTGCATTTCTAGGTTCAAGAACCATTTCTCTCAACTGGCGTACAATGAAAAAAATAAATACTACTACCCCGCAATGCCTGGAGTGTTTGAGGAGCGCCAGCAGAAGATGGCTGACTTCTTCCGTGAATCTCTAGCCCAACCATTTACACGTGGCGACTACAAGGAGCTGGTAGAGCTTTGTCTGCTGCTTGTAACTAAAGGATCCGAGCCAGTGAACTTCACAATGGTCTACCCCGGCGCACTTCACAAAGCAAGGTGGATGGCTAAACTGCTCTATACCCTCAAGATTGTTCTTTTGTCAGGCCAGATCAAAGAGCAGTTTCCCAAAGCCGAGGTTGTGACTAAAAGTCAAATCAGCAAGTTAGAACGGTTTGCTGTGTTCACAGTCGCTGTTTATGTCCCATGGTGGATTGTTTGCCCCATTCCAGCAAGTGCGCCACTGAATGACTTGAATTTGGTCGAAACCTTGGCTGAATTTGCCCCATATGATGCCACAATAGTTGACAAAGCACGTGTGGCACTCGGTAGACACACTTGGTACCTAACTGAGGAGTTGGCCCCACTGGCTTTGTTCTCGTCCCAAGTACAAGAAAGAACAAAAGAGGAGATGAGGAAGGCCCTTCTTTGCCATGAAGGCACTGAAGTTACTAAGAGAGTGGGGCTCAATCATGGGGGCTATGGAAAGCCATATCTTCCCCCTGTCCCAGAAAGTGGCACTGCCCTGGTAGACCTAATTGGGCCTGACTCAAGCCGGTTCTTCACCATTTTAGGTATGCCCTATCAGTTTCTCCACAGTCCAGCCAGTGAATGGGCGGATCATGACGACTACCTGAACATGAAACGGGTTGTGGACAAGCTTCAGGTCGTCAATGAGGCTGCAGAGCGTGGTGTAAAACTTTGCCATGACTTTCTTAATGTTGCCAGGGATGAGGAGCGCTTTCAAGAAGTCCTTCAAGTAGTTGAAAATGACAGACTCCGCGTTCCTAATCAGCGCAAACGATCATTTGTTTCCGAACAGAAATCATGGTTTCTTGCTCTAGAGAAATAATACCTTGTGAATATATGATAAAACCCCTTAATGTACCATGAGAGAATAAGAATGATTAACTTTTTTGTGTTAGTGATAACAGCTTTTAATTATGATAGGCAAATGATTTGTGTTAATATCCCTTATGATGGTTGTGTAACCTCATATATAGGCGCGTATGCCGTATAAGCAAAATCGCTATTTTTCAAATTGCTGGTGCTCACTCGAATATGCATGAATCTTCAAAAATTGCACGTGGGTATTTTGTATGTCAATATGCAACACCAAAATTTTGAACAGCATTGTAGGACAAAGTTGGGGCAACTGTCACACCCTAGTGTACATACAATGCAGCTTCAACATACACATACTATATAGTACAATATGAAAAATTCATTACTTACTGTCCTATATTTCTGTATTCATGGCCTAAAAAGTTCAGTTAACTAAATTATCCTCCAAAAGATGCCAACAATTTTTTTCTATTTATTTATTTATTTAGACCAGGGGAACACAATTTAGGAACCCCTGATTTAGACTATTTAGGGGGTGGGGGAAATCAAACTTGTCAAAAATAGTATACATCCATTCATTTTATGAAACTTTTTCAAGTAATTTTGACTGACCTAAAACTCTAATGATTTAACACAAAAAAGCATTTTCAAAATTAAGAATTTTTCAGATTCATGAATGCTTGTTTTATAAGACTCCTATTAGGCTTTTCTAAATAAATAAATACATCTAGTAGACTGTCAAACTTCCTTTTCAGTGCTGCAACTGTTTTGCTTACTTAACAGCAGTCTACAAGCTTCTTTATACATATTGGTATAAGTGTATAGTAATAACCTATATGGTAGTATACTATAACCTATACTATACTACTGTATAATTATAATACACATTTGCCATTACAGCAGCTTTATAAGACATAAGGTACGGTATAATTACCAATAGGAGTAAGGGCTACTGTAAACTCAGTGAGCCAGAAATTCATAACATTTTTAGATAATACAAAATGGGGTTTTGTTTTACAGAAACTACTGTATAATTTGACAGTATTAAAACAAAGCTTATTTTGACTGCTGATAATATATATTATCTCCAACCTCCATTAGTTATGAACAAAGCTAAACAAGGCTATTTTAATTTTAAAAATAATAAATTGATATCAAGTAGCTGTTTCCAGTTCTTAAATCACAATTTCTAAATGTAGCTCCATTCACAACTTAAGGTCACTCTTTGTCAGCCAATTTAAAAAGGAATAGGCTTGCTCAGTAAAAGTATTTAGACCTATATAAGAAACTTACCTTTTCAGGATGGGCTTGAATGGAAAGAGCTTTATTAACACTTAACACTTTAAACAAAAAACAAAGCTCATTGCCAAACTTATCAGTAATATTAGAACCCAAGCATTGTGGATATTTTTCAATATATGATGATAACAAATTCCCTGAATCTGAAAAAAGAATCACAGTGCCACATTTCATGAACAAACAAATAGGCCCAATCTGTAACAATTAATATAGTAATGACTACAGCACCACATGTTTCATCTACCGTACATTTACAAGGAATTCTATAAGCAGTGAACATTTAAATTTTAACTCCTTAAACAGTGAAATGAAAATTTATACTAGACATGATTTTTTTAACCAAAAACTTAATGCTACTCTTTCTTATCTAAACTCCTAGAAAAATCATGCCCTGAGGCATAATGTACGAAAATATAATTTTTTTAGTAGGGTTTTCTTTAGGCCCTAGTTAATGAATGTTATAGCCTATATATAGGTTACAGAAAAAAAAATATATATATATATATACACACAAATGGAGCAGTAAAAATAAAAATTAAACATTGAAGGATTGTGGGAGGAGCATACAAATTTGTAAGGAAAAACTACCGATTTTTAGCACAAGATCGAATGAATTGTTTCCAACCAATGTTATAGATAATTAAAAAAAAAAAAATACAAATTTATACTGGAAATCTGCCCGGGTTTTAGCACTCTGCCCTTCTTGTTTAAGTTCGATGTATATAAAAATAAATTGAAAAATAAAAGTTATTAGAGTAGCATACAAGTTTACCAAAGATTTAGCATTCTACTCTTCTTATCTAAATCTGTTCTGAAGGAATTCAAAACAACAGGATCGAGTTGAAAAAGACCTTTGCTTATGTTGAAGTTATTTGTAAGTTGGATAATGGCAGACTCAAGAATATTTCTATTAACAATGTTGCTAGAAATGGTAGGTAGGCTATATTAATTCTTCTCTCAAAAACAAATATCATTTTGATCCTGCTTTATATCCAAAATAGCTGTTATAAACTAATGTAAATGTTATCATTACAGACTATATCATCATAATCAATTTAAATACTTAATGATCATTTACTAATATGCCTATTGTTTATGTAATTGAAAGCAAGGAGACTTAACAGGCTTACTTATAAAAGTTGCAAAAACTTGAGTTTGTGACAGAGCTTCCAGTTAAGGTAGAGTCCCAGTATGAAGTACCCTAACCGAAGTTACCACTGTAATGCTAGTCCAACAGTTCCATCTTTGTTACAGGCTTTAGGGTTTATTCTAAAATTAATATTAATTTGAGCAAGGTATCTAGGTTAAGTAAAGCATTTCACAGCTTGCCTACATATGCCTAATTTAATGAATATAGGACAGACCTACCCTAAATTATAGTTCTTCAAAAGAATTTTAATCCCAGTTCTTTAAAGAAATTTGAATCCTGATATATTAAATTAAACCACTACAGTATGGAACTAGCTACAATAAAATAGTTGGTTCAAAACTATACCTTTGATAGTTGATGGAGCATTTGTATGAGTTCCCATCCACAGTTCAGCATATGGTAGACATTCATCAATTTGAACATCAGGGTATGCAGCCTTGGTCAACTGAGCAACACTGCTCTCCATTCCACCCACACCCCAAGCATAGTTCTGAACTTTACAAATTAGTTCCATAGCTTTCAGTCTCTAATTATTTATTTATTTATTTTTTTGGTTTTCGAGATGGTAGACCTGAAAAAATATAGACTACTACATTTGCTTTTTTTCAGTTATTAGGCACAGTAAGCCCCCTATCTCTGCATAATTAACAGACTTAGCAAACAAAATAGTGCCTGAGCTAAGCTATCCTCCCCTTCCCTGAGAATCCTAGCATAAATGTTATCACAAACAGCAGCTTTATTTGGTTTTATTGTTCCGATTAGGCTACATGCCTAACATCATCCATCCTTAAATGAATCCTATAAAGAATGCTGGAGTTGAAAGGATCTAAAGAATTAAAATTAATGTTATCTAAGTTTTCTTCAGTAAATACAAAGCAAAAATATTCATTAAAAATCCCAAAATATTTGAATTACATTCAAACCTCTTATCTCAATGTTCCATTGGACAAATGCCATCATGATTTTTATTACTGTATTTATTAAAACTAAAAACTTTCTTTGGATCCTTATCCCTATTTCTAGAAAGATTTATTTTACTAAATTCCTTTTGCATTTCCTGCTCTTCCTAATCAAACTATTTAACATTTCTTGAGTAGGCCTTACCTGTAATTATCTAAAGCCATGTAGCTATTACTACTGTACTTTTAAGCTCCTAAATACTATTTCCTTTTTTTAATCATTTTAGCTATTTCCTTATTCCACCAAAAAGTTTCTTAATCTTGTTATTCCTAATAGTTCTATGTTGTATAAATTTTAAAATATCCTCGCATCACAACTAGTGATGGGACGATACCAAAATTTTTAACGATTCTGATTCCGATTCCGATACCACTAAAAAGTCTCGATTCCGATTCCGATTCTCAATATTTTTAAATATAATTCTATACTTGTTTTTCTGGAAATTGTCATATTTTACTCTGGTAAGATTAACTATTTACATTATGAGTATGGTAATATAAATTATAAATTATAATAGATTGGTTTAAAAATAAAAATCAACTGTAAGTTGTAACAATTCATTTTAATCTTCTTGATTACACATCATGGATATACATGTTTTAATGTATAGCTACAATACAATAAAAATAAAATTTGTTATCCTCTTTCATTTAAATTTTAAAGTTTACATTGCAAAACTGGTTCAATTAAAAGTTAAAGAATCGTTTTAAGAATCGGAAATCATGGTACAATTCTCTCGATTCCGATTCCGATTCCTGAAAAATGCTCGATTCTTCCAATTCTCGATTCCGATTAATCGTCCCATCACTAATCACAACCACATTTCATTAACTTTTAATTGGCAAATTCTACGTCTCACTTCAATGATTCTAATAACTATCTAAATTTACTATAGTCACCTTTTGAGAAACAAGGAACTAAATTATCATTGTTGACTAGATCCCCATTTTATTCTAGATCCCCATTTTATCAGTGATGTAGGTCTCGAGATCGGTCTCGGTCCCCAATTTGCAGATCTCGATCTCGGTCTCGGTCTCGACATACACGGTCTCGGTTTTTCTCCCCGAGACCTTTCGAGACCTCTCAAGACCGTAATGAAAAATACATGTTATTGGCATACTCATGATGGTGGCTTGGTTGAACAGACAATTCAGAATGTTTATGAAAGTTCGTAAAAGTAAGGGACTCTAGGTATTCACTAATCAGTCACCCTGTTTTGAGTTGCCATGTTTGTCTTGCAGGGGGGGTGTGGGTCTGGATTTTTTTAGGTTAGCGCTACCAAAAAAAATTTGACCCCCCCCCATCAGATTAATTTTATTGAAAATGAAAACACTAAATAGAGAATTATATATGTTATATATATACACAGTAAGTATATACTGTATTATAAGGCCACTTAGTAGTTATTAGTTTATTAATATACTTAACATAGTCTAATTTCCATAGTAGTGTAAAACAAATTGAAAGGGCATGAGCTTGGTCTCGATCTCAGTCTCAAATTTTAAGGGTCTTGGTCATGAGGCAGAACTAAATCTAAAATTGCTTGAGCCATTATTAGTTTATCTAGAAACTGCATTAATTAGGAAGTTATCATTACAGAATTCATTGAAGTTGCCTTTCCTATTATTACCTTCTAAAAATCCCAGTCTTTATGAGGCAGGCTGAAATCTATAATTAATGATCTATCATTACACCCTTTTACTTAATTTCCTGAACCATCATCAACTTCTTCAGTGTGGCCTGAAGGTCTATAAAATGCTCCTATCTGAAAGTAATCTTTAATCATTCGCAGATCTATACCAACCCACGGACACTGATGTCCCACTGCCATCTAATTTAATAGTGTCATTCTGAACTGAAGTTATTTCATTCTTAATATACAGGGTGTCCCGTAAGTCCAGTCTCAGAGGAAAATTTATTTTAAATTAAATTTACAAAAGTAATACATTAGAACTAACACAAATGTTCAAATTGATGTCTTGTCTTGGGACCATTTGTTAATATTGAAGTGAGTTATACTCATGAAAAAAAGGTCTCAGATGACTTTTCCTCATATGTAACTCACTTCCATATTAACCATTGTGTGTTATTCTACCTGCAACAAAACAAAAGGTCCCAAAACAAGCCCAATTTGAACATTTGTTTTAGTCTCATAAGATAGCAGTAAACAGACCAAAGAGAACCTTTGAATGAAGGGATAGGAATATAATGATCCCTCTACTGAAAGCACTGATCATACCCAAATTGGAATACTGCTCAGTCCTAATATGCCCATATAAAAAAGAAGACATTAGACAGCTAGAAGACATTCAGAGAAGCTTCACAGCCAAGATCAATGGGTGCAAAGAACTAAATTACTGAGAAAGGTTACGCGAATTAAACCTATATTCACTGGAGAGGAGGACACACACACACACTATTATTTACACTTGGAAAATAATGGAGAAACTAGTCCCTAATCTTACTCTGAACCCTGTAACTCCCAAAACAACAGTGGAAAGTAGAAAAGGAAGACTGTCATGTTCCCAAATTAAGGGCGAGACAGGGAACATCCTTAACCCTGAAAGAAAATAGTTTTGTAGTAGCCTGGCTCAGAACAACCCCCAATCAGCCAGGCGTGCCTGGATATGTGAAGTGGAGAGTACAAGAAACCAACTCACTACTTTGCCAGGCCAACTTGAGAGGAGGAGTGACAAGCTTGACCTTTGTGAAATGAGGAATCATCATACAGAACATTTGAAAGGGTAAAAGGTAGTTCTAATCAGGGATAGAAAACAGATAAATTTTTAAGTCCAGTTTTCAATTTCAGTTTAAGTTTGAAAAATATCAATTTCAGTTTCAATTTAAGTTTTCAATTATTTTTATTTGAGTTTATTTTTCAATTCAAGTTTTATATTTTTCAGTTTGATTCAATTTAAATTTTGATTCCAGTTCAATGGTCAGAAAAAACTGAAGGCATCCTTACCAAGTGATTAAATTTAGGTCAACGAAAGGAGCACAGCCATTATTGAAAAGTATTTTGATATGGGATAATAATTTTCCTCCCTAATTCTTTTTCTTTCATTTTTAAAACCATCGTCTCTAGTACTTTCAGCTGCATTATTTTCTCTCATCAAATTAAAGGATAAATGGATATTTTAAATCCATACAAATGTTAAGTCACAAAAAAAGGAAAATAATTCACATTATTTATATTTTTTGCAATCCAAATGCTCCTCAAAAATGAAATGCAAAACTGTTATTTTCAATCTATTCAAATTCAGATTTCAGTTTTTGATTGTTTTTCAATTTCAGTTTGAATTATGATTTTAGTTGCCAGAATATTTTTCAGCTCGTTTTTTTTCAATTTCAGTTCATAAAATAATATCGGTTTTTATCAGTTTATCAATTCCAGTTTGATTCAGTTTCCCATCCCTGGTTCTAATCGTGACACAACAATTGGGCGCAG
The DNA here is from genome assembly GCA_023014485.1 of Bathynomus jamesi. NCBI lineage: Eukaryota > Metazoa > Arthropoda > Malacostraca > Isopoda > Cirolanidae > Bathynomus > Bathynomus jamesi. Next base: position 197,893 of record JAJOZX010004395.1, on the reverse strand, counting down.
GACAAATGAGCGCCAAGACAATTAAGCGCAAGCAAATAAAAACTCGATAAAAGAAACAAAATAAGCTTGAACAAATATTTATTAAGGATGTTAAAAAACAAAATTTATTAAGGATGTTAAAAATAATGTGGTTAGGTTAGGTTATTGTTTTGCGCAAAAACAAAAGAGTGCAAAACAATTGAGCAACAGCAAGCAAATAAAAACTGGATAAAAGACACAAAATAAGCTTGAACAAATATTTATTAAGGATGTTAAAAAAACAATATTTATTAAGGATGTTAAAAATAATGTGGTTAGGTTAGGTTATTGTTTTGCCCTCTATTGTATTGTGCTTAATTGTCTTGGCGCTCAATTGTCAGCACTTAATTGTCTTGGTGCTCAATTGTCGGCGCTCATTTGTCCTGCGTTCATAAGTCGGGGTAGCAGTTCTAATGTATTACTTTTGTAAATTTAATTTAAAATAAATTTTCCTACGAGACTGGACTTATGGAACACCCTGTATATAAGAGCCCTTTATGATTAGGGAAAAAAGGAAGTCTTGTAAATAGCTGGGGTTCTTGCATGCATTTCAGTAACACAACCTAACATATCTAAGAGTGATTTGAGGCATAATTTAGGGGAAGACCTTGTAAATAGCTGAGACTGTACAGTTATACCATAGTATTATGGGTTAAATTACAGTAGAGCTCTATGTATTTGGCATGGTTTGGTTCTTGCTTGGGACAGGAATAACTAGAGAGGCTCTGGTAGCTTTGAGTTACAGTACACCTCTTATTTTCTTACCCCACCACCTCAGTATCCACCTGGGTATGAATATGGGTAAGTTCAGGTAAAGAGTTACAAGGAAAAGAAGTACCTCAAAAGGCCTTGCGGCCCATACCAAGGAGGTACCAATGGCAACGGGTGCCACGGAAAATTTCTACACCCTCAAATAGTGTGCAAGATTTGGTCTAACCTTTTCTTGAAGTGATCCACAGAGGAACTGTTCACAACTTCTGAAGGTAACCTGTTCCATGTGTCACAGATCTTATACATAAAGTAATTCCCACATACACTAGTCCTAAACCGCTTCAAATCCAACTTCCAACCATTGTTGCGAGTTGGGTTATCATTTAAACTAAACATGCTACTAAAATCGACCTTGATGAGTTGACTGCGCAGCCTCCGAGTTTCCAGTGAAAACAAGTTCAGGGTGCATAACTGTCGATTGTAGCCCATATGCGTAACAGAAGGGATTAACTTTGTGGCCCTCGCCTGCACTCACTCCAGCCTCTCAATATCTTTCCTGAGGGTGGGCAACCAGAACTGCACAGCATATTCCAGGTGCGGCCGAACCAGGGAATTGTACAGAGAGAGCACAATCTCCTTGTTCCGAAACTGAAATTGCCTCCTGATATAACCCAACAGCTTCTGGGCTTTCTTTTCAACCTCTACGCACTGTTTGGTAAACTTAAGGTAGCTGCTAATTAGCACACCCAAGTCCTTTTCCAAATCAGTTGCCTCGATATTACTCCCCAACATTGAGTAGTCTGACTTGGGATTGGCATAGCCAATGTGCATCACTTTGCATTTACCCAAGTTAAACAGCATTTGCCATTTTTCAGACCACTCTCCTATCCTATCTAGGTCCACACACAGTTGCTCAATCGCTTTGGGCATCCCAACATTGGCCCCAAGCTTGGTGTCATCAGCGAATTTGGCGATCCGACTGATGATGCCACCGTCAATATCATTTATGTAAATGATAAACAACAGTGGCCCCAAAATGGAACCCTGAGGAACCCCACTAGTGACTGAGGCCCAACCCGAACTAACCCCATTAACCCTTTGATGACCAGTATATGTTTCTTTGAACTTAAAAGTTTAGGTGTTATTGGTATTCACAATTAGATGTTAGTAACTATAGTCACTTAAATGACCCATTTTGGGGTTAATTTTCCAACAACTAAACGATACCTATATAAACATTTAGATGTATTTGTAGAAACGTTGCATCATTGTACAATTTATATTATTATTTCCGCTGGGACACACATGTCCCGTGGTCCTCAAAGGGTTAATTGCAACCATCTGCCACCTATTCCTTAGCCAGTTTTCAATCCACCTACCTACTTCCCCACCAATACCCAGCGCGCACACTTTCACCATTAGCCAGCGGTGAGGTACCTTATCAAAGGCTTTCTGAAAGTCGAGATAAAGTATATCAATCGCCCTACTCTTATCATACTCACCCAATATGACGTGGAAAAACTCAAGCAAGTTGGTGAGACACAACCTATGCTGTCTAAACCCATGTTGGGAGTCCCCAAGCAGCTTGTAGGAATCCAAATGTCAACGATCCTATCCGCTATTATCCCCTTTAATAATTTACCATAACTGAAGTGAGACTAATGGGATGATAGTTCCCTGGACTTTCGTGATCCCCTTTCTTAACCCTTTCACTCACTGGGTAGACAATTGTGTAGCTGAAAAATAAACAATATTGATTCTTATATAACCACACTTAAAGGCAAATTTCTTTTTTACCCTATGTCATAATTCGTGAGCAAAAGGGTTAAAGATAGGGGTCACGTTGGCTTCCCTCCAGTCACCAGGCACCTGGCCCATCTCCAACGATTTGTTGAAGACTGTAGCCAGGTGGGGAGCCACCTGGTCGCGCACCTCCCACAACACTCTGGGGAGAAACTGGTCTGGCCCAGGAGCCTTAAATGCACTGTTTGTCTATTCTATCGGCAATGACTGTCGCGGTACATCGAACACTATCCAGGCCAGCACCTTCATGCCTCACGCCTGGCTCGGGGATGACGTGGGTGTCCTCCCTGGTGAACACTCCTGCAAGGTACTCATTAAGTACGTTAGCAATGTCCGCAGAATGCCACTTCAGTCCTTTAACAGACCTATCATGCTTCTAATGGGCTTTCTACTATTAACATAACTGAAGAACTCCTTAGGGTTCCCCTTGCAGAGGCTTGCCACCCGTAGTTCTTCATTACGTTTCGCTAGCCTAACCTTCGCCTTCACTTCCCTACACAGGCAGACATACGCTTCAGTGTTCTCATGGGAACAATTGGCCTTCGCCCTCCTATATGCTACTTTCCTATTTTGGATAGCCGAAGCGGTCATGACTGAACCACTTAGGCTGCGTTGAAGCAGGGGTGACCAGTTTTGAGGGTATGGCAGCAGACTGCACCACCATAAACTCGTCCTGGAATGCACTCCACACTCCCTCAACATCGCCGCTGACCTCTAACCCCATCTCACCTATGTTATCCCGGAGGCTAACATAGTCCACCCGCTGGAGATCAAGCTTACTGCCTCTCAAGTTACTATGCTTCACCCGAGGGATGCACACACGGAACCTAATCAGACCGTGATCACTCCCACCCAATGATTCATCAACGGTGAGGCCAGTGACGAGGTTGTCTTCGGTCGTGAATACTAAGTCTAGAACGCTTTCGCCTCGTGTAGGCTCAATGACCCACTGAGTGAGGAAGTTCTCATCAGCAAAGTCAACTAACCTCCTCCCTTCAGCATCAGCAGTCCTGTCTCCCCACTTTATGCCGCGACAGTTGAAGTCTCCTAAAACTACACACACCCTATCCCCTAGCAGGCTACTGAGTTCAGTGTACAGGGCTGTATCCTCCTCGAGGAGGAGATGCGGAGGTCTGTACACCAAGATTAACCTATAGTTCGTCCCTCCCACGTTCAGATCGACGCCAAGCAGCTCCCATTCTGACCAGAACTGGCAGTCAACTGGACTGAACGTGTCCCTCACGTATATTAGTACCCCTCCCCACGGGTGCGGTCTTTGTGAAACATTTTATACCCGGGAATTTCAAACTCCCAATGTAGTCCCTACGATCAGTATGAATCCAGGACTCGGTGATAGCAATGATATCCTGGTATTCTGATGCTAAGAGCGCCCGTAGCTCACAAAACTTATTCCTGATCGACCTAGCATTAAAAAGCATTGCATGGAGAGAGCCTTCCCTATTCTGACCACCCCCTAGCATGACCCGTTTCCTGAACAGCCAGGGCTGTTGGGAGTTGAAGAGCCCCTCACCAACGAGGGGTTAATGAGTGTATATTCAAACACCTTAGACATAATACTGGCCAAGGCTATTGGCCTATAGTTATCTTTACTGGTGATTTTACCCTTTTTATCTTTTAGTACTGACAAAGTGGTACCTGACAGAGATGCATTCTTTGAAGAGAAATTGCAAGGAGAATGTATAACTGATTTTGATTTTACCTTAGAAGATATAGCACAAGCTATAAGAACATAAGAAATTTTTATAGTGGGCTAGGGGTCACTTCGGCCCATCAAGGTGGACCTCTTGTATAATGTTTGTACCTGTTGAGTCTGAGATAAAGTGTTTGTTTATTTGTTTGCAGTGCATTTCTTTGATGATGAAAAGGTACCATATTTTGATGGTAGAGGAAGAAGAAACAGCTGAATACCTTTTAAACATTGCCTTTGGAACCCCATAATATGCAAAAGAAGCCTAGCATGATTTTTTTTTAACTCCTTGCCTTGAATTTACCTTGAAGTGCTTCTGCCTCAAGGGTGCACTGCTCCCATGAGGTCCGCTCAGCGCCTCCTGAGGTAGAACATAAGAACATAAGAAATTTTTATAGTGGGCACACTAGGGGCCACTTTGGCCCATTGAGGTGGCTCCACTATGTAAAAACTGCCTGTACATTGGCAACAACCAATTTTTACAAAACTAATTATCAATTTAAAACTAATTAATTATCAATTTAAAACTAAAGATAGAATCTCTGGATCCTGAGGATCAGTCATAATAGGCTACTATCTACAAATATATTACACTCTATATCTATTTATAACTGACATGCAAATATATCAGGTCCAAAGAATCCAGTCAATTTCATTATGGTACCCATCAATACCAGTACCTATATACCTTGCCAACCAAAAATAAGTCACGGTCCATATCAATTGCAGACCAAGTCACAATTACAACCATATAGGCTACAGTACATTACAATATACAGTGCCCGCGAAAAGTATCCGATCACTCAAGAAAATACAATATTTTCCCTTGATATTCAGAGACACGTAATTCACTTTCTATTTGTTCTAGCGACATCTGGTAACTTTGAGGTTGCTCGCTGATATGAGAGCTATCCAACGCATTCTCAAATTAGTGTTCTGGTAGCCTTCGTTGCGGGTGGCTGTGTCTCAAATTTGTCAGATTTCACTGTTTGTGTAAATTTCTTGATATTTTTTTTTTTTTTACAGAAAGTGGTGTAAATAAAATTTATATATAATGTGTGCTAAAAAACAACTTAAGAGTGATTGTCGAGGTGCTATTGTTGCTTTGCATGCATGTGGGAAATCACAGAGACAGATAGCTAAGGAATTAAACATATCCCAAAGTACCGTTAATTTATGGGTTTCACGGGCTAAGAACAATGGTGGCCTAACCACGCCAGTCCCTAAAAAACGATCTGGCAGACCGAGACAAACAAATTCGCGAACAGACAAACTTATGAAACGTTTAGTATTGAAAAACCCAACAATAACTGCGAAAGAAATAAAATTTAATATGAATAATTTGTTATCTGGTGTTTCTGAACGAACTATCCAGGAGCGGCTCCAAAAAGAACTCGGATTACCATCTCGCCATGCTGCTAAGAAACCGTTCATTAATGAAAAAATGCATAAAAAACGTGTCGCATTTTGTAAAAAATACATTCATTGGACTGTTGATGACTGGAAGAAGGTTTTATTTAGCGATGAGTCGACATTTTTGACATTCAGAAGTTGTCCAAAAAAGGTTCGCCGGCCCATTGGCTCAAATAGGATGGACCCTAAATACACCCTAAAGACAATGAAACACCTTCCAAGTGTGATGGTTTGGGGTTGTTTCGGTTACTATGGGCGTGGAAACCTATATTTTCTTCCGAAGAACACAACTATGAATGGTGCACGGTATTTAGCAATGCTACAGGATAAACTTCCAATGGCAATGGCAATCCAAAGGACAAAAACATATATGCATGATGGTGCACCATGTCACAGGGCCAAAATAGTGACAAAATGGATTACTGACAATAAATTTGATATTTTGGATTGGCCTGGTAATAGTCCAGATCTCAATCCGATAGAAAATCTGTGGCTAATAATAAAAAATAAGGTTGAATGCCACGACACTGGCTCAGTCGAAAAATTACAAGAGGCCATCAAAAAGGTATGGTGCAAGGAAATATCAGTGGAAGTTTGTCAAAACTTGATTAAATCCATGCCAAAACGTCTAGAACAAGTCATCCAAACCAAAGGACAGATGACAAAATACTAATATAAGGTTAGTATACATTTAAACATTGTTTTTTATGTAAAAAATACAAATTTCAAGGGTGATCGGATACTTTTCGCGGGCACTGTATATACTTAGGAGGAAAAGTGTAGGTGTGGCTGTAAAGACTACAGTAATGTAGAAATGTGTGTGCACCCATTTTGGTCTCCCATTTAAAGGTGTTTGTGGGGCAAGTAAAGATCATGAGTTTTTCAATGCCTCACAGTACTATGGGGGGCACCACTCAGCAGAGGAATCTCTTTAAATTGGGTGTGTAAGGACAGAGAGTATCCCCTAACCCAAGATGCTGCCTCCCTATATCCCACAACACTTGTGTTGAGCTGTGGGATCTATCACCTAAATACACATAATATATATGAAATAAACTAGTACCATTCATGCAATAAAAATGGGCTTAAACACTATTACCAGATGTTCCTTGCAGACATCAAACTATCCAACCTTCTTTTGAAAGAATCAAGTGTATCTGAAGTCACCACTTCTGTCAGACTGTTCCAAAACTTAATTATTCTGTTTGTAAAACTATGTTTTCTTAAATTTGTTCTACATCTTGGCTTAAATAATTTCATACTATGACCTCTAGTCTGGTTATTGTGATCTTTAATGAAAAGAGAATCAAAATCTACCTTATCCAACCCTTTTATCATTTTATACACCTCTATCATATCACCCCTTAACCACCACCTTTTTATGAGAACATGTTTAGATACGCCAGTCTTTCCTTATATGTCAATTGTCTTTGAGATGGGATCATTCTTGTTGCTCATTTCTGTACTTTTTCCAGTTTTTCAATATCTTGTATCAAATAGGGACTATTAAATTGAATACAGTACCCTATTTGAGGAGGGGTCTCACATATGAAATGTATAGTTGCTTTATAATATTGGGTGATTTGTATTCAATGTGTCTGCATGAGATTGAGTCTAGCATTTGCTTTATTTCTGATTACCATACAGTGATTTGAGGGTTTAAGTTCATTAGTCACAGTGACACCCAAGTCTTTCTCTTTATCATCATTTTTAATCCAAATTCCATTCATATTGTATTCAAATTCTGGATTTTTTGGCCCAATATGCATAACCTTGCACTTATCAACATTAAATTTCATCGTGCACTTATCTGCCCAGGCTGTTACTCTGTCTAAGTCTTTTTGTATTGTCATTGCTCCTACTACTGACTTAACATTATGGCCTAATTTTGTATCAGCAGCAAATTTTGAGGTTTTACATGATAGGCCCTTCTCTAGATCATTTATATAGACAACAAAAAGCAGAGATCCCAGCACAGACCCCTGTGGGACTCCACTCAATACGGGTCTCCAAGTAGACTTATTTCTATTTAGATGACACACTGTTTTCTGTTTCTCAGCCATTCTTCTATCCAGTCAGCTATATGACCTCTTATACCATGGGCTCTAACTTTTACCAACAATCTTGCATGAGGAACAGTATCAAATGCCTTTGCAAAATCTAAGTACAGTATACTATGGGTCATTCTCTGTCAGATCAACCAGTGCCTAACACCCTCATCTCTCAGATTTTGCTGAAATTTGGTTTATAGGGAGTTTGTAAGCCCTGAATCCATTTCTGAAATTATAAGGTCAATCCGACCAACGGTTCAAGAGATATGACCTCGGGAAATTTGAGGTCACTTGTGAGGTCACTAACATTTGGCGACCCATAACTTGGGTAATAATGGTCACAATTATATAAAAGTATATATTTAGAATCAGAAAATGACAAGGAATCCAAATATGCAAGTTTTAGAACTCTAGGTTGAAAAATAAAAAAGTTACACTGTAACCAAAATTTGAGGTCACGATTTGACCTCTGGGGTATCAAATGAGAATTTTTTTTTTAAATGTAAAAAATGAAGGCATAGGCATTGGCTATTAGAATCAGCAAAAAAAAGTTTGTTTATGTTAGTATTTTTCATGTAACTAACATATAAGTGAACACCATATTCATAAGTTGTGCGTCAATTCTACCTATTTTTCACACTTAAGCTCATAATTTGACCTATAGAAATTAAAATTACATTTTTTTATAGATATAAAAACAAAGGCAAAAAATGTAAAATTGTATTTCACTGCTAATCTACACTGGCAATAATAGTTATAATAGTGAAAGGGGAAGACCTACTTAGAGGATTCATGTGCTAGCCTAATACAATTTTTGCATGCTCGATGCTCTCCTCAATTTCTTTTTGTGGAAAAATGTATTGAATTCTGCTGCCTCCTCTTAGGGTAGGACAACTCATTACAGTTAATATATGATGTCCTGGCACTGCACATGAATCCTTGTTTGATGGATAATAATATGCACTTGATCCTGATGACCCAGAGGGATGTAGAAAGTTCACAGTGAAATCATCAAACTCCTCACAATATTCCTCCACAATTCCATACCAAACTTGCATGTCATAAATGCAGCCAACATACTCTCCTGGTTTGACACATTTTAGGTTACCAAGCATTGCAGGTTCATAGTAAAATGACTTTTCCTTATTCTTTTCTTTTCTCCAATGCCACTTGAAATGGGATACACCATCAGTTCTTCCTTGTTTAGGGGAACAAATCTATGATATTTCTGAGTTCCAGGAATAGCCCTACTATCCTTGAATCGATGTTCCAACCGTTCTTCTGCATCTTTCAAATCAGCTGTAGTTACAAAGAAAAAATTTATCTTCTTGCTCAAGTTTTCTTCACAAAACTGAAACATGTGTTCTGGTGTAAGAATTTGCCTCTCTGTAGTTCTCTGCAAACTGGCACGAGCAGTAGCTCTTTTCACTGTTCCTCCAATCCCATCACATGCATTTTTGCCATGGGATGTAGCAAAGAAGTGCCATTCACAAGACAGACCAAAATCCTCTTCATGGTAACAGAGATTTGTGAAGTTGTATCTGTTCTTATATTGGCCAGCACATCCATCTGAGAAATAGTGCACCTTCTTCAATTGTGGGCATCTGAATTTAACATATGTCATAAGCTTCAATATGAATGAGTAAACCATTATAGTGTTGTGTTTTAGTGATGCAGATAAGAAACAGACACTAAAATGGCTAAGTTCCTGGTCTGCAGATGATCTATAATAGATGACAAAAGGGTGAACTGTACACTGTGAATTGTCCCAGTGAAACCCTTGGGCAGCATCCTGGACAATGAAAGAATAATTCTCAGAGAAATCACCTACTATAACTACCTCGCTCTGAGGTGGTAGTGTTTCTTTCAACTGCTTGAAGTACTGTGATTGTTGCTGAGCAACAAAGTGATGACGAACCATGCAGGATATTTTCATGCTTAGGGATGATAAGTATTCATGAAGTGGCTCCACCTTATCAACCATTGTACAACGGTCAACAGTCACCCATTGCTTGTAAGATATTTCATTTGGAGCTGATTTCACACTGTCAAGTAACTCAAGAAAATCCAGGACACCCTCTTCTCTTGGGCAATCATTGCAAAGTTGCATCATGCAAGTCTCTCTTTCTGTACTGCAGACACTGTAATCCATAAGATCCTTGTATGAAAGACCTCTTTCTCCCAATGCAGCCAGCTGCAATTTTGGATTTTGATGGTATGTGCAGACACAGACAGAATGAGTCCCACCACTACCGGCAAGCACACAATATGATGGCCGTAATTTTGCAAATGTGGAAAATCCTATTTTGGGATTCTTTTCATCATTTTTATATAGTTCAAACATCTCTCTTAAATTCCCGAGGACCAATCGTTTTTGCACCTTCAGCACTGATAACTTTCACGCAATCCTTTTGGCCAGGACACATACGACTAACCTCTTCTGACTCATAGAATCTTCTAACTATATCTTTGTGTTCTTCAGATATCACTTTTCCTTTGCTCATTAGTGGAATCTTCGGAAGGATTCCATATTCTGATTTAAGTGAACGGCTTCTTTTCACCATGTATGTTGTAGTTTGAAAGAAACTAGCTGTTTTTTCAATTATGTATGGTGAGTGTGTCAATATTTGTAGTTTGTGATAGTGACATTTGCTCTCCAGGAATGACTGTTTCAATTCATTCATTAATTTGTCTAGATGTTTTCAGATTTAGTTTCAGGTTTTGAAGTATCACTTACCTCCTCGGTAATTTGAACACCATAACTGAGTTCTAGCCTCTCCTTCAGGTGTTTCTGAGCAGATGATAGCTTACCACAAGCCTTGCGCTTTTTCTGGCTTAATGACAGCCCTTCTGAAAAGAACAGAAAAAAAGGTTTCACACACCTGAATATTAGTAATTAAATATTAATTATAGTACCTTAAATGCTATATAATTGGCTATATAGTAGATCAAACAGACCTTGTAGTAAAGTATAAGTTATTATATTAATTTATTACTTACTTTTTTTAACTGGTGTTTGGTCCAGAAATGCTAGAACTGGTTCAACTGAAGTTGAAGGATTTTCCTTTATCAAGCAATCACTGTCATTGTCCAGATCTTGAATTGAAGAGATGTTACTCAAGCCACTGATAGTAGATGATTCATTTGAATCCTGCTCAGACTCGTTGTTTTCAGTGGTACTAAGTATAGTGGGGTTTTTCATTATCAGTGTCCAGCAGTTCACACACAACAATGAGTCTTTTTTCACTCTTCCAGCACATTTTTCAACAAGTACATCAGTCACTTTTCTAAGATTGATTGTTATGCATTTCTTGTGTTTTTGAATAGGGTCCTGGCAGTATTTCAAGTGCCGAACCATTGTATTTGATCTGTAAAGATATAGGATTTACAATTAGGTAATATATATTTTTTAGAAAATATATAGCTATACACACTTAATATTTTAGGCCTTGATAGTCTCTGAGGCTCATTAAAACACCATACCCACCAGCCACCCACAGTGCTGGCTGGAACTGTACTAACCTGTAGACAAGGAATTTTGCAACTATCTGTGTTGATTCTGCACTTAGACAAGTAGCAACATGTTTCAACAGGTTTGTTTAGGCTACATGTGAGCTTAGTCTTCCCCTTTCACTATTATAACTATTATTGCCAGTGTAGATTAGCAGTGAAATACAATTTTTATTAAATTCTTGGAGCTTGAGGTCAAATTGATAGCTAAGATATAAAAATTCCTTGAAATGACAAGCAATTTATAAATATGGTGTTCACTTATAAGTTAGTTACATGAAAAATACCAACATAAACAAACTTTTTATGATTGTTTCTATTAGTCAAGAACTCTGACTTTGTTTTTTATATCTATAAAAATGTAATTTAATTTCTATAGGTCAAATATGAGCTTAAGTGTGAAAAAATAGGTAGAATTGACGCACAACTTATGAATATGGTGTTCATTATATGTTAGTTACATGAAAAATACTAACATAAACAAACTTTTTTGCTGATTCTAATAGCTAATGCCTATGCCTTCATTTTTTACATTTAAAAAAAATATTCTCATTTGATACCCCAGAGGTCAAATCGTGACCTCAAATTTTGGTTACAGTGTAACTTTTTATTTTTCAACCTAGAGTTCTAAAACTTGCATATTTGGATTCCTTGTCGTTTTCTGATTCTAAATATATATACTTTTATATAATTATGACAATTATTACCCAAGTTATGGCTCGCCAAATGTTAGTAACCTCGCGAGTGACCTCAAATTGCCCGAGGTCATATCTCTTGAACCGTTGGTCAGATTGACCTTATAATTTCAGAAATGGATTCAGGGCTCACAAACTCCCTATAAACCAAATTTCAGCAAAATATGAGAGATGAGGGTGTTAATTTCAATTTTTTTTGGTTGATCTGACAGAGAATGACCCCTATATCTACTGGCTCTTTATTGTCCAAATGCAATAGGACTCCATCATAAAATTCAATCAAGTTGGTTAGACAGGACCTTCCATTTTGAAAGCCATGCTGGCTATCATTTATAAGGTTGCACTCTTCAAGGAACTCAGTAACTTTACCTCTAATGATACTTTCGAGTAATTTGCAAATAATGGAGGTGAGGCTGATGGGTCTGTAGTTTTTTGCCAAGTTTCTATTTCCTTTTTTAAAGATTGGAGCCACATTTGCTTTCTTCCAATACTCTGGAATTTCAGTACATATCAATGATTTATTAAAAATAATTTCTAGTGCCTGTGCTATATTCTTTTTGGCAGCTTTTATGACTAGTGGATGCATTTCATCTGGCCCTGGAGATTTTTCCATTTTTAATTTATCTATTGCTTTTAGGATATCTAGTTTTGTTACCCTTAATTCATTTATTTCTCTATCTTGTCCTGGTAGTATAAGATCAGGAATATTATTTAAATTTTCATTTGTGAATACTGATGAGAAGTATTTGTTTAGTTCTTCAGTTATTTCAAGATCATCATCTATAGTTTTATCATCTATATGGAGGGGGCCAATTTTCTTTTTCACTCTACATACTTTTCAAATTGAAGTGACTGAAAAATGTCTTACGATTGTTTTTTGAATTCTTAGCTAGGCTTTTTTCCAGGTCTCATTTGCTATCTCTGATTGCTTTCTTGCAAATGCTTCTTTTACTTTTATATATTTCGGAGTCTGTGCCATTTTTAGTTCTTTTGAATTTATGAAATGCTTTTGTTTTTTTCTCTGATTGCTCTTTTTACATTGCAGTTTATCCAGGTAGGGCCACAACGTAGTCACAACCTTCTTTTCTCTTACTCCTGCCAAATATTTTTTAAAAGTATCTAATGGGACTGCACTTGTATTTCTGAGGTACCAGTACTGAGGCAAGGAGTTAAACAGGCAAGAACCCTGCCCAGAGATATTATCATATTGAAGGGTTTGAGTCCTTCTCAAGCTGTTTGGTGAGAGGTGATGTTTTTGACATATTCTGCCAATTCTTATTGAGGTGGGCACAATTGGTTCAGTATTGGGGGCAACTAAAAGCCCTTCTAGAATTTTCCAGGTGTAGATTAGGATGTATCTCTCAAACCACCTCTCTATGGAATAAAGATTAAGGTCTCTGAGCCTATCCCAGTAGTTTAAGGTAATTATTGAATGTTTCACCAACACTGAAATTAATAGTAGGTACCATATATTTTTACAAGAGTACATTACAGGCTTTTGAGGAATTTTGGAATTTTAGGTTATGTTATGTTGTTAGGTTATATATTAAAACTATGTTTTTCCGATTGTTTTTGATGGTGTTTGAATGAAATTAACCTCCATTCAAACTGCATCAAAAACCATCAGAAAAACATAGTTTTGATTTACAAAGCCTATAATGTACACTTGTAAAAATTTACGAAATTAATATCAAAAATATATTTTTCTAATGTATTTTGGTGTGTTCTATTCAAATATGACCTTCATATCTTGCGCAAATAAACCAAAACAAAGTAAATGAAACATGAAAGTTTTCCCATATTTTGGTTCATTTTTGCTAGAAATGAAGGTCATATATGAACCAAACACGCCAAAATACATTAGAAAAATGTATTTTGGATATTAATAAAAACCAAACGGGCTAGGAACATATAATATATATAACCTAACATAACCTTAATCCATGTGTTCTCCAATTGTGCGTGCTAACCAGGGGGGGGGGGGCTTCGCCACCCCCTCATGATAATATATACATACTACTAAACTTGGTAATTATTGAATGTCAAGGTCACTGTTGTTGAAACATTCAATAATAACCCTAAATTTTTTTTAATTCATTCATTCATTCACTCCTTACGTTTAGTGAGAGACTGAAATAGTATGAGCAAGAATTTTTCAGGTAAAACTTTACTATTCAGAAGTCTGTTTCTGAACACTATCTGGATGGAAAAGTTTTGCCATTTTTCACATGAGATTTTCGTAATTTAAAAATTGGGTAATTGTATACAATATCCCCCTCACCTGTTTCTAATAAAAATTATTGCAATGCGTAGAAAATAATAAATAAAACCTTTCCTTTAAGTAAAAAAATTTTTAATCGATCATATTTATGGAGATATTACTTAATTAACGATATCCATTTGACGTGACATTTTTCTGATTGGGCTATTTTTTCGCTACTCTGCGACTTAATTAGTTGGTTGGTTTCTGTTCTGATATTTTTTTTTTTCTAACTGGGTTCAGTTTGGGTAATACCTCAGTTTGGTCGTGTTTGTGATAGAATTATATGCTGTTCGTGTGGTTTCAACTTTGAGAACTTGATTCGTCATGTGCCCTAGATGAAGACTAAAAAAGTACATAACTTAACATATTATTACATTATCATTTGTATAACTTAGGTCTCAGGGGTATGGGCAGAGCCCCCATAAAGATCACGCATCACAAATTGATCGGTATAAGGTTCACTTTGTGATGCCTGATCTTTACGGGGGCTCCACCCCGATACCTAAATTATACAAATAATAGCTAATGTAATAACATATTAAGTTATGCACTTTTTTAGTCAAAAATACATTTTTCTAGTATACCTTTTTGGTTATTATTAATTTTTTGACCCAGTCACACCAAGCTATAACAGCAATATATATTGAATAACCAATCAAAACTGAATAAGAAAATATATATATTATCTTGTGCAAATTTATATAAAATATGTTTTTTTATTAAAATATATTTCCTATTTTTGGTGTTTTTTCAATACCTATATATATATATATATATATATATATATATATATATATATACAACTATTTGGTGAATATTTCTTATTTTTGGTGATTCTGGCTACTTCTGCGTAATTCAGTTTGTCCTGTTTTACAAGTAAATCATTTTTAGCAATTGTTCATCTGTTCAGTTTGGTTTTTTGTGATGAAGTATGACGTGTCAGTTATGCATATTTGATTTTGAAGACGTGATCCGCCATATTGCCCTTGATGAAAACAGACGTGATCCGCCATATTGCCCTTGATGAAAACAAGAGTTTAGACATCTTTTTTAATCACAGAATAATTAAGACATCCATGACCTGCCCTAAATGCAATAGTGCTTGTATTTTAAGAAAAGACCAAAAGGTCTTTAGGTGCCGTAAAAAAAATACTAAAAATAAACGTGTCGTTTCAGTTTAAGGGCACGCAAAATTTAGCGGACTACCCATGCAAGGTTGGCACATGTTATTACATTATCATTTGTATAATTTAGGTCTCGGGGGTATGGGGGCAGAGCCCCCATAAAGATCACGCATCACAAATTGATCAGTCCTAATGTTTTGCGGACAGTTCAGTACATAACACGTTAGGTCAACTGTATGCCCTTGATGATTGGTTAGGTTGTCATGATATTTTCATTTAAATTCGTTAGTTTAAATGAAAATGACGAGTGCAAACTTTTCTGGTTAATTCTGAGGTGTTTTATATGAAACTACCATCCGTTTCCTGTGCAAATGCGTAGTTTTCAAGATGACAATATCTCAAAAACTACGCATTTGCACAGGAAACGGATGGCAGATTCGTGCAGAACACCTCAAAATTGACTAGAAAAGTTTGCTCTCATTATAAAGAGAGACTGGGTCAAAAAATGAATAATTACCACATTTTTCTAGGTTAGGTTAAGTTGGTTTCCGAAAATAAATAATTACATGCTATAAATAAAGGTTTTACATCAATTGTGAAGTCAATTTCATAAAATTAAGGTGAGGGGGACGTTGTATACAATTACCAAAAATTGAATTTGGTTGATATGTAGTAAAATAAATTAATTTTGCCAAAAACAGAGGCATCGCATGAGAATTTGGAAATTATTTATATTAAGGTCTCCACTAAGTTGACAATACTGGCTGTTATCAAACGTTTCAGCATAACTTTAGGAGTCTAATGGTATATGTTATTATTTGCGCAATTGCGTATTTATAATGTTATAGGCTTTTAAAGAAATTATTTTCTTAACTCCATTTTGGTCATAATTTTTTTAATGACATCATCATAAGTGTATCTACTTGGGTGGAAAAATCACATTTGGCTACAAAAAATAAGGTATGCGGCTACAGTGTTTTCCATTTTTTTCATTAGTTGGTTTTCCAATATGGCGTGTGAAGGATGTGAAATGTATTTCGAAGATGTAATTATAGATATTAACAATATTGATAATTCTGCTGTAGAGATTTTTGTCAAACATGGTGTGTTACAGTCGTCTTTTAAATGTAAAGAGTGTGGATCTGAGTGTTCCTATGATGAATCCATTGATATTAGGGTTAGGTAAATTAGGTTAGGTAGGTTAGGTTAAGTTCTCTAGCAATTTGGACACTGGAATGCATTTTTCTAATAGTATTTGATGTGCAATGTTAAAATCTGGCCTTTATTTTATGGGGAAATGAACCAAAATATGTTAAACCTTTGAAGGCTCATAACTTTTGATTGGTTCATTTCCGCATAAAATGAAGGCCAGATTTGAACAAAGCACATCATACACTACTAGGAAAATGTATTTTGGCATCAAAATTGGGTGGAAACCCTACTGTAAATATTTACTGAGAATTTTATACATTTCAAAGTTTGACCTACATCTAACTTTTTTTCTTTTTTTTCTGTTTAAGGTGCTTGCAACCCTGCTGGATTATTGACACCATACATCTAACTTAAGTTCTTTTATGAAGAGATAGTACTAATAACAATATAAACAAAAAAAAAAAAAAAACTTTATTGCAGATCATTCACAATCCATAGCACTTAACCTTACATACAAGTACAATCTTACATATACATATAAGTTACGTATAATCTTACGTATACATATAAGTTTACTGGCCAAATATTATACTCGTGTGTGTGTATATATATATATATATATATACGAGTATAATATTTGGCCAGTAAACTTATATGTATACGTAAGATTGTACATGTATGTAAGGTTAAGTGGCTATGGATTGTGAATGATCCGCAATAAAGATGTTCTTTTTTGTTTTTGTTTATATTGTAATTAGTACTATCTCTTCATAAAAGAACTTAAGTTAGATGTAGGTCAAACTTTAAAATGTATAAAAGTATCATATATATATATATATATATATATATATATATATATATATATATATATATATGCAATGACCACGCAGTATATAAATGAATAGAAACGACATAATATTAAGGAACGTTTCCGCACACGCGGAAGAGAAATAACGAATAAATGAAAAATGAGGCGAACCGCCCGGGAATCGAACCCAAGGCCTTTTTCATTTATTCGTTATTTCTCTTCCGCGTGTGCGGAAACGTTCCTTAATATTATGTCGTTTATATATATATATATATATATATATATATATATATATATATAAAAGTTTGGCGAGGTGAATAACCAAATTGTAATTAACGAATTATAGGGTAAAGTCCACTTGCGTTTTTAAAGAACACCCACATTCTCTCTCCTAATGATATTTAATCAAAAACGGCTGCCCTTGCTCTAAAATTAGAACAGAGCTTATTAAACTAAAAATTAATAGACACACCACTGCCAGATCAGAAACTTCAGTGACGTCAGAGAATCAGCTGATATTTATCAAAGACACTTTATGAAAAGACCAGAAAGCGACCAAATTTTGTGATGTCAATTATTAGCGCCACCTATTGCATTGGAATATTACTATACTCTAATAGATTATAATTTAACAAGTCACCTCAAAAGCCCTGTTTTTATTCATAAAACTCCATACTAAAATTAGTTTGTAGTGCCCCCCCCCCCCCCATGTGAATATTCCAAATTAAAGGGAATTTCACTCCTGAAGCTTCAACATTTATTTATTTATTTATTTTTCCTCACTGATAAAAGCGAGGTGGCCGCACGCTGGAACGAATACTTTAGACAGCTTTTGAATAACGAGAACCAATATGATGAGGTGAGACGGGAGGAGCAGGTAAATCATGAGGAGCATGAGGGGGACAGAGAGATCACTAGAGAGGAGGTTATTCAAGCACTAAAGAGGATGAAGAATAATAAAGTTCCCGGGCCGGATGCAATTGTCACAGAAACACTAAAAGTAGCTGGTGATCCTGCTGTGGACTGGCTGCTGAGCATTTTCCGGGTGGTGTGGTCGCAGGGAATTGTACCGGCAGAGTGGGGCAGAGCAATTATATGTCCTATATATAAAAAGAAGGGAAGTGAGCAGGAATGTCAAAACTACCGTGGCATATCTTTGATGTGTCATGTGGAAAAAATATATGAAAGGATTTTGGAACATAGAATACGAAACATACTGGAACCTGGGTTACTGGATTATCACCAGTGGCGGTCCTAGCTTACATGACGCCCTGGGCGAACCTCACCTTCAGCGCCCCCCCCCCTGTTCGCCAACACACACACATTCGAATCCCCCCAAAATAAAGGACAGACATAACTCTTTCACAAAATAACTTTTTATTGGACTAATTGTTGGAACTTCAGAACCAAAACAAAGACTCAAATTTCTGAATTTTACAAATCCTTCATCACGTAAATAGAATAACTCACTTAAGAGAATGTAATTATGATACTATGAACAGGAAAAATACAAATTAAATTGCACAACTGCCATAAATAAACTAGAGAATCAAATTTCTAAATTGTACAAATGCTCTATCACATAAATAGAATAAGACACTTAAGAGAGGGTAATTATTATGCTACACTTTGAACAAGAAACAAAATAAATTGCACCACAGCACAACTGCCATCTAAAGCCTGACTCTTCTTACCTTCCTTGATGCAAAGTCATGAATTAAATCATCATATGAAATCTGCTCAGCAATTGTATGATTTATACTGATGATGGCCAGACCGGTAAGGCGTTCCTGTGACATAGTTGACCTCAGGTAGGATTTGATGAGCTTCAGCTTTGAAAAGCTCCTCTCTGCTTCAGCAACAGTGACTGGAAGAGTAAGACCAATTCTGAGAGCAGTCCACAAATTTGGATATATTTCAAGAGCTCCCTTTCATGGATAAATGTCAGCAGTTCAAGCAAGGATATGGTCTTTGATGGCAAGTCAGGCAAGTTCTTCAGCTCCTGTGCAAGCTCTCTGCCATCCAAGTCAGATTGTCCCTTAAAGTGTAGTGTAGTACTAAGGTTCACACATTGTTCTGTCAGCTCCTCAAATGTGAGATTTTGGAAATATGTCAGCACTCCAAACTTCTCTCCCACAATTTCCAACGTGGAAAATCTTTCCTGAATGGCTGATGTTGCAGCATCAACCACTGCATTGAAAAATGTCACCTCCAGCTTCTTCAAAGCATCAATCAAGGGCTCATCAGATGCTTCATAGGAGAAGTGCCGCTTTGTGGACCTCAGCCGTTTTTGTTTTAACACAGCCTCCACATTCATTTGTTCACAGATATCTGTGGCTGCCATTTGTGCAGCCACAAAACCTGTTGCCCTGTAATTGCGGAGACCTCTCTCTGTTTTTTTTAGGAGATTTACTGCAACATCAACGTGCATGCTAGGAGACTGCATCTGCTTGCTCACATGCTGAATTTGGCACAACAGGTCATGCCACACCACTGAACAAATGGCGAAGCGGTATGACCCAACCTCCTCTGACAGAGATTGAGCCTCGACCTTTATTACAGAGTCTTTGGTGTGGTCCCTCACCTCGATCAGTGCATCTCTCACTGCAGCTGCCTGATATCTCAGGGGCTCCACACTCTTGATCTTGCTTTCCCACCTTGTATCAGACCACATCTTCAATGTGATGTTCACATGTTTTTTCAAAATGGCCCATCGTTGTGTGGAGGCTGAAAACAAGTTGTAAAGCTTCTGCAAGATGCCAAAGTAACTTGTGGCATCAATAGATCCCTTAGCAGCATCGGCCACAAGCAAATTCAGAGAATGAGCCCCACATGGAACAAACAGAGCTCTGGGATTAATTTCTAGGAGCCTGGATTGAACACCCTTGTTTTTTCCCCTCATGTTGGCCCCGTTGTCGTATGATTGTCCTCTACAGTCCATGAAAGGAACTTTTAGCTCCTCCAGTCTCTTCAGAATCAGAGATGCCAAATGTTGACCAGTGGACTCCTCTGCCTCCAAAAACCCCATGAAATGTTCCTTTATATGGGGCTTCCCCTCCAGTGACACAACCCGAATCACAACTGACAACTGTTCAGTGTGGCTGATATCTGGAGTGCAATCTAGAATTATTGAAAAAAACTTTGATTGTTTGATGTCGCTCACCATTGCTGAAATGGTCTTGCTGCTCGACAAATCAATGAGTTCGTTTTGTATGTGGTGGCCGAGGTAGCTGGTGTGACTGGAGGTCCCTTTTTGGACACGGTTAATGTGCTCTTGCATTATAGGATCAAATTGTGCCATCAGTTCAACTTCTTTCAGAAAATTGCCATTTGATGGTGAGAACAATTTTTCTGTATGTCCCCTTAGTGCCAAATTCCTAACTGCCAGAGAATGCACAATAGCAGTGAGACGTGTCAGCACCGCTCTCCATCTCAACTTCTCAGCCTCCAGAAGTGCCATCTCCTGCTTGTCAATGGTCTCCCCCTTTCTCATCCTCACTGCCAGTTCTTTCCAGATTTTCATAGAATTTAGGTGTTCTGAACTGTTGTCATGTGATGTGAGCAATGAGCTTGCATGCTTCCAGTCCGAGAGTCCCAAACTTGTTAAATTTATTTTCCTCTTGGAAAATAATGTACAACAGAAACAGAAAAGGCTGTTGTTTTTTAAGGAATAGACCAACCAACTTCTAGTTATATTTTCCCCACTAACCAATGACTTCCTGAAGTATTGATGGTGGAAACTTCTTCCGTCACTGTCGTTTCTAGGGAATACAAAGTCAGATGGTACTTGACTTGGTCCCCTGGAAACCAGTTGTGTCCGAATTCTCTCAGTCAGAACTGAAGGCCAGTTAGCAGGGTCGGTGGACAGAGACTCATCCTCAGGAGGCGATTCTGCTCCAGGCCTTTCTAATAGAAAGAACAAGAGCATTACTCATTAGTATACACACCTAAGTTAGATAACACATTATTCACAGCACTTTGTTATGGTGGTGGTGTTATGGAATTATGGTGGTGAAACACCACACATACCCAGTAACCCAGACCCAGTGATAATAACATTATAATTTATAACTGTTTGCAAAATGCTTTGCAGGGATGCACACACATACACATACACACACACGCACACACTCACAGACATATGTGCACACAAACTCACCTGAAGAGTCCTGCCGGGGAGAAGTAGAAGCAAATGGGTCTTCATCCTCAGGATCAGACTGCATTTGTGGAGACATATGTGAGGCTGAGGAGGTAGATGGCTCCTCAGCCTCAATAATGGCAGAAGTAGACGGCTTCTCATCCTGGCTAGTGGCAGAGGGTGTTCAAAATATTTCAAAAGTGCCCCTGCAAATAGTAAAATAGAACATAACAGACCAATGCATGAATAGGCTAGTACAATTAATTTAACATGTTATTAAGCACAATTTATTAAACTTTTAGAATAGGAAACAAATGAATAATACAACCTCCTTGGTTAATGGCTAATTATATACATAATAGCACTTCAAATGACTCAGAAAGCTATATCACAAAATAGCAGTGCAATATAGCAGTGAAGAGTAGATGACATAGCTCTATACCTTTATCTTTTGCTCGTTTCTCCTCTTCTTCTTTCCTCTTTTTTCTAAACTGAGCACCTGATAGCTTTGACCTCTTCTTATCCATTTGCGGTTATTTGACAGACCTTAGTGGCTTAGTGTGAAGATTCGTTCTGTAATAAATAATATACATTTCACTATTTAACCAAACCCAGAAAAATAACATTACATATGTTAAAGTATGGGCCTTTATTCCCAATAATATTAATCTGGAAGCATTTTGCATTGTTTAGGTCTTTTATGGGAAGGTTTATGGAAAATGCAATAGATGGTTTTTTATTAATAAAAATATATTTATTGATCTTTTATTATTTATTTTATTTTATTTTTTATTTTTATTTATTTATTTATTTATTTATTCTTATTTTTATTTTTATTTTTTTTGCAGGCGCTCATGCCGCCCCTCCACAAATGCCGCCCTGTGCGGCTGCCCATATTGCCCATATGAGGAACCGCCACTGAGTATCACTGTGGCTTTCGTGCAGGCCGGAGTACTATAGATCAAATTTCAGCCATAAGACAATATCTTGAGAAGAGCCGAGAATTCAATTTGGACTGCTTCATGTTTTTTGGATCTGGAGAAGGTATTTGATAGTGTGCCCAGGGAGAAGCTGTGGGTGGTTTTGAGTGAGAGAGTGCCACCCAAGCTTCTGAGAGCAGTAATGAGCACCTATAGGGTCTCCCAAGCACGGTGGTGGGATCGGAGGAGTGGTTTTGATGTAAGTACAGGAGTTAAACAATGGAGTGTTCTGTCACCCATTTTATTTATTGCCTACATCAACAGGGTTATGGAACACATAACTGAGGAAATAGAAATTTTTGGATATGCTGATGATGTGGCTGTTGGGACTAACACAGCACAATCCCTGGAGAGAATTATGCAGAGGTGGAATGAGAGATTGAAGGAGTATGGACTGAAACTGAATTATGATAAAACTGAATATGTGGTGGTAACGAGGGGAGCGAACGAGGATGGAATCTTTGTTAGGGGAAGGGAAATGAAAAAGACGGACACATTTAAATACCTTGGTAGTGTGATAGCAAATGATGCGGTATGGATGCAGAGGTGAATGAAAGAATTGCTAAATATAGCAGAAATGTTTCCTTCCTGTACCCCCTATTGAAAGATCAAAACATCCCTAAAAAGGTAAAGACGCATAATTATGTACTCGACAATATTGAAACCAATCTTACTATACGGCAGCGAGACTTGGACCCTAACCACAAGGACGAGGGGAAAACTGCAAGCAGCTGAAATGAGGGTCCTGAGATTGATAGAAGGAGTAAGTAGATTGGATAAAATAAGGAACACTGAAATAAGAAGGCGATTGGGTGTAACTTCGGTTAATGAGAATATTGAGAGGAACCAACTGAGATGGTACAGGCATGTCCAGCAAATGCCGATGGAAAGGACAGCAAGAAGACTGCTGGAATGGGCCCCTCAAAACAGAAGACCAGTTGGAAGACCCAAGATCCGATGGATGGATAACATCAAGAATGCTGTCGAGAAGTGTGGAATCAATCTCCAACGGGCGAACTTGATGTGTGGAGATCGTGAGGCACGGAGGAGTCTCGTCCGAGGGCTCCCAACTGACAGACCGCTTTAGGTCTACCAGGCGCCTGGTAAGAAAGGTAAGAAATTTTTCTGTACTATTTATTTTATTTTTGGCCCTTAAGCTTTAGGCTTTACTGAGCTCTTGCTAAAAATAAAACAGTTAGTTATTATTAATAATAAATAAGTCATGAATAAGTATTATTAATAATTAAGGTAGGCATTATCAATATAACAAATGCAAAATAATTATTGAAGGTATTAGTTAATCAGACATGGGGTCATTACAAGGTTTATCATTACCATTATCATTACCAGAAATTTTTCATTATCATTATCATTACAATTACAGCATTTTTGTTTCAATATCATTACATTATCATTACAAGCCCTTCATTACCATTGCAATGATCATTACAATATTGAATATACTGAATAAGCGCTCCACCGGTGCACTGGAGGCAGGGATGCAAAGATGCTTGGCAACAAGAACAGATACATCAGGATACAGATATGCATTCTCTCTCCACCATGTCAGGGGATTGCAGTCCTCATCACTGCAGGGCTGGTCAAGGTAGCTGTCCACCTGGCTGACAATAGGGTTCTGAGAAGCTGTAGATGGAGCTGGAGCAGCCACAAAATTGAACAACTTGCACCACTTTGGTGCTGGCTGGACTGGGAGGAATCAGAAACCGCATATATATAATATATATATATATATATATATATATATATATATACAGTGGTGGGCACCGTTAACCAAAAAGTTAACTTCGTTAACCGCTAATCCGTTAACCAAAAAGTTAACTTCGTTAACCGCTAATCCGTTAACCAAAAAGTTAACTTCGTTAACCGTTAATCCGTTAATTCGTTAAACATGTAACGGAAGTTACCGATAAACCGTTAACGTTAACTTCTATTATAAAAAAAATGAAAAACACAATATATATATAATTTAATTTTCCCTCTTCTCGTTCTCCATTTTGTCCATGAGATGCATGGTGCCCTTCATGAAAATTAGCATATCAAAGTTTTCATCAGACAGGGATGATCTCTTGGCCCTCAGGATGTCCTTGCCCATAGAGAACAAACGCTCCACTGCAGCACTGGAGGGGATGGCTGTGTTGAACTAACTTGATGAACAAGTCCACCAACACTTGCTCACCAAAGAAGGCAGCATCTGTCAGCAAGTCCTTGGAGTTGGTCTCCAGCCAGGTCTTGACCAAGTTCTGGGCCTTGCCCTTGAGTGACCTGTGGCTTCTGCTGCTCTCTTTTGTCTGGATGACAGCACTGAAGAAGTCATCCTCCTCCTCCTCCTCGTTGTTGCTGCCTCCACTGTTGCTGCCCACTTCGTTGGACTGCTGCTTCATGGCCTCCTCGACTGTACCCTCCATGCTTTTCCTCACCCTGGCGACCTTGGTGTTGTCATACTTGTCCAACCAGATGAGGCGAAACCTGGGATGGAAGGCAGCAGCCAGCTGGCATTCGTCATCCTCCAGGAGGGGCCCAAACCTTTTGTCGATGCCTGCCAAAAGTGCGTCGACCAAGGCGCTGCAGTAGACGAGGCCCTTGGACGAATGTAGTTATTTGTTGTAATTGTTACATATATATTATTGAAAGTGCCTTAAAATGCTCATGATATTTCTTGAAAGAAGTTGAAACATTCAACTCAAATGGCAAATCTTTCCGCCTGATTTTACAGTCGACCATGTTTTGCTCAAACCAATGCCATAAATAACTATCATATTTGGTAAGACACAAATTGTGGCGACGGAAACAAATATATCGCCTGATTTTGCACTGCGGAAATGGAAATTCGTTCATCACTATTAACAGTGACGGATTAATTGCGCACCTGCTCAGCACTGAAAATAATAGAAACTTTTAAACGTTTATTTATGAATTTTTTGGGTTAACGGACTTGAGTTAACGGAAGTTAAATGTAAAGGAAGTTAATTAGTCCGATAATGATTTTCAAAGTTAACTTAAAAGTTAAATCGTTAACGAAAAAGTTAACTTCGTTAATTAACGATTAACGGATTAACGGTTTGTGCCCAGCTTTGTATATATATATATAGGTGCTGGTTAAGTATGCGGTCTACCATCTGAGTTTTGACAGAATATTTTCGTTAAAACTAACGAAAATATCACGACTTAACCTAACCAATTATCAAGGGCGTACAGTTGATCTATTAGTAAATAGTAAATACTATTCCAGAAACAAACAATGTTATAATTAATAATAGATCAACTGTACGCCCTTGATAATTGATTAGGTTAAGTCGTGATATTTTCGTTAGTTTATATTCTGTCAAAACTCAGATGGTAGACCGCATACTTAACCAGCACCATATATATATATATATATATATATATATATATATATATATATGAAAATTATTTCACGAAAGTGACACGTGAAAAATATTTATGATGAATAAAACCACGAAGGGAAAAGAAACACAGACTGGTGCTCAAGCGCTTTCGTCTAATGACCTCCTCAGGAACACTGAAGTGAAAGGAGAGTTCAAGGCAATATATAGGTTACAAAAATAAACATATATATATATATATATATATATATATATATATATATATATATATATAGTAAGTATATAAAAAATTGTGGGAGGAGCAAACACATTTGTATGGAAAAATGACACTTTTAGCATTTTGGCCGAAATTCAACATAAATTCAAATGGCTCGTTTATGAAATAGGTCACAAAAGAATAAAGAAATAAAAATAAATATAAATATAAATTGGAAAAAAAAAAAAATTACAAAATAATGCCTTAGTGATATATACGTCACAGCCTAAATAACCATAAAGAAATAAACCAACAGATAAAAAACCAAAAATTATAAGTGGAGTCTACAAATTCAAGCTCAAAAGGAAAGTTTACAATCAATTTAATAGATGATGCCAAATGATATAATATGTCACAAAGAAAAAAAAAAAAAAAAAAAAAATAAAAAAAATAATAATAATAAATTGAAAAATAAATTTTAAGAGAGGCACGCAAATTTATAAGGGAAAAATTACCAAAGGTTTTTTAGTTATGTCTGAATCATGCATACTGTGGTCACAAACGAATAAAAAAGTACAAGTAAATATAAATTGGAAAACAAAATGATGCCTACATGATATATAAAGAACTATAAAAATATATACAACATAATAAGGTATATATACGAAATATAAACGCAATATATAAGGAATATATATTATATCTATATATATATAATATATATATATAATAGCATAAGGGAAAAAAAATTACAAAGGTTTTTATAATTACTGTCTGAAAAATCGGTAGGTCACAAAAGAATAAAGAAATAAACTAAATATAAATTGGAAAAATTACAAATAATACAACTACACAGTAATGTCATGTATACCCGCATAACCAAATATACTGTAAATACATATACATACACATATACATACATACATACACATATATATATATATACATATACATATATATATATAATATATATATATACACATATACACATATATACATATATACATATATATATACATACATACACATACATACATACATATATATATACATACACACATACATACATACACATACATACATACAATACACGCATACAGCAATAAATTGAAAAAATAAAATTGTAAGAGAAACATACAGATTTATAAGGAAACAGAGACAAAAACAAATTTTTACCACAGATTTAGCAACCTGCCCTTTTTGTTTAAATCCATTCTGAAGGAATTCAGAGCAACGGGATCGAGTTGAAACAGACCTTTACTCATGTTAAGGTTATTTGTAAGTTGAATTATAGCCGACTCAAGAATATTTCTATTAACAATGTTGCTAGAGTGAAAACAAACTGAAGCATTATTCCAATCAATACAATGGGATAACTCTGACAAATGGACAAAAAGGGCACTGGACAACTGTCCCGTTCTAACGGAATATTGATGCTGTTTTACACGCGTTTGCAAATCCTTTCCCGTCTGACCTATGTAAAAGGAATCACATTGTTTACACCCAATTTTATAGATAATGCCTGAATTATTTTCCTCAATGTTTCTCCGCGCTCTTAGGATCGCCAGTCCCGAATACATCGATGCCGAATTGGAAAATATCAACGGTATTGGAAGTGAGCTGTGTTACCCATCTGCGTTCATGGAATCTTGTCTTAATAACTTAATAAGGTTAAACGAACCTTCTATCGTGTGAATAATAACACTCGCACCTTGTCAAAGAATATTTTAGTACTTCCATTTTTCCCGGGCTTCTTAGGCATTGCTAATGTACTTAAACTTTTGGATATCAGTGTACATGGGCGCCCGCAGGATTTTTTCCAAGGGGGGGCAAAATTTAATGTATTAATAGGTAGGGACCGGAGCAAGCAAAAAACTTTTGACCACTTAGGAACCAGCAGGTTAATTCTAAGCAAGTTTAGTGTTGCATTTTCTGTAATGGAAAATGCAAATATATATTGTATATACATATAACAATCATTTATTTTATTTATAACAGAAACATGATAGAATGAAGAAAAAAGCACACTGAAGTAAATGTTGTACCTAATTTGAAAACGGTGTTTCGAGCATCACCTACACTGCTCATTTGAATAGGAATTGTAGTCGTCTGCGGTCACTACCAAAATTATGAACAACCTTTTCCATAAAATCAGTTTTGTTGGAGTTGATTTTCTCCCGGTGAACAAATAAAAAGGTAGCAACCTTTTATCATGCACACAAAAAATTTTCACCCTTTAGGAGGCAGTTGGATACTTTTCAGCAAGTTTAGGATATAAATATTTTCTTAGAAAATATTTAATATATTTTCTTGGCATTTCCAAGGGGGGGCAAGCGCCCCCCCTTGCCCCTACCTGCGGGCGCCCATGTCAGTGTAGTTTTTTCATATAACAATATTGTGAAAAACATCATAGTAAAAAATAGCCCTACCAATAATTCAGGCATTATCTGTAAAATTGGGTGTAAACAATGTGATTCCTTTTACATAGGTCAGACGGGAAAGGATTTGCAAACGCGTGTAAAACAGCATCAATATTCCGTTAGAACGGGACAGTTGTCCAGTGCCCTTTTTGTCCATTTGTCAGAGTTATCCCATTGTATTGATTGGAATAATGCTTCAGTTTTGTTTCACTCTAGCAACATTGTTAATAGAAATATTCTTGAGTCGGCTATAATTCAACTTACAAATAACCTTAACATGAGTAAAGGTCTGTTTCAACTCGATCCCGTTGCTCTGAATTCCTTCAGAATGGATTTAAACAAAAAGGGCAGGTTGCTAAATCTGTGGTAAAAATTTGTTTTTGTCTCTGTTTCCTTATAAATCTGTATGTTTCTCTTACAATTTTATTTTTCAATTTATTGCTGTATGCGTGTATGTGTATGTATGTATGTGATGTATGTATGTGTGTATGTATATATATATATGTATATGTGTATGTGTATATATATATATATATATATATATATATATATATATATATATATATATGTATGTATGTATGTATATGTGTATGTATATGTATTATATTTGGTTATGCGGGTATACATGTGTAGTTGTATTATTTGTAATTTTTCCAATTTATATTTTTATTTCTTTATTCTTTTGTGACCTACCGATTTTTCAGACAATAATTATAAAAACCTTTGGTAATTTTTTCCCTTATGCATATATATATATATATATATATATATATTCTTATATATTGCGTTTATATTTCGTATATATACCTTATATATGTTGTATATATTTTTATAGTTCTTTATATATCATCTAGGCATCATTTTGTTTTCCAATTTATATTTACTTGTACTTTTTTATTCGTTTGTGACCACAGTATGCATGATTCAGACAATAACTAAAAAACCTTTGGTAATTTTTCCCTTATAAATTGTGTGCCTCTCTTAAAATTTATTTTTCAATTTATTATTATTATTTTTTTATTTTTTTTTTTTGTGACATATATATCAATTTGGCATCATCTATTAAATTGATTGTAAACTTTCCTTTTGAGCTTGAATTTGTAGACTCCACTTATAATTTTGGTTTTTTATCTGTTGGTTTATTTCTTTATGGTTATTTAGGCTGTGACGTATATATCACTAAGGCATTATTTTGTAATTTTTTTTTTTTTCAATTTATATTTATATTTATTTTTATTTCTTTATTCTTTTGTGACCTGTTTCATAAACGAGCCATTTGAATTTATTGAATTTCGGCCAAAGTGCTAAAAGTGTCATTTTCCATACAAATGTGTTTGCTCCTCCCACAATTTTTTTATATATATTATATAATATATATATATATATATATATATATATATGTTTATTTTTGTAACCTATATATTGCCTTGAACTCTCCTTTCACTCCAGTGTTCCTGAGGATGTCATTAGACGAAAGCGCTTGAGCACCACTTTGTGTTTCTTTTCCCTTCGTGGTTTTATTCATCATAAATATTTTTCACGTGTCACTTTCGTGAAATAATTTTCATATAATGAACACCACGCGTTCCTTCGCCTTGCTGTTCCCTCTATTGTCTCCGTTTGTGTCTGTGTTTTCTTCTACATTAATGAAGGGGCATGCAATTCGTATCCGACGAAAGTTTCTTACTAATTGTCTGGAGGAGCAGGTCCTTCCCAAGTCCCTCCTTCCGATTCGCCTCAGACAAATGGACGACCATCCGTTCAACAACTTTAGCAGAGTAATTTTAAAGAAACATATTGAAGTCACCAGACAAAATGAGTGGTCCACCTTCAAAAATTTAGGCATTGCCAAACGTAATGTTTTGACTGTTATTCCCCAACCGTGGATCCAACCTTTGTTTGATGAAATTTACAACGAGTTGCGTCGGAGAACTTCTTCACTTCGAAACATTTTGGATCGCAAAATTAAAAGTCTCATTCGAAATAGTCAGTGGAGTAAAAAAGCAAGCTCAAAATGTGTTGTGAACCTTTCTTCGAAAAACATTAGTGACGATGCAAAAAGTGCCCTTGGATTTGGTATGTCCTTTTTTATTGTTAAAAAACCTACTGCTTTACAAATTTGTCATAGTCTTGCTTTTTTGAAAAACAGTGTAACCTTCCTCAGTCTTTGGTTAACATAGTTAAAGGCCTTGTCTATGGTGCTGCGAATATTTCTTACGAAGATAACTTTCCTAAACGTTTCCGCAATAGCCTTTCACAATTAAAAAAAGATAGTGAGCTCCATATTACTAAAGCAGACAAGGCTAACACCTTAGTCATTATGGACAAAGTGGATTACATTGGAAAGATGAACGAGCTGCTTCAGGACCCCGCCACATACGTGAAACTTAGGAAGAACCCGCAGGATGATGTCATCAAATCATTCAATAGTGGCTTGAAACGCATTCTCAAAGATCATAAGGACTTAATTCCCCTTTTTTTGTCCACTTCACCTTCTCTGCCTTACCTTTATGGTCTTATTAAAACCCACAAACCGGGCAACCCTATGCGCCCTATTATTAGCTCGGTGGGCTCTATTACCTATAAACTCTCCAAATGGCTTGTTAATGTTTTGTCCCCCATTCTTGGAACTGTCTCTGATTCACACGTAAAAAATTCCATGGATCTTACTGAAAAATTGAATAATGTTCGCATTAATACCAACGATAGATTGATCAGTTTCGACGTTTGTTCATTGTTCACAAAAGTGCCGATTGATGATATGCTTGACTTTCTCGCCCGAGAATTACATAACTATGATCTGCCATTACCTGCACACACTGTTTTGGAACTTATTAAGCTTTGTATCAAGGATTGTAAATTCACTTTCAATGGCGAGCATTATCAACAAGTTTTTGGGATGGCCATGGGCAACCCTTTGTCGCCCCTTCTCTCCAATATTTATATGGAGTTTTTTGAAATTACTTACATTCCGAGAATCCTGGGGGTTGGCATCCCTTGGTTGCGGTACGTCGACGATATTTTGTGTATCTGGCCCATGAATCGTGACCTGGATGACTTCCTCCTTCAGTTAAATGACCAAGTCCCCTCCATTAAATTTACTTTAGAAGTGGAACAAGACAACTCAATCCCGTTTTTGGATGTGCGTGTTCATAGGGATAGCCCGGGTTTTAAGTTTAGTATCTATCGGAAAAAAACAAACAATTTGTCCTACGTACACTTTACTCTGGACATGACACCCCTATTAAAAAGGCCATATTTTCCTCAATGTTTCTCCGCGCTCTTAGGATCGCCAGTCCGGAATACATCGATGCCGAATTGGAAAATATCAACGGTATTGGAAGTGAGCTGTGTTACCCATCTGCGTTCATGGAATCTTGTCTTAATAAGGCTAAACGAACCTTCTATCGTGTGAATAATAACACTCGCACCTTGTCAAAGAATATTTTAGTACTTCCATTTTTCCCGGGCTTCTTAGGCATTGCTAATGTACTTAAACTTTTGGATATCAGTGTAGTTTTTTCATATAACAATATTGTGAAAAACATCATAGTAAAAAATAGCCCTACCAATAATTTAGGCATTATCTATAAAATTGGGTGTAAGCAATGTGATTCCTTTTACATAGGTCAGACGGGAAAGGATTTGCAAACGCGTGTAAAACAGCATCAATATTCCGTTAGAACGGGACAGTTGTCCAGTGCCCTTTTTGTCCATTTGTCAGAGTTATCCCATTGTATTGATTGGAATAACTTCAGTTTTGTTTCACTCTAGCAACATTGTTAATAGAAATATTCTTGAGTCGGCTATAATTCAACTTACAAATAACCTTAACATGAGTAAAGGTCTGTTTCAACTCGATCCCGTTGCTCTGAATTCCTTCAGAATGGATTTAAACAAAAAGGGCAGGTTGCTAAATCTGTGGTAAAAATTTGTTTTTGTCTCTGTTTCCTTATAAATCTGTATGTTTCTCTTACAATTTTATTTTTCAATTTATTGCTGTATGCGTGTATGTGTATGTATGTATGTGTATGTATGTATGAGTGTATATATATATATATATATATATATGTATGTGTATGTATGTAAATATATATGTATATATATATATATATGTATATATATATATGTGTATGTATGTATGTATATGTGTATGTATATGTATTTATATTTGGTTATGCGGGTATACATGTGTAGTTGTATTATTTGTAATTTTTCCAATTTATATTTAGTTTTATTTCTTTATTCTTTTGTGACCTACCGATTTTTCAGACAATAATTATAAAAACCTTTGGTAATTTTTTCCCTTATGCATATATATATATATATATATATATATTCCTTATATTGCGTTTATATTTCGTATATATACCTTATATATGTTGTATATATTTTTATACTTCTTTATACAGTATATCACATCTAGGCATCATTTTGTTTTCCAATTTATATTTACTTGTACTTTTTTATTCGTTTGTGACCACAGTATGCATGATTCAGACAATAACTAAAAAACCTTTGGTAATTTTTCCCTTATAAATTTGCGTGCCTCTCTTAAAATTTATTTTTCAAATTTATTATTATTATTATTTTTTTATTTCTTTGTGACATAAGTTATATATCAATTTGGCATCATCTATTAAATTGATTGTAAACTTTCCTTTTGAGCTTGAATTTGTAGACTCCACTTATAATTTTTGGTTTTTTATCTGTTGGTTTATTTCTTTATGGTTATTTAGGCTGTGACGTATATATCACTAAGGCATTATTTTGTAATTTTTTTTTTTCTCAATTTATATTTATATTTATTTTTATTTCTTTATTCTTTTGTGACCTATTTCATAAACGAGCCATTTGAATTTATGTTGAATTTCGGCCAAATGCTAAAAGTGTCATTTTTCCATACAAATGTGTTTGCTCCTCCCACAATTTTTTTATACTTACTATATATATATATATATATATATATATATATATATATATATATATATATATATAATGTTTATTTTTGTAACCTATATATTGCCTTGAACTCTCCTTTCACTTCAGTGTTCCTGAGGAGGTCATTCGACGAAAGCGCTTGAGCACCAGTCTGTGTTTCTTTTCCCTTCGTGGTTTATTCATTATATATATATATATATATATATATATATATATATATATATATATATATATTGAAATTACACTGTAATGAAATGTAATGATGTGTAATGATTCATTACAGACCCCCCATTACCATTACCATTATTGCCTCGAAATTTCTTTCATTATCATTACAAGAGATTTGTAATTAATTATAATTAATTACCATTACAATGATAATGACTCCATGTCTGGTACTAATACCATACAAAGAAATCAATATTATACATAAGAGATAAGCACTGAACAACCACAAGTAATGTGCCTTTAATCCGAGATTACACACGAGAAATGAATAAACTATAGTAATGTACATTAATCCTAGATTTGTATTAGTATGCCATTATTAATTGTGATTTCAACTTGGTTTTAAACGAATTTACATTCACACTATTTTTTATATCAGCATTTAAATCATTCCATAGTTTTAATCCGATGAAAATGGGTAGTTTTTGGGATGAAGACAATCTAAATTGAGGTATAACACGCTTTCGTCTATTTCTGATTTGATATGAGGGGATTTTTTGATGAGTTACAAAATAAATTAATGGATTTTTTCCTTACACTCGTAAATAAAAATAACATGTGCCAGTTTGATTACATCATCGAGCTTTAGTTATTTTAGTTAGAAAATCTAGAAGAGGAAGAGCCATTGTTGTCCCAAGGCGATATGATGACTAAGTTGATTGATACAGCATTGCTTGTATATATTAAGTTAAAGTGTGTATATATATATCCATCTCATAATTGTAAGGTTAGTGAAAAATTCACTTAGTATAGAACTAGCACTTTTGGGCTCTTGTGGCATCACTGTTTGAGCACTCTTGTGGCATCATTTTTTGGGGGCACTGGCGCGTCCTTTTCTACTCGTTTGTTGAATGCGGCACTTACAGGTCGTGGTCTTATAGAGAGCTCTTTTGCAATTCAGTTTGGTTGTTTAGATATAAGATTGTTGCATCGTGCAATGGTGCAGGTTGTGTTGTTGTTGCAAGGTTTAGAAAGAAGACCATAAATAGTGTCCCTTTTGTTTTGTTTTTCTTAATTTTATGCTACTAAGGGCTAAAGTAGGCCCACATCGAGTCAGCAACCCTGAGGTAGGACCTAATAGGACCTCTAAGTCCGTAAGTTGGTTCTAGTCTAGCTTAACTTAGGCTATAAGTTAAAGTAGCCCCTCAGAACTTGGCCGTTCAAGGCTCAGCTAGGATTCTGAATCCAATCAAAATAAATAATATAACATTTAGCTCTTAAAAAATGCACTGGCGTGATCAAGGAAATCAGCATCAGACAATAACCTTATTGCTCTTTTTTTGGATGACAAAGCTACTGTTTAAAGCGTTGTAAGCGGAGTTTCTCCAAACAAGGGTGCAGTACGTAACGGTTATATAAGGAAGAACAGGAGTATCATAAAGAGTCAATAAAACCTATTTAAGGGCTAATTTCTAAATTTAAACATTATAGCAACGCTCCTTGAAATCTTTTTCGTGATATAATTTACATGATCACTCCATTGCAAATTCTTATCTAGTATTACACCAAGAAAT
Source organism: Bathynomus jamesi (assembly GCA_023014485.1). Classification (NCBI taxonomy): domain Eukaryota; kingdom Metazoa; phylum Arthropoda; class Malacostraca; order Isopoda; family Cirolanidae; genus Bathynomus; species Bathynomus jamesi. The sequence continues at coordinate 162,855 of JAJOZX010004395.1, read as the reverse complement.
TTTGTTACAGTACAATCCTTTACAGCGATTTCATCAACCTTAAGATCATCAAGGTACACATTTCTTTTACTAGTAAAAATCATGAAACATAGTTTAGTATAATTACCAAGTCACCTCATCTCATTCATGATCATGAACTGTTATATTAAAAATAAATTAAGATAACCTACAACTACTTTAACAAATTACGACTACCATATTCTACACAACTTTTTACCTCTCGGAAAGTAATGAAAAGTTATATCGTTCTTGTTTCCTCTAACTTGTGTGTTGTTATAACCGTAAGAAGCACAATATGTAACAAATCCTGGCCCTAATCCAAAATTACCAGCCATTTCAGACTGCCGAGCACCAAACTTGATTTTAAAATTCCAACTAACGTAACCTCATGAATAAAATTTTCACTGTTTTGTAATGTAGTGTGGAGGATACTGCAAGGCAGGCACGTGCAGAGAGTGGGGGCTACAGGGGCTTGAGCCCTCCCATTTGCCCCTTCATGCCTCAGAAGTGCCCTTTAAAAAAAAAAAAATAATAACATCCGTATAAATGCTGTGAAGACTTATTTTTTTTAGGGGGAGGAGATGGTGCCTTTTTTGTTAACTTTCAGCCCCTTCATCTGAAGTGTCCTGTGCACGGGCCTGCTGCAGAGCTATTTCTAAGACAATTTTAGTGGGTGGGTTAAAATAGGTTTTTTGTATTTGTATTTGATCATAAATAACATAAATCAAATCAAATATATATGTTCATGCATATATTTAGAACTGTGCTTCTGTGCTGACACCCTGCCTAGGCAAACCCTTTCGTATTTGTCTCTCATCTGGTACTTTTCCTTCCAGCTGGAAGTTCGCTTTCATTCAGCCTGTCCCAAAGAAGGGTACCCACTCTTAATCCTCCAACCAGTGGTGTAGTGCTGTGGGAACGCGTGGGAACGGCGTTCCCTTACTTTTTTTGGTAGACGGAACGGCGTTCCCTCACTATTTCAAATAAATCCGAACTTACAAATCTCTAATGTCATGAAATTTTAATTCCCACCCCTAGAAGAAATATAAGAAAGAATCATTAACTGTTTCATTTCTTTTAGCTTCGACTGAGGCAATGCTAGCCTATAAAGATCTGGTGAAACAGTCACCACGGCGTACCAGTTGTTAACTTTTTTTAAGTTAATCATTCCAGTTGTTAGCTATTTTTATTGATCGTACTGGATGTCGTATATCTAATGACACTGGAAATACTGCATCTTCAACCTTGGAATATATCCTAATATCCAGTGCATATGACCTCAAAATATCCCTGAAATTGGTCAGATTTCAAAAGATTTCCCGGGGGGCTTACAGTGTCCCCGGACTTCCAGCTGTATGGGCTCGCCGCGCTCGCCATTGTCCCCCCCCCCCGCATCTGAGTAACACTTTCAAAATGCGTTCCCTCACTTCTTTATTTAGCACTACACCACTGCCTCCAACTATCGTCCAATTGCTTTGATCTCTTGCCTTTCCAAAATTTTTGAATCTATCCTCATTAGAAAGATTCTTAAACACCTCTCTTCTCACAATCTTCTTTCAGATCGTCAGTATGGATTCCGCAAGGGACGCTCTACTGGCGATCTTCTTTCATATCTCTCTGACTCTTGGTCATCCTCCTTTTGGGATTTCGGTGAAACTTTTGCTATTGCGCTAGACATATCGAAAGCTTTTGATAGAGTCTGGCACAATCTTTAATTTCGAAACTTCCCTCCTTCGGTTCTATCCTTCTATCTGTGCCTTCATCTCTAATTTCCTTTCTGGCCGATCTATAGCTGCGGTTGTGGATTGTGGATGGCCACTGTTCTCCTAAAACTATTAACAGTGGTGTTCCTCAGGGTTCTGTCCTGTCACCCACTCTTTTCCTTTTATTTATTAATGATCTTTTAATTCGCACTTCCTGTCCTATTCACTCCTATGCCGATGATTCCACTCTTCACTTCAACCCCCGCTTCCCAAAGCATCCATCACAGCAGTCGCTTCATGATTCGCGTGGGACGGCTATGGGGCACCTGACCTCTGATCTTTCTGCTATATCTGAATGGGGCAGAGGAAACCTTGTGGCTTTCAATGCCTCAAAAAACTCAGTTCCTCCACCTGTCTACTTGTCGCAATCTTCCACACTACTATTCCCTTACCTTTACCAATACACAAATCAATCCTTCCTCTTCTCTCAACATCCTTAGCGTTTCCTTTTTTCGTGATCTTTCCTCGAAAGATCACATATACTCTCTAAAACAGCTTCTAAGAGGATAGATGTGCTGTACCGCCTCCGCAGTTTCTTTCACCCCAACTCAGTTGCTGTCTCTGTACAGGGGTCTTGCTCGCCCCTGTATGGGGTATGCTTCTCATTTATGGGGTGGTTCAACCCACACAGCCATACTTGACCGGATGGAATAAAAGGCTTTTCGTCTCATCAATTCCCCGCCTCTTACTGAGTGTCTTCAATCTCTCTCTCTTCACAGTAATGTTGACTTACTCTCTCTATCATAACGGACATTGCTCTTCTGAACTCTCTAACTGCATGCCTCCTCCTTTAAGGAGAGCACGCAGTACCAGACTTTCTACACTTTCTCATTCCTTTTCTGTCAAACTATCTAATGCAAAGGTTAATATTTTCAGGCTTTCATCTACTCAACCGGTCAACTCTGGAACAATCTTCCTGAATCCATCTTTCCTCCTGTCTATGACCTCCCATCTTTCAAACGCAGAGTGTCTAGGCATCTCAAAAACCCCGGTCCTTGATTTTGGCTCTTTTCTTCTTCTATGGGAGGGGCGCTTTTGCAGGCTTTTGCCCTTGGCCCCGCCTTTCTGCACAAAAAAATATACTTATATATGCTGTCTGCTCTTATTTTATTTTAGTAGGTGGATAAACTCTTTCTGTACGTCGGTAACTGCCCACCCTCCTGGGTGATGGGCTCGGAAACTCGCGAATACTGGAAGTCGATGGTCGCGAATTAGGAATTGGTATACATTTACCAATTCGCGAATACAGAGGACTTACTGTATATCATATTTCAGATAAGCAAAAGAGAAAGAGAAGTTGTTAAGAGCTGAAACCAAGTTCAAGTTAAATTATGTATTTCTTATTTTTTATAATACAAAAAGCTTGTGCATTCACAGCACTTTCCACTAGTACAGGCCAAGCTTGTGCCTATCATTAATTAAGAAGTAACACACACTATATATATATATATATATATACTAATAATGGCTAATATTCACATTAAACGCGTGAACTTCTTTATTTTGAAATAACCCACAGGAAAAAGTGAAACATCCACTCCGAGTACTTTCGAGTTTATTTCAACTCCTCTTCAGGGAAACTGAAAATGCAAACGAGTCCATCCAGCTTTTATACTGTACATGCTTTATCACTCAGGAACTTCTCACCAAGAATTCCATCCCTCGGATATTGAAGTGTTCTATGAAACTCTTTTTATGCTGCTTAAAAAGAAGGTTAGAAATACAATTAAGCTTATATATACCGGAACTAACATTGAAATTACTACTATGCTTAATACACCCTGGTTCAATTACATTTCTTTCAACATTATTATTATTTCTGAACAAGACACCTGAATTATTCTAATCAATTGCATGATTATTATAGTATTATGTATATGAACAAATATGGCGCTAGATTCATTAGCTGTGCGAATACAATATTTATTCTCTTTGATTCCAGTGTACTGTACAGTGTTTTCTATGTTTGACTGATGCATACTAAATTATAGACAACTCGCGAACTGCCGTACTGATGGGGCGGTCGAGGTGTACGCAAAGCCTACTAGTAGGCTTTTGTGTATGACGAAGCAAACAGTGCGATGATGTGGAGGTCCATTATAGTATAAAATACCATACAGTGTACTTACCTTAAGATTTCACATGCACAGTGCCGTATTAAGGAGTTTTGGGCCCTGGGTCCAAAATATTCTTGGGGTCCCACAACAAGACAAATCTTCGAGTCATGTAAATTAATAAAACCATTTATTTCTAAATCAAATAATGCAAGTTTTACACAAATATCAAGCTGCTACAATTACACCAAACCAATTACACAACTACAAGTCCACTACTAATCTACCAAAGTTGGTCACAAAATCATCCACCACCAGTATATAAAAGTTTTTTGAGCTGCTTCATATCACTAAATTTTCCAATCACAAGCTAAGTATTTAAATTCTGCAAAATATTCTTTTCTACGCATAACAATGACAGACTTTGCAATTTCTTTTAGGTTAGCATTTGACGTTTAACATTTTTAATCATGCTCAAATGAGAAAAAGAACGCTCCGCAGTTGCATTTGAAATCATCAAACACAAATAAATGTGATAAGCAATGAAAGCATTTGGGAAAACAGCCCTCAATTTGTGAATTTCCTGTAGTACTCCTAATGGGCGAGTGTCAGCTAAAGCGTTTTGTTTGAGAAACAGTACAAAATGCTGAAACTCAAATGAGAAGCTGTCCTCAAAATCATTTGGGTAATGGACTAGCCAGATTTTTTTTGCTTTTGATGCTTCCTCTGAAGTTAGTTGAGAGATATTGTTGAGCATTCCAAATTTATCATTGATATCATTATAAATATCGGCCCCTAAAACAGCTGGGCCCTGGGGCCTGGCCCCCCCGCTTAATACGCCACTGCTGACATGCACATTAATTAGCCCTTTCGATCACCTTGAAGCAGATCTGCTTCATACTTTAAATAGCTCTAAAACGAAAATGGATAACTTTTTAGCCTGTTCATCATGTTGAAGCGAATTTGTAGACCAATCAGAATGTCCTGTCAAACTGACGTCATCGTACGATAGCCTCAAAGCACATGGGATCAGTGTAAAGTTTAACGTCTGTGACGTGTGCAAGTCGTTTGGTGAGTTTCGTGATTTTAGTGCAGTGAAAAGTGTTTTAGCACCCTAAAAAGTGTTTTTTTTATTGTTAGATACTTGTAGATTAGAAATAAATACCTACTTTATAAAAATTATAAAAATTTATTCTCTAAAAAGTGGTTATTTCCAAATTGAAGCGATTTTGCATCATCGTGACTCATCAGTTATAAAAAAATAATTGACGTAAAAAATTGGTTGTAAAAAAATAATTGACTTGTACTATGCAATTCTTGCCTATTTTATCTAAATTCATAATATATGCATGCAAATTACTGAACAATGTTATTTTCTTTATCTTTTCAGTTTACCCATAATGACTTCTCAACAACAAAAACGACTAATGCAAATAAAGGACATAGAAGACTTTGTCAATAGTGAAGATTTTGGAAAATTTTCCGATATCAAAGATTTGTCTGATGAAGATAACATCATCGCTTCTGAAGATGTTGAACTCATTGCAATTGGAGCTGATGAAGAAATAAATTTACAGATCATGGAGGAGGTTGAAACTGACAGGGAAGATGAACAACTCGCTCCTGTAACTCTAAGAAAATGAGCCAAAAGAAAGAAAAGTACGTGGCATAAAACTGACGAGCTCCTTGAAGTGCCTCCAGAAAGTGTTGTTGATATGCCTCTCACTAAGCCTATGAACCCCTATCAGTATTTTATCAAATTTGTTCCAAATTCGTTGATTGAGGACATGAGTGAGAAAACTAACATTTATCATTTTCAAGAGAAAGGCAAATTGCTAAATACAAACTCTCAAGAGATACAAAAACTTATTGGTATGCATGTTGAAATGGGCACAATGAAATTTCCAAATATACGCCTCTACTGGAATAGTAAATGTCGTTATCCATTAATTGCTGATGCTATGACCTTCAATAGGTTTGTTACTTTGCGTAACAACCTTCACTGCGTCGATAATGCACGACACGATGAACAAGATACAGATAAGTTCTGGAAAGTCCGGCCAATTCCTGATGCCTTCAACAAAGTTTTGTTAGAGAATCCTCCTTTAGAAAGAAGTATGAGTGGGGTAGATAAGCTTGACTTCCTAATGGCATTATACAGAATTCATCTCAAATCAAGAAAATGGACCTTACGAGTTATCTTTCACTTTATTGACTTAGCTGTCGTGATGTCATGGCTGCAATATAAGAGTGTGTGTGTTTCCTATGGCATTCCATTGAAAGATCAGATGCCTCTGTTGTATTTTAGACTAGAAATTAGTGAATGCCTAATGAAATGTGGATCTATTCCACTTCTGGTGCCGTCTCCTGGTAGACCAAGAGCTATTGCCCAGCATCGTCCACAAAATGATGTCCGCTTTGAGTCATTTCCCCATATACGAAAAAACCCGGTTACGGTGCAAATATGCAAATTGTGGTTAACCCACTTTAGTAACATATGCTGTGAGAAATGCAAAGTTGCCCTTTGTTTGAACAAAAACAGTAACTGCTTCAGGAAATATCATACACCCCCACGTAACTAGGTTTTTGTTTATTTTTTATGGATAAAATATTTTGTGGTTTTGCATAAAGAGTGATATTATCTTTATTTTATTCAGAGGAAATGTTATTTAATGCTATGAAAGCTCAATAAATCGATTGAAAGTGTTTTTTTGTTATTTTTCCCCATAGTAATTTTATGATTTTTTACAACCAATGAGTCACAAAGATGCAAATTTGCATCGTGTTGTAATACCATTATTAGATAGGATTTATTGCTGCAACTTGCATAATTAGGACACATTTAGTTAGAAAATCATAAAAAAAACAAATTTCCATCAGCCAAAAAAATTCGTGAACGAAAGGGTTAAGGTGTATATAATTATGGACGAGACTGTATGTATTGTAAGCTTAGTAAAACATGGTCTGGCTCATCTTTACGCCTTATAAACTTGTTACTCTAAACACATGGTGTCTTCCGACCGGATTTAATCATTGAATGCCATGACCAAGAATGGAGATCATGATCATATGGTTAACATCTGAACGTAACACTAAAACTTAACATTAAATTAATTTAATTTCCTGCAAACTTTAAGACTAAACTAAACCTACTAAAACTGTACAAAGGCACGTGATGCCAAAGTTTACTCCTTCTTGAAGAAATCAGTGATCTTTGGACCACGATTTTGGTAATAAGCCCTGGAATATTTGGCATAAAGCTTATGCATCGTTTGCACAGGTTCAGTAGAACGCTTTGTTTCATGATCTACATTTTCGCCCACGTTGATTATTTCCATCAGGCCAGTCATGATCTTTTTGACACCGTCTTTACCAATGCCAACAGGATCAATCTTTGCCATAAACTCTTCCTCAGTCTCCTCTGAATGGGGATTATTTAATACGAGCGTAGCGAGCTACTCAGCAGTGAGGTCCTCCATATGCTCTACCAATTGCTCTTGAATGTCATCGGATTCAGCCTCCTCGCAGCCAGGGATGTTACTAGTTGTAATAACGTGGGGGGTGTTAGCGTTAGGTATTAGGTTATTAAATAGCCAATAAAAGTACTTACAGGTGCTTTGATTTAGATCTTCTTTAGGGCCTACCATAGGCAGTGGCGTATTAAGGGGGGGGGGGTCAGGGGGGTCCAGGCCTCAGGGCCCAGCTGTTTTAGGGGCCGATATTTATAATGATATCAATGATAAATTTGGAATGCTCAACAATATCTCTCCTAACTTCAGAGGAAGCATTAAAAGCAACAAAAAATCTGGCTAGTCCATTACCCAAATGATTTTGAGGACAGCTTCCCATTTGAGTTTCAGCATTTTGTACTGTTCCTCAAACAAAACGCTTTAGCCGACACTCGCCCATTAGCAGGGCCGGATTAAGACCTTTAGAGGCCCTAAGCACTTAAAAGATTTTGGTGCCCCATATATATGTAATTCAAAATATAAACAAAAATAAACCATAAAATAAAATTTTATTTTTTGAAATGAAACAAAACTTACAGTAAGATGGAAAATAATGTTTATTTTTGTATACTTCCACTTCATTTATATTTGAAAAGTTTTCTCCTACTTTTTTTAATTGCAAAGTCTTTGATCAGATCCTCAAAACTAATCTTACGTAACACATCTGCTTCTATACTTAGTAGAGATAAGGCATCCAGCCTGCCTTGTTGCATAGTTGTTCTGTTGGTATTTTTAATATACTTCAACTGAGAAAATGAACGCTCAGCTGAGCAATTTGTGACCATTAATGTTAAAAATATACGAAAGGCAATTTCTACATTTGGGAAGGCACACTCAATATTGTCTTCTACAATTATTTTATAAAGTTCAGCATGACTGAATCTTGTTTTTACATTTACTATAGCACACGAAAATATTTAATCTATATGTATTTTTAATATGGCGCTCAAAGATTTGATATAAACAAAATAATAACGCAAAGCGTAAAGTGTGTGATTACAACGAAATATATTTATTCTCTCAAAAGGGTTGTTGTTCACTACAAATTCAAACAATGAAAAAAAATAAATACTATATATGAATATATATAATTCAGTTTTCAACAGCTTATAGGCTATAAGCCGCGATTATAATAGTATAATAAATCCATGGTAAATCCGACAATGGAAAATTTCTGTGGTGCCCCCCTTCCCTTGATGCCCTAAGCACGGGCTTATTTTGCTTAATGGTTAATCCGGCCCTGCCATTAGGAGTACTACAGGAAATTCACAAATTGAGGGCTGTTTTCCCAAATGCTTTCATTGCTTATCGCATTTATTTGTGTTTAATGATGTCAAATGCAACTGCGGAGCGTTCTTTTTCTCATTTGAGCATGATTAAAAATGTTAAACGTCAAATGCTAACCTAAAAGAAATTGCAAATTCTGTCATTGTTATGCGTAGAAAAGAATATTTTGCAGAATTTAAATACTTAGCTTGTGATTGGAAAATTTAGTGATATGAAGCAGCTCAAAAAACTTTTATATACTGGTGGTGGATGATTTTGTGACCAACTTTGGTAGATTAGTAGTGGACTTGTAGTTGTGTAATTGGTTTGGTGTAATTGTAGCAGCTTGGTATTTGTGTAAAACTTGCATTATTTGATTTAGAAATAAATGGTTTTATTAATTTACATGACTCGAAGATTTGTCTTGTTGAGGGACCCCAAAAAATATTTTGGACCCAGGGCCCAAAAATCCTTAATACGGCACTGACCATAGGTGCTAGCGTCCCACAAGGACCTACCTAATTTCCTAACTTTATTAATTTAGAAGCTTAGACATTACCCCCTAACTGATATAATAATTAGATAACTTCAAACTTTCCTTTAGCCACTTTAGAAGCATCACCAAATTAAATTACCACCAACGATTTAGTCAGATACAAAACACATGCTGGTTTAGCCAGCCCATTGACCAAACAGACCGCGTTCAGCTGTTTATCTTTTTGTGTTGCCATTCAGCTTTCACTTAGTGACTTTTTCCTTTAGTGACTTTTAGACTATATACACACACACACGTCACCTCACTAGTCATCTCGACAAGATGGATCATCGGAACCTCTCTCTCTCTCTCTCTCTGCGGGGTTGTCAAATCCTTCAAAGTCGTCTGGCAGATAAAAACCTGAAAGCTTTCCCCAAATGTTAATGAGAGTGGCTTCTTTAACTTCATAATACAAAAAGATTGCAGAAAGATTTCAGGTTCTGATTCCGTCTGGAGAGTGCTCTAGCAGTAGACTGCATTTCAGAATTACCACTAGGATTTTCAGTTTCAGCAGGATCATCAGTTTCATCACAAGTGGAGGCTGAGGAAAGGGGTTCTGACAAATTCTCAATAGAAGTAATCATCTTGTGAAGCATTTTGGTTGTATAAATTCGTTTAAAAGCAGCGATGATGCTCTGATCCATTGGCTGGGTAATCGAAGTGGTATTAGTTGGGAGAAAGATCACTTTAAAATAAGGTCACACTATTCAAGACTGCTTGGATGACTGGGTGCATTATCAAAGAGCAGCACACCTTTCTGAGACAAAAATTTCCTGCCAAATATAATTTGACAGCAGGAATTAATTCCTGAATGTTCTTGGTGTCTCGATACAGTAGATACATGCCAGTTGCAACCGAAAGCCAGCAGCATTCGTACAAAACAAGATTGTAATGCGATCTTTCGAGCTCTTAAAGCCAGTCGCCTTTTTCTCCTCTTTTATGAGAATAGACTTTTCGGCAGTAACCTCTGAAAAAGTCGTCTAATCAGCATTAAAGATTCGTTTCGGCGAATAGTCTTCAAGAAGCTCACCAACTTTGGTTGGATTTGAAATCGTCTGAGGTCGCCTGATCACCACTTCCAATTTCGCCCTGCACCGAACCCATATGATACCCGTGGCAACGCATGAAACGATTTATCCACCCATCAGAAGCAACAAAAAGAGGTTTAGGACTGTCACAGCCTGATGGCAAGGAGTCAAATTTCCCTTGCTTTCTGCGAGATAATAGCATAAGTCAAGGGAACCACATGATGCCGTTGCCCTTGCATCCACTGATTTAAGCCAGCCTCAACATTTTCAAAACAACCATGTTGCAAATACCTGCAATCTTTAGGTTTCTTAAGGGTGGAAAATCCCTGATCAATCTTGTGGGCATCTCGCTTCCAGTCGTAAATAGTACGCCAGGCCACGCCGTACTTCACTTGCAAAGATGCGTGGAGGCACCTACACGGATATTGTCTACGAATTCCTTCGTTTTCGCAACCGTAGCATAATTCAATTTTACACCTTTTTTAGGAACTACATCATCGGCCATACTAACAATACAGATGACAAGTATTGAAATCACAGACTACACGTTCAACAGCTAACAAAGGACTAACATCTGGGGCCCAGAGAAATGCGGAAGGTGGCGAGTCAGGGATCGCACGGGACATCAAGCCGTTATCGTACTGCAGATGTACGATGAGCCTCCAAAATCTCAAAAAGGAGGGAAAATGCAAGTGCAATGATGCGTTGATGCGGAGGTGATGTACGAGGATTTGGAGGTTATATATAGAGGGAGTTAATGCGAAGAAGCGAATGTACGACGATTCGCGAGTTGTCTGTACACTTTTTACATTTAATAGAATAGATACACTCGGGGAAATTTTTATGATATGGCACATCATAAAAGTTTTATTCACCTCACTTAGAATATGGGAATTAATGGTTCATTTGCAATAATTCGGTCAAGAATTTATTAATTCGTAATACTTCTGTCACTGTCCCTGGATGCATCTATTCTATTAGCAAAAAATGTATTCGTGGAATGGGTTGCTATGGGGAAACCCAGGCAGGGGGAACTCTTCCAACTGAAAAATAAAACTCGTGCGAGGTTCAAGGGTGCTCTTAAATTTATAAGGAAAAATGAAGAGAATCTCTAGCCTAAAAATTAGGCAATAGCAATACTTTCAGTAGAAAATTCTGGAAGGAGGTTAATAAAATTAACAAGAGTAATCTTACCTTGCCAAATGTAATAGAGGGTGTACATAGTGCAAAAAACATTGCAGAACTGTGGAAAAATCATTATGAAACCCTATTTAATAGATTCGGGGGGGTAGACTAAATATATGCCAAAATGTAGAACGTTCTGAGGAGCTACTAATTAATGACTCAGAAATCTGGCAGGCTATTCATAAGTTAAATGGTAACAAAAGTTGTGGCCTAGATGGCATACAAGCAGAACATTTAAAATGTTGTAGCCCTCGTATAATACCTATGCTTGCAATGTGTTTCACAAGCTGCATGATACATGGGTACTTGCCACAGTCCATTTTGTCAGTTGTATTGTTGCCAGTTGTTAAAAATAAGGGTGCTATCATCTGTGATAAGAATAATTATAGGCCAATAGCACTTGCCAGTATACTTTCTAAGGTGTTAGAATATGTCATTTATAATAGGATAAGTACTTACTTGCAGACTTATGACAATCAGTTTGGCTTTAGAGTGAAACATGGTACAGACATGTGTATTTATATGCTAAAGGAAGCTGTCCTAAAGTACAAGATGTCAAGTAGCAATGTATATTACTGTTTTTTTTGGATGCATCAAAAGCATTTGATAGAGTTAACCATCACAAACTTTTCAAGAAACTCTTGTGTCGAGGGGTACCTAAATATATACTTAGGATACTTGCATTCTGGATACAGAGCAGACCATGTTTGTAAGATGGAAAAGCACTGTATCACGAGGTTTTAAGGTAACTAATGGTGTTAGGCAAGGAGGTATATTATCACCCTATCTTTTCTGTATATACATGAATGACCTTACCAGTAAACTAAAAATTCCATGTACTGGCTGTGTCATTGGAAAGGAAAAATTAATCATTTAATGTATGCTGATGACCTTGTTCTTCTGTCATCCTCTCCCCATGGGCTGAGAGTACTATTAGAGATGTGAACAATATGGTATAGAAAATGACATCACCTATAATGAGTCAAAGAGTTGTATTTTGATTTTTAGGTGTAACCTACTGAAACATGTATCATGTGGGTCTTTTGAAATGAATGGTCAGACTATACCTGTCAAAGACACATGTAAATACTTAGATCATGTAATTAATCACGAGCTGCGAGATGAACTCAATATTGAGAGGCAACGTAAAAAGCTGTATGTATAGGGTAAGGAAATTTGGTGTGTTCAGAATCAGTTAAAACTTATCTTTTTAGCACTTACTGCATTGTATACATCCCATCTGTGGTGGAACTATACAAAAACTGTTATGAATAAACTGTTGCTTATAATAATATTTTTCGTATGCTATGTAAACCAAAATGGTGCAGTGCCAGTTTTATGTTTACTACGCGTAACCCACCTACCAGCCAAATGTTAATCCGGAAGAATATGTATAATTTTATTACTAGGGTCCAAAACAGCTCTAATGTGTTATTGTACAATGTCCTGTCTTCAGATACTGTGTACCTCTCACCAATATGGCGGTCTTGGTTCAGACAACTGCTGGTTTACAATACCTTATGTTTGTAATGTAGCAAAGATTATATACGCGTTAAGTTGTGTTATAATAAGATTAATCCCATTTGTTTCAATCCTTTTTTTTTCTTTTAAGAATATCTAACTAGTTATTTAAATTATGCTAACTGTAGTTACTAGTAATATGAATAGGATGCCTTCCGTAAAAAAACATTACTAGAAATGTGTTCCGGAATCTGTATGATGTACCTTCACCTCATTATTACTCGGGGGCATATAACAGACTGATGGTCTCTAAAACGAGGTAAAAAAAACGAAGGTTACGACATAAAATGGCGTTTTTTATATATCATTGCAGCCCCTTTAATCTAGGATTAAAGACACATTACTTGTGATTGTTCAGTTCTTATCTCTCGTGTATAATATTGATTGATTTGTATGGTATTGAGATAATACCAGACCAGTAGCCATGGGGGGGGGGGGGGGGGGTCGAACACCCCCCCCCCTTTGACAGGAAAGGTCCACTTTTGTAACCAGTTATAACTTATGATGTGATATTATAATATAATATATATATATATATATATCATCATTTAGTTAATAAACACTTGCATATATATTTTTTTATTTTTTTTTGAAACTTCAGAAACTACTCTAAACTTTACTCTATACCTCCTCCACAGTGACTAGGTCGTTGCACCAAAAGGTCTGCCTTTCTACAATTCCCCCCCCCCTTGGGAAGTCCTGGCTACGGAACTAAATACTTTCAATAATGACCTTGCATTTGTTATATCGATAACAATAATAATTTAAGATTAATACATACCTTAATTAATAATTCTTAGTCATGATTTATGTATTATTAATTAATAATAACCATCTATTTTATTTTTAATAAGAGCCCAGTAAAGCCGAAAGCTTAAGGGCCAAATTAAATAAAATAAATAGTCCAGCTTCACAATTATTTATGTCATTGTAAATTGTAAGACCAATGTATTTATTTGATTATTAATAATAAAGGTTATTCACTTCAAAGTTATTGAGTGTCGGGAGTGAGGAAAATTCAGTGTCATGTAATGGTGAATAGTAAAAAACTTCAGATGGTAGAGGGTCTTTTAAGTATTTGAGACGTTTTGAATAAAAGATGTACAAGTACGGGAAGAAAAGTGGCGGGTGCGCTGAAAGCGGTTATGAGGAAGCGAGGACTGGACGGAGATGATGCGAGATGTTTACATGAAGGTGTGTTAGTACAGTACCGACACTATTGTACGGATGTGAAACACTGACATGGCATGAAAAGAAGAAGTCGAGGGTAAAAGCAGTTGAGATGGATAACGTGAGAAGTATGTGTGGCGTGCGTCGGATTGATAAAGTGAGAAATTGTATGGTCCTCAACAGATGTGGTGTGCGAAAGTCAGCGGGAGTAAAAACTGAGGAAAGTGTGTTAAGGTGGTTTGGACATGTTGAAAGAATGGAAGATGACACAGCTGTGAAAATAGTGTACAAAAGTATTTGCAAAGGTAGGAAGAGGAGAGGGAGGCCGAAAAGGTGGATGGACGTGGTGAATTATTACGTGAAAAGGCGTGGACTTGATCTGGGTGATGCACGAGATGTGGCTGCAAATATGTTGGAATGGAGGTGGTTTGCTCGAGATACGTAAATTCAGGACGCTGTCCCTTTTATTTTTGACAAAGTCTGGAAGCACCACCACATTTGGCGTATGAAGTGCCAATCGTGCGCAATTTAGCCATGTAGCGGGATGGGGATGCTGGTCCATCAGGATGGCGGTGTGAATATGTATAAATATGTATGCTTTAGTTACTATCTTTTCTATTCTTCCTCACCTTCAATATTCCACATCCGAACATATCTGCCATCTCATCCCAATTCATTTGAGAAATGAGTTTTTTTTTTTATGTGAAAAAAATTTAAGGAGAAAACCAAGTTACGCGGAGATTATTATTAACGATTTTGAGTCTAGAAAAAGTAGGAAAAACATGTGGAAGACGAGTGTCGATAAAGAAATGTAGATAAAATAGAAGTGTAGAAGTATTACCGATTATTTTGTGTCACTACTGATTACGGTGTGTTAATGTTTCACTACAAACTAAATTGTTACTAAAACTTATGTCAACGTTTGATCGGTCCGCTCAAAGATAGGAGGGGCCCCAGGTACAGAGCAGAGGTCCTAAGAACAAAGGAGCTATTAACAATAAAATACTCCACTAAAATATTAGGCAAGTAGTTTTGTCTAAAGAACTTGACCATTACATTAGTTTGTCTCTACTCAAAAGAGACGATAACCTATTATGATGGAGAAATGAGAAAAATAATAAGATTTTAAGAGAATTAGTTTTAAAACAGCTTCGGTTCCTCCCTCATCGATAAAAACCGAAATACTTCTCAGCACAGTGAAAAACATCTATGAACCAACAAGGAATAAAACTTGGCCAGATAAGAAAGATAATGTTCCTTCATTATAATCTAAATGTTTAAAATTTTAACTAGTAGCCGTAAATATTCATAATCTTTAAACTTCCAAATTATTTCTGCTATTTGTGAAAGATTTTATAAAATTTTCAGTTCTCTAAATTAACTGTTCATACTATATATATATATATATATATATATATATATATATATATATATATATATATATATATATATATATATATATATATATATATATATATATATGAATAGAAACGACATAAGTATTAAGGAACGTTTCTGCACACGAGGAGGAGAGATAACGAAATAATGAAAAATGAGGCGAACCGCCTGGGAAACGAACCCAGGGCCTTCCAATTGCCGGTCGGACGCTCTACCATTATGCTACGGACCTCACTCAATCACAAATCGAAATTCTCCCAAATAGGGCAGAAAACCAATGCCCTCAGAGAGCAACCATTCATATATATATATATATATATATATATATATATATATATATATATTATATATATATATATATATATTATATAATATATATATATATATATATATTATATATATATATATTATATATATATATATATATATATATATATATATATATATATATATATATATATATATATATATATATATATATATATATATATATATATTATATATATATATATATATATATATATATATATATATATATATATTATATATATATATATATATATATATATATATCTATATATATATATATATATATATATATATATATATATATATATTATATATATATATATGAATGGTTGACAAAAATAGACAACTTTGATTTTTCCAAAGTTTTTTGACTCCTAAAAAAGTTAATAAATAATAATAAATTTATTGAATCGATATACTGTATTTAGAATCGTGCTACTTTCCCTTCTGCATTATTTGTGCTTGAGGTATTACAGCCCTCTCCTTTTATGGTTATAATTAGGCTTTCCCTCAATGACCTATCTAGTATGTATCATACGTGTTCCACTGGATTCAAATCCGGGGATTAACCTGGCCATGGAAGACATTCATTTTCATAGCTCTCATGCTACCTCCGCGATAGCACGAGCTGGGGCATCACTTTCCATGAATACGCTTTGGTGTGGATACAAATTTTCATTGGAATAAATGGGTAACAGCACCTCTTCTAAGATCTTTACATATTCGGCTGAATTAACAGTTCCTGTGCAGATCACCAGCTCTGTTCGTCCATTGGACCAAATTGCATCCACACCATTACAGAAAATACCCCGTTTTACGTAGCTTGCAGGTGCCATAGAGGAAAATTGTTGGGATGGACGTCTCCATACCCCGACACGCTCACTGTTTGGAAATGAAAGCAAACCTAGCTTCCTCGGAAGAGGGCTAAGACTATTCAACCAGCTGCCCAAAGAACTTAGGAACACAAATGGTATAGATGTGGAAGTCTTCAAAAGAAAACTAGACACCTGGCTATGTGAAATGAAGAGTTCAAGAAAGCAAACTCGATAACTCGAAGGTGGGGCAACGAGTCTAATCTCTAAGTGAGGAATCACCACACGAAAGGCGTGTAAGACTGTATATAAAGTTAACAGTCGTGTACAAAGTTTACAGTTTATATCAGTAAAATATAATAAGTTTTTGTTTACCTTAATGATAATAGTGAGGCTATAAAATTATCAAATTTTTAAGATATTTAATTCTTTTCACCGTATGTTTTAATGTATTTTCATTTTTATTTTTAAATCAACTAACAGAACCTACAGGTAAAAATTTTTTTCCTTTTTTTTACAGATTGAATATGATTATCTTGTATAGTTAAACAAATAATTGCATTACAACTTCGATTCCTTTTTTCTTAAATGTTTTTTGATGAAATTTAACATGTCAAGCCAAGCAGTTTCTTGCGCTTCAGTGTGGGCTTTCAATTCACCGCCCCAAGCAAAGACAAACCCAAACGTTCTGTGGTAAGAGGCAAAACAGAAGGCAGAGTAAGGAGGTTCTATGAGGTGGCCAGCTCCCTTATAAATGCGCATCTGAAATGTTTTTTGACGATGTTAGTTATTTAATTAATTAAAACCCAATTCTTCTGAATTTCTTTTAGTGTCGAGAAGTATTGATATCCAAGTATGCTTTTCACTACTACACAGGTATTTAGTCAAGAACTTCAAAGCCGATAACTGGTAGTTCTCCGATCAGTGAATATCTAATTACTAAACTTTAGCAATGCTGATAAGAACTTATTCAATATAACTTATATACATCACTGAAAAAGAACCACTCAAAGAATGATACTTATATCATTCGATTATTTTAAATTGAAACAAATTATAATCTTTGGAGTCATGCAGACAAAAGAGATAGTAAAATACAATGAAAAAAAATATTTTAGTTCTTGGCTGAGAATAATTTCCAATAAAAATACTTGAAAACATTGGTTTCTGACAAGATAAAATTTTCATACTCTGAAGAAACTTTAGGCTAACCCAAGAAATTAGTTAAAAATGTGTTTTTTAAATACTTTGGTGATATTTGTACTATTATGTATCACATGATTATTTTAAATTTTTTTAATAATTTTCCATCAATTTCTTCTTTCTTAAATTAATGCTTACTTCATAATTCCTGCTCTTACCCACTCTATCAAGGTACTTTGCTGCGACAGAGGCATGACCTTTACTATCTAAATGAAGATCATCCTCTCCTACAATGAACAAAAACTGAGAGTTGCTTTTGTTCACAGGAATGATTGTCTCGGGAAAATCTTCGGGTTTGTCAATGCTATCATTGCTTACGACTATTTTCCTATACAAAATCTGCAAAAAAATTTAAAAGAACTGCAAATCCTGTCTGCGAACACTTGTACTGCATAATATACCGGTACTTGAAGTAGTCTAGCCACCAGATAGGAAAACATCAGTAAATACCAGTCCGCACATACCACCAATACAATACGGATCTGCATACTCCAAGTCTTTTGAGATGAATGATTTAAACCATTCAAGGTAAGGGAGCTCTACTAACCCATGTCAAAATATTAAATCCAAAATTCATTAAAATTTATGTGTTCTTGAATCTTCATCAAGGACAAACCTTAATGAATATGTATCCTTGAATCTCCATCAAGGACAAACCTCAATGACTACATGTCTAATGATCTTGGTATTACAAAATGACACCAGAAAATGTAGTTGCTCATAAAAAATTTCCAATGCAACTGATTCATCACTATACAAGGTGTCTCAGAAGTCTGGACTCAGCCAGAACTAATTTTTTACTTTTATTTTAACAACTGTTCAAGTTCCATGCCATTGACTTAAATACACAGTACGGTACTTTTCTGTATCTGCTCCCCCGCCAAATGAATGTCCGGTTAGGTCAATTGTATGCCCTTGATGACTGGTTAGGTTAAGTTGTGAAATTTTCATTAAAACTAACAAAAATATCATGACTTAACCTAATCAATCATCAAGGATGTACAGTTGACCTAACTGGGCATTCAATTTTTTGAGGGGCAGATAATAGAAAAGTACCAAATACATTTATCAATTCTTGTAAGTAGGCCCCCCTGAATGTTTCTTAGTTCTCTCACACTGATTTTGTCACAAAACTAATAAATAACCCTAATGGCCTACGAGTCCAGACTTCTGAGACACCCTGTATAGCTTTGTGTATTTTTATTGTTGCAAAATATTGTTTAAATGTATAATAGGTTATGTTAACTTTTATCTTGCTGCAGTGCAGTGGCTAGTGCACTCACCTTCCATTCAAGAGATGGTGGGTTTGAATCCTGGTGGAGCAATTTTTGCAATATGCAAAATCTACATGTTCATGCATAATAAATAAATAAAATAAATAAATACAGTATATGTACTTTTCTGCACTTTACTAAAACAAAATATCCTTTAAAAAAGTGCTGGACAAATAATATAAATTTCTTCTTTAAATACTGTCAAACTTCATACAAAATTATTCCTAGCTGTAAATTGTTATGAATAACTTTTACTACCTAATTCATGAAAACTTGCGCCACCAATGACAAAATATGGCACACAATCTTTCCTCTGACATTTTCAGTGAACAAAAATGCAAGAACTTAAATGGAGGCTAGGATAAGAAAAGAATAAATGATGATATAAAAAAAATTTCTACCATTCAGTTACCTTTGCCTTTTTCATATCAAACAAGAGAGCAGGTATTGTGTATTTTTCATTGATTTTTGTTGCAGAACCCAAAGTGGAGCAACTTCCATTGATGCTCACAGCTAATGCTACTTGAGGGATAAAAGTAGCCATCGTCAGAGCTAAGTCTCCCCCTTTGCTGACACCAATTACACCTACATGTGGCTTTAACACCTGTGAACTCAATGCAAAAGTAAAATTATGACGTCCTGTGTGACAAGCCTGTAATCTTACCATAAAGCAACTGCAATTACAGTCAAGTTTACATACAAGCAATTACATTAGGATCGTAAACATTGACAATACTTATGTAAATTTTTTTTAGTGGGAAAAGTTACCAGTACTGTATAGATAGATTTTTTCTTACTTAAAGCTTTTTAAAATTGAAAAACAGGTTGCTGCTTTACCAACACACTTCCTGAAGTATCCTAAATTTGTATTGTACTTCATATTTTTGAGCGACGTTTGTAAACCTTTGCAACTTTACAATGGTTACCATTTCCAAATTCACCCTCAAACACCCAACTTAAAAAAAATATCACTACATGGACCCAATAAATAATATCCATATTCACACCTTCTCTTGCTTAAGCAGAATGTGAACTGCCTCTTCAAAATACTTCAGATCAAACGATTTCAAATATTTGGGAAGATCCTCATAATCAAAGAAGGCAAGAGCGAGTGAGGCAATGCCTCTGGTTGCCAACTGAGCAGAACGATACTCCAAGAGGCCACCAGAAGTCCCAAACATATCAATTACGCCAGGAAATGGACCATCGCCTATAGAATTAATTCCCAACTTTACAAAGAAATTTTGCCAATAAGTAAAGTGCATCATTAGGTAGTAACAACTTATAGTAACACAGACCATAGGTTTAGTACTGTAAATGCTGTTTATACAAATTCTCTACATCTACATGATGAAAACAAAAACTAATAAAACTGTACTGTATTGAATGCTTTCTTTTAAATATTTTTGTCACTTTTATTATAGGTTATCCGCAGGGCCATTTTTGAGTTTGCATGGATAGACTTTTTGTCACTGCACTTAATCAGTAAGCTATATGTCATCTATATCCAAGCACAGTCTTAAGTATCGGGTCATCCCATAAGTAATGTCGTTTTTTACGATAAATTAAGTTTAAAGTCCTACTCAGTTTAAGTATAAATTTTCCGAACGTTATATCAGAGATCTATCGTGTTTCGCTACATACTTTGCAGACCTTGACCAGTGAAGACGTATGTTTTGCTTTATGTGAACCCCTCATAAACATGGCGGTATCAGAAGAGCATATCAGGCATATAATGCTTTACGAGTTCAAAAAAGGGAATAATGCTACTGAAGCAACGTGAAACATTCAGGAAGTTTATGGCAACGATATTCTGCATGCGAGGTGATAAAAAGTAGAATAATTTCTCACCTTCAATTTATTTAAGGTGTTCCTCGTGTTTCTTCTCTCCTGTATTTAAGAAAGTACCCCCACCCCGTGAATACCCAGAACAGCCGGCTATCCCCTAAATACCACGGTCTAGGTACCCCTTAAAAATAATGCTTTAGCTCTTCTTTGCAATAGATGATCTTGCGCTTCTTTTGATTCTTCTTTGTTATTAGTTCTTATTATTCAGTTTTCCCCCTTGTTTAGAAAGGGTCTTTATTATCTCGTTTATTTATTCAATTTAATCTCTATCTTATTTATATATGCGAGCCTGTCTTTGGGCATATATGCACCATCACCTGTAACAACAATAAAACAATGAAAGTAATGTATTAACAATTCAAATAAAAAGTGTTACTCCCCTGAGTATGTGTGTCCTTTTCTTTGAACTACTGGACACAACTCCACCTCCTCATCTGTAGAATAAGAGCGATTTAGTCATGAGGAAATGTCAAAGATGGTTTCAAAAGTTTAGGAATGGTGACTGCTGTTTGACAGATGCAGCACGCTCTGGACGCCCTGCTGAGTTTGATGATGACCTGCTGTTAGCCGCACTTGAAGAAGACTGTTCAACAACTGTCGAAGAATTGGCCCAGAAACTCGATTCATCCCTGTCCACCATCCATCGACATTTGCAACAACTCGGGAAAGTGCCTAAGTTAGGAAAATGGGTGCCACATGAATTGTCGGTCGACAATCTGAGGGTGCGGGTAAACATTAGCACAGCTCTTCATTCCCGTGAACTCCAAGATCCGTTTTTGCACCGTTTAGACTTTAGTGACTGGTGATGAAAAGTGGATACTGTACCAGAATGTTAAGCGCCGTCGAGTGGGTTTGTGCCGGAGAACCAGCGACACCACAG
Organism: Bathynomus jamesi; assembly: GCA_023014485.1. Taxonomy (NCBI): domain Eukaryota; kingdom Metazoa; phylum Arthropoda; class Malacostraca; order Isopoda; family Cirolanidae; genus Bathynomus; species Bathynomus jamesi. Next base: position 141,100 of record JAJOZX010004395.1, on the reverse strand, counting down.
CCAAAACCAAATCTTCATTCTCGGAAGGTGTTGCTTAGTGTTTGGTGGGATAAAGGTGGTGTAATACACTTTGAAACCTTGCCACACAACCAAACAATCACCGCTCAAGTCTACTGTCAACAGCTGGATCGATTGAACACGGCACTAAAAGAAGAGAGACCTTTTTTGGTTAATCGGAAAGGAATCGTGTTCCACCACGACAACGCACATCTTCATACCGCTCGGATCACTTCTGCAAAAATTGAGGAGTTTGGGTGGGAAAAACTTCCACATCCTCCAGACCTTGCGCCTTCAGATTATCATCTCTTCAGGAGTCTGCAGAACTATCTTGACGAGAAAGAGTATACTTCTTTAGATGACCTGCACACCAGTCTTTGTACGTTTTTTGCCTCAAAACCGCCTGAATTTTATAAACATGGCATTGAAAAGCTTGTAGGACGTTGGCAGAGTGTCACTGATTCCGATGAAAAATATATACTAGATTAAAAAGTTTCAGTCGAGTTTTTTTTTGTCCTTCAAATTCCGATCTAAAGAACATTACTTATGGGATGATCTGATAAATGAAAGATATTCTACAGAGGAGTCAGAAAAGCAGGAAAACAATGTTCTCTTCTTGCTATTCAAGTATTTATTTGGAGTTAGTTTTGCTTGGTGGTAGTTCCTGGTCTTATAATCAAATTCATACCACAGCACTGACTTTTAATTTAAATTAATTTAAATTTTAGGACTCTGACCTAAGTTACTTACCAGCAGGAATAAATAAAGTGCCCCTAACATTCCCCTCTTTTATTGGCACTCTTTTCACTCCAGGACCCATGAAGTACCGATAATGGAAATCATTGGCCTTGAAGGGGTGTTGAAAGATAAAAATTTCTTCTGGACTTTTAAAGCCTTCATACAACCTAATTTCAATCTGTAATAAAGCATATCATCATCAAATTCTAAATGAATTTCCCTGAACAAAATTTGCTATGCAGTTTTAAAATTTTGCTACATCCAATGTTATCTATAAGAATGAATAATTACTCAATTACTAGATTAAAAAGTACTGAAAACCAGCCAATTTCTTTCTTGAAGATTCTATAAATCTATAAAAATTTAAAGTCATTTGACTTTTCAGTACTGTTAATTAATGAATGTGTTAATCTAATACAGGCAATATTTCAGGAGTGCCTGAGTCAGTAATATGTATTAGCAAAATTCAAAACTATTTCATAATTTCATTCAGTCAGCTTACAATCATTTCATAGACTAAGATGGTGACAATCTTTTTATAAATTCTCTCTCAATTTAGGGCATTGATAATAGCTGGAAAGTTATCAAATTTCAAACATAGGTCCTATTGTGTGAATATTCTCAATAACAAGCAGCTGAATTAAAAGAATAAAAAGCCACAATAAGAAATGGATTTATCAAAAGCACAAGCTTTTGGCTTATTCTGTGGTCTTCATCAGGTGTGATGAAACATTTAAATATGTTAGAGTTACACCTCAAATTGGAAATGGACATTTACCATATTTTCCGGCATATAAGGCACACGAGCATATAAGATGCACCCCAATTTTGGCAGGCATATTCTTGAAAAAAAATAAAAAAATATAATACTTGCCAGTAACCAAAAGCCTACCCATGACCCTGACCTTGAGCATATAAGGCGCAGGCGCAGGGTGATTTTCTGAGACTTTTTTGGGGAAAAAAAGCGTGCCCTATATGCCGGAAAATACGGTATATAAGGTGGAAAATCTAAAATAAGACTATAATAAGCCTACTGATCACTTCTTGCTATTTCATACATAATTTACATAGTGTTTACACATTCTTGCCTATACTAATGTCAGTGCACTACACAGGGGTTTTCTTTCAAAAGTGAAAACAGTTGAGATGAATATTTAAGAGGTAAAACTGGTGTAAAATGGAGTAACTGCATAAGAAATGAGGATGTTTGGGATGGTTGTAGGGTGAAAACATCTTTTGCTTTTAGAGCAAAGTATATTGCAATAATATGGTGCTATGGAAAGGATGAGTAGGGACAACTGTGAAAAAGTACATAATAATGGTTGCAATAGTATGTGAGAAATAATTATCTTTTTGGTAACTGCATGAATACAATAAAGATAAGAGGCTGAAATGAATGTGAAAAATACCTTGGTGAAAAACAATGTAATGGAAATTATTTACGAAAGATGAGTAAAGGGAGACTTTTGTCCCACCTGATATATTAGCTACCTGAAGTACAATATTATCACAAACTTTTCATGGAGAAATAAAAGAAAAATGTCCAAAAATGAGGTCTACTTTATCCCTAATAATGATCTAATTAATTCTATCAAATTGTACAAATAAACTGCAGGTAGATGACTGTTACTGTGCTGCATGTTTCTGGCTCCAAAATTCAGTATCATCCTGTACAATGGGTAGGATATTAAGCATGAGAGTTTTTATTCTAATATTAGGCTAGTAGATGGTCAATATCCAAATCTTTAAATCTTCTACAATTGAACTCTATCTATGATACAGACCTGTGGACTTATGCCACAGCACAGACTAGGCCTAGATGCAATCAACTTAAAAATCCTGAAAATATCTGCATTGGCTATTTTTTTCACTTTCCTAAGCTCAACTTAAAAAAAAAAGTTTTCTTACAATACCAGACCTTATTGGCAATATCAACATCTCTTTTGAAAATTCGTAAATACTTGGGTTCACTAGGAACAGGTTGAAGGGCTCCTATCAATCCCATCTGAAAAATACCTGTGTAATGACCTCCAACAGATTCATGTTCACCAACATCTATGATGCCACAAAAATTAGCTCTGTAAAGTGTCAAGTTTTAGATAATCAACATTTGAACAAAGTAATATAATACAGCTATGATAAAAAACCTCAGCTACAAAAAATAGGAATATATTGATAAATATAGATATATATACATATCTGACACATAATACCAGGTGTGTATAAAGTAGCAAGTGAAGAGACAAATCTGATTTCAATTATATTAATTTAAGTGAACATGGACAAGTAATATTCATTATACGTACTTTATAATAACAACTGTATATTCGTAGTAAGGTTTATGAGGTGTTGAAAATATTTTTACAAGTTGAAACTAGTTTAAACCAGTTCAAATTAGATTTGTCTCTTCACTTGCATTACTTTATACACACCCTGTACTATACAGTACATAGATTACTATACTTGTTTCTGATTGGACCAACAACTTCTTACAAAAAATAATTAGTAGTTAGGATTGCATTTAAGATCAGGAATGGCCAACTTGTTTTCTTACAGTCACTTTCTTTTACCCTGAGCAGTCTGAGAGTACGTTTAGAGTAAAATAGGGATGAAAAAATATGATTCAAAATAATGATTCAGAAAATGTATACCAGTCAAAAAAAAAAAAAAAAGAATTATTACATTACAATGTAATCATGCAAATAATGCTAAGACATTTGGCAAAATTTTACTATCCAGACACAGTTCAGTCCTAACAACTTCGTAATACAGTAGACCCTCACATTAACATACACTTTGGGGGGAGCGTGTGGTCACTAAAGTGAAATTTCTGCTAAAGTGAAGTACGGAAAACCCCCTCTTTAACGTACCAGGGAACATTAAAGTGAAGTATGGATGACCCCCACTTTACCAGACTACGGTACATTAAAGTGGGGTTTTCTGTAACGAAAATACTTCAGTACAGTTACACATGTATGTATAGCCCTCAAATCTCCACATTCAACACACATGAAAATGCATACATAGACTTACCTACTTATGAACACATGCACATGTAAATATTTATTTTTATGTACTCACCATATATAGTCAATCCTCCAAAATATCATCAGGAACTTCTGGTGTGATGGCTGGAAAATCCAGGTCATCTGAGGGCTGGTTCCAATAATATTCTGGTGGCATCACCTTCACATTAATGACTCGGAGTCCGCTAAAGTGAAGTTTGGTGATGCTAACAGACTTTTTTAGCGCAAATCTTCACTTTAATGACCCTTACGTTAAACTGAATGTTAATGACCAGATAGCGATTTAGTTTGTCCAAGTGAAGTTTCTACTAATGTGAAGGTCATTAATGTGGGAGATTTCTGTATGTTAAATTAAACGGTTAATATTCGTTTTTTGACCCAGTCACACCCAGCTATAACAGCAATATATATTGAATAACCAATCAAAGCTGAATAAGAAAATATATATATTATCTTGTGCAAATTTGTATAAAATGTACTTTTTTAAAAAAAATATTTTCTACTTTCTAATATGTATGTATATAAATTTCGGTAGGTTTGTTTATTTGGGCTACCTTTTTTGGAGATTTTTCTTGGCTTTTTTTGGCTACTTTTTCTTGCTTTGGCTACTTCTTTCTGTTTCTGGTTAGTGTGGTGATTTTCGTTCTACTGGTATGACGTGTCAATCTTGTGAACTTGATTTCAAAGACTTAATCCGCCTTATTGGCCTCGATGAAGATAAAAGTTTAGATGTTTTTTCCAATCACGGCATAATTCCAACATCCATGATTTGCCCTAAATGTAATACTGCCTGTATTTTAAGACAAGACTCGAAGGTGTTTAGGTGCTGTAAAAAAAATGGAAGGATGTGAAATCGTGGGTTTTACGTGCTGGGAATAGACATCCTCATTACCGGAAATATTTCGCACAATACTTGTTCCTGGCAGAACATCCTGGCAGAACATCCTGATGATTCTACAGTTCTGCATCACTTCCTTACTGCAATTGCAGAACTATATCCTCCAAAATAAGGTGACTGTTTAGGTTAAGTTAGGTTAGGTTGTGTTTAGCAAACTTTTCTGGTCGATTTTGAGGTGTTTTGCACGAATCTGCCATCCGTTTCCTGTGCAAATGCGTAGTTTTCGAGGTGATGATATCTCAAAAACTACGCATTTGCACAGGAAACGGATGGCAGATTCGTGCAGAGCACCTCAAAATTGACCATAAACGTTTGCTCTCATTATAAAAAGAGACTGGTCAAAAAATGAATAATTACCAATTAAACTACATTAGGTTAGATTAAACTAGGTTTGTAGCACCCTACATGGACTCTGTCTCTGAACAGTGTCTGGATAGTAAAATTTTACCAAAAATTTCATCATTTTCTTTCTAATGTTTTATTTGTTGGAAATTTTCCAACAAATAATTTGAGGCAAGGGCTGAACAAAACTGTCTCATGGATCAGAAGTTGGCCATCCCTGTTTAAGACCATCATTGACATCCATAAATATCTACCCAGATCTATGACTGGTCTGGGATTTATTTGTGGAGAGAATATCTAAATAATCATGTATGATTTAAGATACAGGCCCACATGCATTACAGTCAGAAATAAATGTGAGAAAAAATTTGTGCTAACAGAGAGTCGTCTTAAAGAGACAAATGTAGAGGAATTGGGTTCTTCTGTCAGTTATGATACAAGTACATAATGAGTTAAGATCAGAACAACTTATTTACTTAGGATTTGGGAGCCTCATAAGACAAAAAAAAAAAAACCTTCCACTTGTAAATTTGTTTAAGGGGAGGATCATATACAGTACATACATCTTCAAAATTTTTAGAAAAAAATTACCTTAAATGCAATCTGGGATTAAAAGGGAAACATTCATCAACAAAATATCCAACAATCACACTGATAAGCTCATAAAATTACAGACCATTCCTGATCAAGAACCAACTCAGTCCAATTTTCTGACCAACTAAGATAGGCCCTAACCTAATTTAGCCCAGAATTGAGTATATTCATAGTAGCCTAGCCTAAATAGACAAAGTGGACTTGCTGGGCTAGAAATCAGAATGTTAGTCAAAGTGACTTCCGACTATTACTAGTACTAATAAGGCTTAGTTTTGGTATTAAAACTACCAAGATTTGCACTAAAAACTAGAAAAAAATTATGAAGGGCTAAGGCCATCACTAATGTTAGATTGAGTACCATACTCTACTATTTACACATTAAAGAAAAAGAAAAATCTTACATATAATGAGCATATGCGAAATACTTGTTCAATTTTGCTTCTTGTAAATGTGATGTTAAAGTATATGGTTTATGTGGAGTCAATCCACAAGCTCTGATGCAAACTTTTTCATCTTGTTGGCAAAATTTTGGAGTAATAATTAATGTAGACATTTTAAGGCCTGTAAAAGAAAAACTTAAAATTGTCACTTGTCCATACAAGAACATTTACAAGTCAAAAAAACATATTACTGACAGACCTACATGTCTGCTTTTGAACTTATAATACATGTTGCTAAAAACTGATTACAAAATATAATTTTACTCTTTCAGTTTCTTTTCAATTGCAGTAGCTGCTTTCAAATATAGACCCATATCCTTGACTTCCCATATTATCAAAATATTTGAGAAAGTCCTGAAAAGCCACATTGTCAATTTTATAGAAAATTGACATCTCTTAAAAGACTTTCAACATGGCTTCAGACAGAGATCCTGCCTTACTGAACTTATAGACCATTGCAACACAATCCTACAATAATTGGGAGAAAACCATAATGTTGATGTCATCTATCTAGACTTTGCAAAAGCTTTTGACAAGGTTGACCATGGAATATTATTCCATAAACTAAAAGAACTTGGAATTTGTGGAAAAATAGGAAAATAGATCCATGACTTTCTCTCTGACAGAAAACAAAAAACAATTGTAAATGGAGCAAGATCTACAGAAAAAGAAGTGATTAGTGAAGTGCCGCAAGGTAGGTATGGTACAGTACTGGGACCAATTCTATTCAAAAAAATGCTAAACAATATAAACTGTAACCTAGGAAGCTCTCTCCTGTCATTCGTGGATGATACCAGAATACCAAGACCAATTACAGAAAAAGAAGACTGTGTAGAGCTACAAAAAAGATCTACAAACTATATATGCATGGGCAGATGCAAACAATATGGCCTTCAATGAAAACAAATTTGAACTACCATACAGTAAAACCTTTATTATCCAGCAAGCTTGGGGATTAGGCCATTCTGGTTGTCCAAATTTTCCAGTTATCTGAGGGTACCATTAACCTAGGAAAAACCAATGGACAATAATAGTAAAACTAAAATTTTGGCTATTCTGCACTGTACACCAATGTAAACTATATTGTAATCAACATAAACACTACCGTATGCTAAGTATGTATGGGATGATTGAAAGAAGTAAAATTTAGTTTTATTTTATTAAAATTGTCAAGGTTGTTCTAGATTTTTCCAGATGGCATCAAAGAGCTTCCCAATTTCTAGATTGGGGAATTGTATTGACCTAATATGAAATTTGCCAGTTTCTAAAGTTTTCCAGATAGGTAGTTGATTGCTGGATAGTGCAGGTTTTACTGTAATTAAGCATGGACCAAATAAATGCCTAAAAAACAATTCAACTACACTGGACCCACAGGAAAAGATATTGTACAAACTGATCATGTAAGGAATCTAGGGGTTATATTATCTGAAGATGCAACATTCAACAGGCACATTAACAAAGTAACCTCATCATGCAAACAAACTAATAGGATATATACTGAGGACATTCAGAACTAGGGACAGTATGACCATGCTTACCCTGTGGAAATCACTTGTTCTTCCAAGCATCAACTACTGCTCTCAATTATGGTTTCCCCACAAACAGAATGAATTGCAAAAAATTGACGACTTACAAAGAACCTTTACTTCATAAAGTAAATTCAAGGTATGTACAGAGTTGAATAACTCACTGTAGTGTTTCTTCTATAATTTGACTCAGGCATATGCAGAGTGGGTGGCTACAGGGGCTTGAGCCCTCCCATTTCCCTCTTCATGCCTCAAAAGTACCCTTTTTCCAAAAACAAATAAATGCTGTGAAGAGACTTATTTTTTTAAGGGGGGAGAAGATAGTGCCCTTTTTGTTAACTTTCAGCCCCCCCATCTGAAGCATCCTATGCACAGGCCTGAATTTTTACTATATTCTCAGTCCCAGTTACATTTTCAATATTAGAAGGGAGAGACATTTATGAATCACTTTGAATCACTTCTGCCTCAAGGGTTCACTGCTCCCACAAAGTCCACTCAGCACCTCCTGAGGCAGGGACCACAACGTAGTCACCACCCTTCTTTTCTCTTGCTCCTGCCATATGATTTGGTCCACTATTGAATTTGTGGCAGAGGAATACAAAACAAACAAACAAAACATCTTTATTGTGGATCATTCACAATCCATAGCCACTTAACCTAACATACAAGTACAATCTTACATATACATTGAACTTAATACAAAAATAAGGCCAACATAGCCACTTAACCTAGCATACTGGCATACTGTTTGATTAATTATCTGACAATTTTATGTATATTGTTATTACATGAGACATCTTATAACACTTATTATAACATAGCCACTTACTATAACAACTTAATATACATATATAATCTTTGCTACATTACAGAAATAAAGTATTGTAAACCAGCAGTTGTCTGAACCAAGAATGCCATATAGGTGAGAAGTACACAGTATCTGAAAACAGGACATTGTACAATAACACATTAGAGCTGTTTTGGACCCTAGTAATGAAATTATATATATTCTTCCAGATTAACATTTGGCTGGTAGGTAGGTTCTGCATAGGAAACATAAAACTGGCACTGCACCATTTTGGTTCTCTACATAGCATACAAAAAATATTATTATAAGCAACAGACAGTTTATTCATAGCAGTTTTTGTATAGTTCCACCACAGATGGGATGTATACAATGCAGTACAGTAAGTTCTAAAAAGATCAATTTTAACTAATTCTAAACACATACCAAATTTCCTTACTAGCATGTTACCCTGTACATACAGCTTTTTACGTTGCCTCTCAATATCAAGTTCATCTTGCAGCTTGTGAGTAATTACATGATCTAAGTATTTACATGTGTCTTTCACAGGTATAGTCTGACCATTCACTTCAAAAGACCCACACAATACATGTTTCAGTAGATTACACCTAAAAATGAAAATACAACTCTTTGCCCCATTATAGGTGATGTCATTTTCTATACCATATTGTTCACATATCTCAAATAGTACTCTCAGCCCATGGAGAGAGGGTGACAGAAGAACAAGGTCATCAGCATACATTAAATGATTAATTTTTTCCTTTCCAATGACACAGTCAGTACATGCAGTTTTTAGTTCATTGGTAAGGTCATCCATGTACTATATACAGTAAAGATAGGGTGATAATATACCTCCATGCCTAACACCATTAGTCACCTTAAAACCTGGTGATACAGTGCTTTTCCATCTTACAAACATGGTCTGCTCTGTATACCAGAATGCAAGTATCCTAAGTATATATTTAGGCACCATTCAGCACTGTGGGTTGGTTAGGTATGTTGGCTAAAAACATGTCCAAATGTTTTTTAAAAGTATCTACTGGGACTGCACTTATATCTCTAAGGTACTGAGGCAAGGAGTTAAACAGGCAAGAACCCTGCCTAGAGATACTATTATAATGAAGGGTTTGAATCCTTCTCAGGCTGTTTGGTAGGAGGTGATGTTTTTGACACATTCTGCCAGTTCTTGTTGAAGTGGGCACAATTGGTTCAGTATTGGGGGCAAATAAAAGCCCTTCTAGAATTTTCCTTTCCAGGTGTAGATCAGGATGTATCTCTCAAGCCTCATCTCTATGGAATAAAGGTCAAGGTCTCTGAGCCTATCCCAGTAGTTTTTACTCACCTGTTGCTCATCAGGTTGTTTAATATATGAAGTAAAGGTTCTTTGTAAGCCCTCAATTTTTTGCAATTCATTCTGTTTGTGGGGAAACCATAATTGAGAGCAGTAGTTGATGCGTGGAAGAACAAGTGATTTCCACAAGGTAAGCATTGTCATACTGTCCCTAGTTCTGAATGTCCTCAGTATATATCCTATTAGTTGTTTGCATGATGAGGTTATTTTGTCAATGTGCCTGTTGAATGTTGCATCAAGATTCAGATAATATAACCCCTAGATCCCTTACATGATCAGTTTGTACAATATTTTTTCCTGTGTGTCCAGTGTAGTTGAATTGTTCTTTTAGGCATTTATTTGGTCCATACTTAATTAGTTCAAATTTGTCTTCATTAAAGGCCATATTATTTGCATCTGCCCATGCATATATGTATAGTTTGTAGATCTTTCTGTAGCTCTGCACAGTCTTCTTTTTCTGTAATTGGTCTTAGTATTCTGGTATCATCTGCAAATGACAGGAGAGAGCTTCCTAGGTTACAGTTTATATTGTTTAGCATTATAATAATAAATAAAAAAGTAACGCACACAAAGTTCTCCGACCATAACCTCATCGATATACAATTGAAGTTAGCACCCAGAGGTCCACATAATTAGAGCCAAAATTACCTACTACCTACAAGAAAAAGACTTATACAACCCAAATCAACATGGCTTCAGGGTGGGTAGATCATGCCTGTCACAGCTACTAGACCACCAGGAGAAAATATTAGGAACATTGTGTCGAGGACAAAACATTGATGTAATATATACTGATTTTGCTAAAGCCTTCGATAAATGTGACCATGGAATCATAGCACACAAACTTAAGGATACAGGAATTACTGGAAAGCTAGGACTTCAGGTGGATATTTAATTTCTTGATGCAAAGAACGTAAAGAGTGGTGGTAAACAGAGTTAAATCGGAAGTCTCGGAAGTCGTGAGCTCTGTCCCACAAGGGACAGTATTAGCTCCCTTGCTGTTCATAATAATGATTGCAGATATTGATGCAGATATTAAGGACAGTATTGTATCATGCTTCGCAGATGACACGAAGATATGCAAGGAAATATTGAATGAAGATGACATAAGAAAACTACAAAACGACATTGAAACATTATTCCAGTGGGCAGAAGACAACAATATGAAGTTCAACGAAGAAAAATTCCAACTTCTAAGATATGGTAATAACAAAGAGCTACAGAAAAAAGGGTACAAAACTCCGCAAGCCAAACAGATAACACCAAATCCACAAGTCAGGGATCTTGGAGTAATAATGTCGTCGGATGCAGAATTCAGAGAGCACTTAAAATCAAAATCACAACGGCTAGAAAAATAATGGGAATCATCTGGAGGAGCTTCCACAGCAGAAAAGCAAACATCATGCTCAAATTATGGAAGAGTCTAGTCCTACCAATAATTGAGTATTGCTCAGTACTCACAAGCCCACACAGAAAAAGAGACATTGCGAGCATTGAAGCTATACAAAGGACTTTTACGTCTAAGATAGAGGAAACAGAAGGTGAAGACTACTGGTCTCGACTACAATCCCTGGAACTCTACTCTCTTGAAAGAAGGCGAGAGCAGTACACAATAATATACATATGGAACATACTTGAGGGCTCTGTCCCTAACCTCAGAAATGAAATAGAAACAAACTGGAATGAGAGAAGAGGCAGATTTTGTACGGTCCCAGCTGCGGTGGGACAAGGAGCCATGAAAACGAGGATGGAAAATACCCTCAGAATACGGGGCCCAAAGCTTTTCAATGTCCTTCCAAAAGAAGTGAGGAATCTCCAGCACACCAACCTGAATAACTTCAAAAACCAGCTGGACAGATTCTTGTGCAAAGTCCCTGACCAGCCATGTGTGGCTGGCTACGAGGGCAGGAGGTGATCAGAGAGTAATTCCCTCCTTCACCAAGTCCTGCAAATGAGGCAGGATGCTGCAGAGGGGTCGACCACAGGTCGATCCTGAACCGTCATTCAAACTCAACAAAAGTAAACAAAAGTAAAGTAAAAAGTAATGAATAGAATTGGTCCCAATACTGTACCTTGCAGCATGATTGCACAGTGCACTATTATTCATTGTTTTTAATTCTTCCCAAAAGTTTCTTGGATTCTTACTGGCAAGCTTTCTAGCCAGAGCATCCCTACTTAACTAATCCTCATGATTTTTTATGGTTAAATTGTGCTTTAACACCCAACTAGTGACCCACCACTTTTTTTTTTTTTTAAAGTTTTAGCTCCTCTTTCCAAATATGTAACCAAAATTTGTCATTGCAAATGAATAGCAATCCCTTGGCAACCGCGGGTTTTGCAACTGCGGTTTCGAGTATCTACGCAAAATTTTCTGTATACCATTTTGGCTGTCCGCAGTCTACAGCTTTGCTTAACCACAGTTTTTCGTGTTCTACATCATAGCAATCTTTTATTATTTCGTTTATATTTGCATTTATAAGTGTAATTATAGCCTCTAAGCATCGAGTTGATGTTGATAGTGAGGTGAAGGTCATCCCATCATTATCAAAGGTAAATAAAAGTATTCTTATTCACTATTAATATTTAATGTTGTTTTGTTCATTAATGTTCATGTTAATGTTTATATATACAGGGTGGGTGGAAAGTAGCTCCCTAATTTAAATTACATATAAATTATGTATAAATTGTGATTGTATTGTTATATTGTTATGGTGTGTTCTCTAAAGTGGTACAATTGTAACGGTAATCTTTTTTTCTCTAAAGTGTTCTCTTTGTGTTCTCTAAAGTGGTACAATTGTAACGTTCATTTTTTTTTTCATTTCAGATTGAAGGGTAACATGGCTGAGCATTTAACACTGCAGGAGCGTGCCCAGTTGGCGGCACGGTACGAAGTTTGGCAATCTGTCGTTCGAGTTCAAAGATGGTGGCGGGCCATTCACGGACCACGTGCCCAAGTGGACCCGAAAACAATCAAGAACTGCCACTCGAAGCTCATGACCACGGGGTCTGTGGCAGATGTTCGAAGATGTGGTCGCCCTTCAACATCCAGGGCCCAGGAGACGGTGCAGGCAGTTCAGGAAATGTTCGCAAGGAGTCCACAAAAGTCAACTCGCCAGGCAGCTCGGGAAAGTGGACTCTCCCGCTACTCAGTGCGAACTGTGCTGAAGAAGGAGCTGAACTGGCGTGCGTGGAAGCCGCATTACTGCCAATCTCTCTCGGACGAGGACTGCGACATTCGCATGGAGTTCGGGGAAATCATGCTGGCTTGGCATGAAGACTGGCCCCATCTCTTCCGCAACATCCTCTGGAGCGACGAGGCGGTGTTCCACGTCGGAGGCTTTGTCAACCGCCACAATTGCCACTACTGGGCAGGAGAGGATCCCATGGTTACCGCTGAAAAACGGCAGAATCGGTTCAGTGTAACGGTGTGGTGTGGTATGACCTCAGATCAGGTTGTGGGCCCGTTCCTTCTGCGCAACACCATGAATGCTGAGCGGTACCTTGCTATGTTGCGAAACGAGGTCTGGCCGGTTGTCAGCACATGGGAGAACATCGACGATCTGATATTTATGCAAGATGGCGCCCCTCCGCACTTCGCTCTTGTTGTCCGTGAGTGGCTGGATGCCCACTTCTTTGGGCGTTGGATGGGTCGTCGTGGTCCACATCAATGGCCAGCCAGGAGCCCCGACTTGACACCGTGCGACTTCTTTCTTTGGGGGTGGGTAAAGGAAGAAGTCTACCGCACCAAACCGAGGACATTGGAAGAACTGGAGGACCGAATTCGGGAAGTCACGTCCTCCATCCCGCCGGAGTTCCTGCTAAAGTCAGTGGACGCCATTCCTGGGCGGCTCCAGAAGCTGGTGGAAAGAGTTGGAGCCCACATTGAATTTTAGAGAAAACCTACCATGTATGCCTACCTTTTCATATTATTTCTTCTGAAATAAATGGATAATATACGTATTTTTTTACCAATCCAAAATAGGGAGCTACTTTCCGCCCACCCTGTATATATATATTTTTTTTTTTTAAGTTCGGGAAGAACCGATTCGCCTCTATTTAAAAGGGCATATCTCGGCAGAAAAACAAAGAAAAAGTGAGAGGAAAGACAGAGGAAAAAAGAAAGGGACAGTCGAAGTGGAAAAAGACCAAGGATGACAAGGACTGCAGGGTTGAGCCCCCATATATATATATTAATGTTGTTTTCTTCGTACAGGTACATATTTCTCATGTTTACCGAGTGAATAGGATGCGTAATTAAGGAAAAATGTGAGTGTCAACCATGGCTGTGGAACCTAACCCCCAATTTCCCATAAGCTTTTAGTTTTACCAAGGTTACAGCTATTTAAAGTTTTCAGTACCATTTTGCATCTGGCAGCGTTGCATGGGTAGTTTTTAGTTCCAGTGTATTGCGAATCATGTTGTGTGAAGGTCCAGTGTATTGTGAATCATATCGTATGAGGGTTGTGAGATTACACACACATTTGGAAAGAGGAGCTAAAACTGCACTAGAAACAAAAAACAGAAGTGGGGGTCACTAGTTGGGTGCTAAATGACAATTTTACCTGTTTATTTGTTGCCTGGTTAGACCTAGTTTAGTTTGAATATTATTGTTGTAGTATGAGCATGTGATAATGCAGTGCTGTGATTCATCTACTTGTGAGTTGTCCCTGGTTAATTGAATGCCAGGCTAGGGTAACTGAATGCCCAGTTAGGTCAAGTGAATGCCCAGTTAGGTCAACTGTACACCCTTGATGATTGGTTAGGTTAAAATCATGATATTTTCATTAGTTTTAATGAAAATATCGGGTAAACTGTAAATAGATGTAACTTTTTTTAATATTCATTTGCGACAAATTTCGATTGCACATTTAGAAAGAGGAGCTAAAACCAGGGCCTATTTTAAGACATTTTCAATAGTGCACACTCTACATGCGAGGTAGGTGAATGGTTGCAAGCCAGGGTCCATGACCTGCCAAGTACCCAGGAAATTTTTCACAAAAAGGTGCGCTTAGTTGCAATCTGAAACTACTCAATAACAGAATTCTTAATTATTTTGGGGTCCCATGTATGGTAGGACCCACTACTTGAATTATTGGTGGGGTTTTGACCCCCAGACCCCCACCTCCGAAGATCTACAGCCATGCTAGGAGCTAATGATATTGGAAGATATTACCACCCCAAAATATTTCAAAAAACAATTTAAAAAATCAAGCACTTTATTTGTTATAAAAATATGACTTCAAAATAATTAATAACACTCTCACAACTGTAGAGAGCATTGTTACTTTACGTCCAGTCACTATTAACAACTTCAAAATTTCCTGTGAAAGTCAGGTTCCTTTTTCTTTGCGATTTTTTTATTGTTTGTTTTTCTGATGCTTCACAAACCATTCTTGCTCCTTAGCCTTGGTTGGGTGAATTGAATGATGAAGAGATTGTTCCATTCAATATGACGCAGCAGGTCGTGGATCAAACTCAGTAAGGACAGGCATATTTATGTTGACATACAGGTTGTAAGAGATGGTTTTGTTTGACAAGCTGGAGCAGTCAGATGTCTTAAGCTGATTGTATAAGCTTATGATTCTCTCGACATCAGCAGAATGAGGCATGCACACTGCAATTCTGGCAAACACAATGGCCAAGGTTTCATAGTCATCTAGATTTTTTACAAGATATTGAACAGTTTGTAGCAATGTTTGCCAGTGTTAAGTCATATGCTATTTGTTTGTGAATTGCTATTACTTCATCATTATTTGCATTGAATGCAACAAAGTTGTGGGTAGTTTCATCAAATGATAACCTATTCAAATGAAAACCAAAAATTATTATACCTAGCATTATTGGTGCTACTGTAGTATGCGGTCTACCTACAATTCGGCGGTCTACCTTTTAATTATAGCTTCTTATCTTCTTCTTATTATTAGGTTAATTGTACGCCCTTGATGATTGGTTAGGTTGTCGTGATATTTTCGTTAAAACTAACGAAAATATCACGACTTAACCTACTAACCAATCATCAAGGGCATACTGTAGTATGCGGTAGTAGTATGTTTAACTTCTTTAATAATTCCTTAATTGTGTAAATTAAATTATAATTCCTTTCAATTCATTTTCAATTCCTTTTAAATATTTTGAACGGTAGACCGCATACTACAGTAGCACCGCATTATTTTATTGTTATTACACTATTATAACAATTTTTTTATTTGTTAGTGCGATATTTAACCTAACATTTATTTTAAAATATATAATGTTAATGAGTCATCTAAAGATTGTCCTTTACTTTTGGTAAACTAGCGTATCAATACTGCACATTTTGAAATCTAGTACTGCACACTTTTAAGTCAATACTGCACAAAGTGTGCAATAGTACACGCTAAAATAGGCCCTGGCTAAAACTACACTAGAAACAAAAAACAGAAGTGGGGGTCACTAGTTGGGTGCTAAACGACACATTTACCTTTTTTATATACCTTAATGCATACTTGAACCCAGCATTAGCTCTCTGTTTTTGTTGTAATACAGGGCCTTGCCTTGACTTCCCTTGTTCACGCCACATTAAAAAAGTACAGTATCTCTGGATACAAATGATATACGGTATATAAAGGTATAAATGCTGCTTCTAAATTTACTGTCAACTTGATGTGGTTTTATGACAAGTGTAGTACTGTAATAAAAAATTTTAATAAGCCCAGAGGGTCTATTAGTGAAGGAGAGGCCAGACCAACTTAGAGATATTGCAGTTCAAGTTTGGCCTAGGCCTGGGCCTAATACTGTAAATGAGGCTGAAACTCAGAAACAACCTGAACCCAATATTTTAGTTGGGCCTAGGTCAATGCAAAATAGGTCAAATGAGTGGGAAAAGCCAAAGAAAACCTGGAAACCCACGATTTTAAAACCAAATGAAAATATTTTAATAGAATTAACAAATAGATTTCATTCATTTTCTATAAATGATGAAGAAAATAATCAATATAGGGAAACTCAATTCAATAGTAGTAAAAGTTTCAAGTTAAACCCAAGCAATGTAGGAAAAGTTTCTGTAATTGGAGATTCCCAAGTCAGAGGCCAAGGAACTATGTTACCAAAAGGAAGCATAGTTTATTGCTATCCTGGTGCAACCATTGATAGGGTAAAGTGAAAAATCAGTGAAAAAACTTCAGGTACTGATTTAGTTTCTCCAAAAAATGTAGTTATTCACGCTAGAGTAGGGTTACCATACATCCAGTTTTTCCCGGACATGTCCGGGAATTTGAATATTTATAACATTGATTTTTGAGGCCATAACACTTGTTCTTATTTATAAATACTCAGTATAGACGACATGTAGTACACAGTATATATAACACATTAATACAACGTGAGTTGGTAGATACTGATACAGATACACCCCCCTCTCCGAAGTGTCCTCTTTTTTTGAAAGTTCAAATATGGTAACCCTACACTAGAGGCAATGATGTAATGCTTAAGCCATCAGATGAAATCTTAAAAAGCTATAATGAAATCTTGGTAAAATTAAATTTTGGTAGGCATAAGTCATTTATTACAGGTATTATTCCAAGGATGAGTGAAAATAATAAATGGTTCTCTGGGGCTTTTAGCATAAATAATAGACTCAAAGAACTCTGTAAACAAGTAGGTGTAACATATATTGATCTATGGAACAAATTTTATTGGAAAAGAGAATTGTATAATAAAGATGGGGTTCATCTTAATACAAGAGGTAAGGATGTACTCTGTAAAATTTTATTAATGGAAATCCAAAATGAAAATGTAAAAAATCTGGGTATGTCCCATTGACTACCAAATGGTACTCCACTGAATAAAATATCTCAAAATAATAATGACAACTGTCAGAAACAAATAAATGGAGTAAAAATTAAAGAAATGATGTAATGCTTAAGCCATCAGATGAAATCTTAAAAAGCTATAATGAAATCTTGGTAAAATTAAATTTTGGTAGGCATAAGTCATTTATTACAGGTATTATTCCAAGGATGAGTGAAAATAATAAATGGTTCTCTGGGGCTTTTAGCATAAATAATAGACTCAAAGAACTCTGTAAACAAGTAGGTGTAACATATATTGATCTATGGAACAAATTTTATTGGAAAAGAGAATTGTATAATAAAGATGGGGTTCATCTTAATACAAGAGGTAAGGATGTACTCTGTAAAATTTTATTAATGGAAATCCAAAATGAAAATGTAAAAAATCTGGGTATGTCCCATTGACTACCAAATGGTACTCCACTGAATAAAATATCTCAAAATAATAATGACAACTGTCAGAAACAAATAAATGGAGTAAAAATTAAAGAAACAAAATTAAAGATGGCAAAGACCAAAGTCAGCTGATAATAGATCCAAAATTAAAGAAAATGTTGCAGCTTCTCTTTCATTATTTTATGCAAATGCAAGAAGCATCAGAGATAAGATGGATGAATTTAAAATATACGTTGAAATTGAAAAACCAGATATCATGATCATAACTGAGACATGGACAACAGAGCTGGGCACTTGCGTTTTTTTTTGCGGTATTGCGGTACTGCGGTACTACCGCACTACCACACCGGTACCGCATAATGCAGTACCGCAAAGGATCGCTGAAAGTACAGCCTGTACTTTCAGCGATCCTTTGCGGTACTGCGTTATGCGGTACCGGTGTGGTAGTGCGGTAGTACCGCAGTACCGCAAAAAAAAACGCAAGTGCCCAGCTCCGATGGACAAAATTTAGCAGTGTACCAAATAATCAATTAAGTGAGCAAGATAATATTACTACCTATGAATTAAGTGGCTTGAACTTTTTTATTATGAGTGTAAACATTTTGAAGGTGATGGAGTATTTATTTATGCAAAGTCAAATTTGTCTCCAATAGAGATAAATTCAATAAAAGAAAGTGAAATAGTTGAGTCAGTATAGATAGAAATCAAAAATAAAAATGGTAAAAAAATTAAAATAGGTGGCATATATAGGCCACCAGAAGGATGTTCAATTAGAGGAATCCCCAAAACAAGAGAGGAGAATCAATATGTAGAAAATTAAATTATTAAGGAAATAAATAAGGTAGGTTCAAATGATGTAATTATTGTTGGAGATTTTAACTATAGATATATAAATTGGGTAACATTACAAGCCCCTGAAAGTAATGAGAACTTCCTTGATTGTACTGTAGAAAATGGTCTAAATCAGTTAATTAAAGAACCAACCAGAGAGAATGCAATTTTAGATTTATTATTAACAAATATTGCTGATTCTATATATAACATATCAGTCTTTGAAACACTGGGTTCAAGTGATCATTTTATAATAAGATTCAAGGTGAAATTTGACTCAGTATACTAAAAATGCAGCTGAAATTCCTGACTTTAAAAATGGAAATATGACTGAACTAGTTAATGAGTTAAACTGTATAAATTGGGCGGAGATTTTTGAGCTTCAACCAAAAGATATATTCAATCAAAGTAAATCTACACACTATGTATGGGAAAAGTCAAAAAATAAAATAAAAGATGTTCAAAGTAAATATATTCCTCAGCATAAAATAAGAATCAGAAATAACAGAGAACCCTGGATAAATCTGTCTATTAAGAAAGGAATAAGAGATAAGAGAAAGGACTTCAGCAAATTTAAGAGAACTCAAAATGAAAGAGACCTTGAAATCTGTAAAAATAAGAGACAAGAAAGCAAGAAACTTATAAGAGATAGTAAATGCAATTTAGAGAGGAACTTAGCCAAAAATTGTAAAGGAAATCCCAAAAAGTTCTTTAGTCATTTCAACTTGAAAAATAAATCTAATAAAAAAATTGGACCCCTTCATGCTGACAACAAAATTATTGAAGATGATTTTGAAATTGTTGAGAAGCTAAATAGATATTTCTGCTCAGTATTTACAAAGGAAACTCTAAATAAAACTCCAGATTTTACATTAGTAACACAAGAGAGAGAGATAAATCATATATATTTTGAGGAAGTGGATATTTTGAGAGCAATTGACAGGCCAAACATAGATAAGTCACTAGGACCTGATGAAATTTATCCTAAAATAGTAAAGGAAGCAAAATATAGCAAAGCCCAAGCACTTAAAATACTTTTCAACCTTTCATTGATTAACAGTGAAGTTCCAGAAAACTGGAAAAAAGCAAATGTCATCCCACTTTTCAAAAAAGGAAACAAAAAACCTAGCTAAAACTATAGACCAATTAGTTTAACTTCTATTATTTGCAAATTACTTGAAAGTGTCATCAGAGACAAAATTACAATATTCTTAGAAGAAGGATTAATTAGTAATAGCCAACATGGCTTTCAAAATGGCAGGTCATGTTTGACAAACTTAATGGAGTTTTATGATAGTATATTAAAGCATCTGGATAAAAAGAATCTGTAGATATTGTGTACTTGGATTTTGCCAAAGCTTTTGATACAGTTCCTCAAAAGCAGTTGCTTGTTAAAGTTAGAGCTCATGGAATAAAAGGGACAGTAGCAAATTGGATTGAAGAATGGCTTAAAGAAAGAGAACAGAGAGTCCAGTTAAATGGGACTAGGTCTACATGGAGCCCTGTTCTGAGTGGTGTCCCACAGGGGTCAGTACTTTGACCTCTACTTTTTATTATTTATATTAATGACTTGGAAAGGGGTCTAAATAGTAAAACCTCAATATTTGCAGATGATACAAAATTGGGACAAAATGTAAGATCTTTAACAGGTGCCATGAAAATGCAAAAGGACATTAATAAAGGGTCATTCTCTGTCAGATCAACCAAAAAAAATTGAAATTAACACCCTCATCTCTCATATTTTGCTGAAATTTGGTTTATAGGGAGTTTGTGAGCCCTGAATCCATTTCTGAAATTATAAGGTCAATCCAACCAACGGTTCAAGAGATATGACCTCGGGCAATTTGAGGTCACTCGCGAGGTTACTAACATTTGGCGAGCCATAACTTGGGTAATAATTGTCATAATTATATAAAAGTATATATATTTAGAATCAGAAAACGACAAGGAATCCAAATATGCAAGTTTTAGAACTCTAGGTTGAAAAATAAAAAAGTTACACTGTAACCAAAATTTGAGTCACAATTGACCTCTGGGGTATCAAATGAGAGAATTTTTTTTTAAATGTAAAAAATGAAGGCATAGGCATTGGCTATTAGAATCAGCAAAAAAAAGTTTGTTTTATGTTAGTATTTTTCATGTAACTAACATATAAGTGAACACCATATTCATAAGTGTGCGTCAATTCTACCTATTTTTCACACTTAAGCTCATAATTTGACCTATAGAAATTAAAATTACATTTTTATAGATATAAAAAACAAAGTCAGAGTTCTTGACTAATAGAAAACAATCATAAAAAGTTGTTTATGTTGGGTACTTTTCATGTAACTAACTTATAAGTGAACACCATATTTATAAATTGCTTGTCATTTCAAGGAATTTTATATCTTAGCTATCAATTTGACCTCAAGCTCCAAGAATTTAATAAAAATTGTATTTCACTACTAATCTACACTGGCAATAATAGTTATAATAGTGAAAGGGGAAGACTAAGCTCACATGTAGCCTAAACAAACCTGTTGAAACATGTTGCTACTTGTCTAAGTGCAGAATCAACACAGATAGTTGCAAAATTCCTTGTCTACAGGTTAGTACAGTTCCAGCCAGCACTGTGGGTGGCTGGTGGGTATGGTGTTTTAATGAGCCTCAGAGACTATCAAGGCCTAAAATATTAAGTGTGTATAGCTATATATTTCTAAAAATATATATTACCTAATTGTAAATCCTATATCTTTACAGATCAAAATACAATGGTTCGGCACTTGAAATACTGCCAGCCTGACCCTATTCAAAAACACAAGAAAACGCATAACAATCAATCTTAGAAAAGTGACTGATGTACTTGTTGAAAAATGTGCTGGAAGAGTGAAAAAAGACTCATTGTTGTGTGTGAATTGCTGGACACTGATAATGAAAAACCCCACTATACTTAGTACCACTGAAAACAACGAGTCTGAGCAGGATTCAAATGAATCATCTACTATCAGTGGCTTGAGTAACATCTCTTCAATTCAAGATCTGGACAATGACAGTGATTGCTTGATAAAGGAAAATCCTTCAACTTCAGTTGAACCAGTTCTAGCATTTCTGGACCAAACACCAGTTAAAAAAAGTAAGTAATAAATTAATATAATAACTTATACTTTACTACAAGGTCTGTTTGATCTACTATATAGCCAATTATATAGCATTTAAGGTACTATAATTAATATTTAATTACTAATATTCAGGTGTGTGAAACCTTTTTTTCTGTTCTTTTCAGAAGGGCTGTCATTAAGCCAGAAAAAGCGCAAGGCTCGTGGTAAGCTATCATCTGCTCACAAACACCTGAAGGAGAGGCTAGAACTCAGTTATGGTGTTCAAATTACTGAGGAGGTAAGTGATACTTCAAAACCTGAAACTAAATCTGAAAAACATCTAGACAAATTAATGAATGAATTGAAACAGTCATTCCTGGAGAGCAAATGTCACCATCACAAACTACAAATTGACACTCTCACCATACACAATTGAAAAAACAGCTAGTTTCTTTCAAACTACAACATACATGGTGAAAAGAAGCCGTTCACTTAAATCAGAACATGGAATCCTTCCGAAGATTCCACTAATGAGCAAAGGAAAAGTGATATCTGAAGAACACAAAGATATAGTTAGAAGATTTATGAGTCAGAAGAGGTTAGTCGTATGTGTCCTGGCCAAAAGGATTGCGTGAAAGTTATCAGTGCTGAAGGTGCAATGAAGGTGCAATGAAGGTGCAAAAACGATTGGTCCTCGGGAATTTAAGAGGATGTTTGAACTATATAAAAATGATGAAAAGAATCCCAAAATAGGATTTTCCACATTTGCAAAATTACGGCCATCATATTGTGTGCTTGCCGGTAGTGGTGGGACTCATTCTGTCTGTGTCTACACATACCATCAAAATCCAAAATTGCAGCTGGCTGCATTGGGAGAAAGAGGTCTTTCATACAAGGATCTTATGGATTACAGTGTCTGCAGTACAGAAAGAGAGACTTGCATGATGCAACTTTGCAATGATTGCCCAAGAGAAGAGGGTGTCCTGGATTTCTTGAGTTACTTGACAGTGTGAAATCAGCTCCAAATGAAATATCTTACAAGCAATGGGTGACTGTTGACCGTTGTACAATGGTTGATAAGGTGGAGCCACTTCATGAATACTTATCATCCCTAAGCATGAAAATATCCCGCATGGTTCATCATCACTTTGTTGCTCAGCAACAATCACAGTACTTCAAGCAGTTGAAAGAAACACTACCACCTCAGAGCGAGGTAGTTATAGTAGGTGATTTCTCTGAGAATTATTCTTTCATTGTCCAGGATGCTGCCCAAGGGTTTCACTGGGACAATTCACAGTGTACAGTTCACCCTTTTGTCATCTATTATAGATCATCTGCAGACCAGGAACTTAGCCATTTTAGTGTCTGTTTCTTATCTGCATCACTAAAACACAACACTATAATGGTTTACTCATTCATATTGAAGCTTATGACATATGTTAAATTCAGATGCCCACAATTGAAGGTGCACTATTTCTCAGATGGATGTGCTGGCCAATATAAGAACAGATACAACTTCACAAATCTCTGTTACCATGAAGAGGATTTTGGTCTGTCTTGTGAATGGCACTTCTTTGCTACATCCCATGGCAAAAATGCATGTGATGGGATTGGAGGAACAGTGAAAAGAGCTACTGCTCGTGCCAGTTTGCAGAGAACTACAGAGAGGCAAATTCTTACACCAGAACACATGTTTCAGTTTTGTGAAGAAAACTTGAGCAAGAAGATAAATTTTTTCTTTGTAACTACAGCTGATTTGAAAGATGCAGAAGAACGGTTGGAACATCGATTCAAGGATAGTAGGGCTATTCCTGGAACTCAGAAATATCATAGATTTGTTCCCCTAAACAAGGAAGAACTGATGGTGTATCCCATTTCAAGTGGCATTGGAGAAAAGAAAAGAATAAGGAAAAGTCATTTTACTAATGAACCTGCAATGCTTGGTAACCTAAAATGTGTCAAACCAGGAGAGTATGTTGGCTGCATTTATGACATGCAAGTTTGGTATGGAATTGTGGAGGAATATTGTGAAGAGTTTGATGATTTCACTGTGAACTTTCTACATCCCTCTGGGTCATCAGGATCAAGTGCATATTATTATCCATCAACAAGGATTCATGTGCAGTGCCAGGACATCATATATTAACTGTAATGAGTTGTCCTACCCTAAGAGGAGGCAGCAGAATTCAATACATTTTTCCACAAAAAGAAATTGATGAGAGCATCGAGCATGCAAAAATTGTATTAGGCTAGCACATGAATCCTCTAAGTAGGTCTTCCCCTTTCACTATTATAACTATTATTGCCAGTGTAGATTAGCAGTGAAATACAATTTTACATTTTTTGCCTTTGTTTTTATATCTATAAAAAAATGTAATTTTAATTTCTATAGGTCAAATTATGAGCTTAAGTGTGAAAAAATAGGTAGAATTGACGCACAACTTATGAATATGGTGTTCACTTATATGTTAGTTACATGAAAAATACTAACATAAACAAACTTTTTTTGCTGATTCTAATAGCCAATGCCTATGCCTTCATTTTTTACATTTAAAAAAAAAATTCTCATTTGATACCCCAGAGGTCAAATCGTGACCTCAAATTTTGGTTACAGTGTAACTTTTTTATTTTTCAACCTAGAGTTCTAAAACTTGCATATTTGGATTCCTTGTTGTTTTCTGATTCTAAATATATATACTTTTATATAATTGTGACCATTATTACCCAAGTTATGGGTCACCAAATGTTAGTGACCTCGCAAGTGACCTCAAATTTCCCGAGGTCATATCTCTTGAACCGTTAGTCGGATTGACCTTATAATTTCAGAAATGGATTCAGGGCCCACATACTCCCTATAAACCAAATTTCAGCAAAATCTGAGAGATGAGGGTGTTAGGCACTGGTTGATCTGACAGGAATGACCCTAAAGTAGTTGCTTGGGCAGATAGATGGGAGATGAAATTTAATGTGGAAAAGTGTAAAGTTATGCATGTTGGTCATGACAATCCAGAATTTGAGTATAACAGGGATGGAAGTTGGATAAATAAAGAAAAGAAAGGAGAGAGATTTGGGTGTCATTGTGAATCATGATCTTAAACCTACAACTCATTGTACTGAAATTAGAAATAAGGCTAATGCTAGATTGAACCTAATGCAGAAACATATTGAATATAAATCACCAGAAATTATAAGTAGGCTCTACACTTCATATGTGAGGCCTCTTCTTGAGTACTGCATTCAGTTCAGTAGTCCTTATTTAGAGCAAGACAAAGATAGACTAGAAAAAGTACAAAAGAGAGGGATGATACAATGCCTTAGACACCTTAGTTACAAAAAGAGATTGGAGGACCTAAACATGTTTTCCCTAAAGCAAAGAAGGTTACAAGGTGATATGATAGAAGTATATAAAATAATAAATGAGTTAGATAATATATGGTAGACTTCCACTCTCTTTTTACAAAGGATCACAATGATAGGACAGGAGGCCATAGCCTTAAGCTTTTTAAGCAAAGATGTAAATCATAGCTTAGATGAAGTTGTGAGTTCCCATACTTTGGAGACTTTTAAGAATAAACTAGATAAATTAATGACTGAAAGAGGTATTTGGTAATGACGTTTTGCTGGAAAGGTTTGTGAACCCTTCCCATATATATATATATGGTATATATATATATATATATATATATATATATATATATATATGGTATATATATATATATATATATATATATATATATATATATATATATATATATATTATGGTATATATATATAATATATATATATATATATATTATATATATATATATGAGTTTATTTCTTATTTGGTTAAGGGGCATTCCAGGAGAGATTACCCAATGCATGTCACCACTCCAACTCAGATTTTGATGAAAATTGACATATGGGGTTCTTCCAGGTGCTGATTTCACTGGTCAAAATAAAAAAGTTCTATGACCCATAGTTTTTGAGATATGGGCCCCACTTTACCACCTAACTTTAATAGGCAATAACTCCCAAACATCTTACCATAGACCTATAAAACTATACATTTTTAGAATCAGCATGAAGAGATCTATTAAATGATACCACATTCAAATGTGTAGAACAATAATGAAAATTTCTCCCCCTTTTTTATTTTTGACCCCCCACCCCCCTTAGGCAGTGAAATCCCCCAAAAAAAATTTTCATGTATTAAACTTCCATTAATTGTTAAAAGATACAAACAATAAAACATGTGGGTATCAAGTTGCAAGATATTTTAAAAATTATTGAAAAAATATGTACATTGTGAAATTTTGACATTTTTATGCCTGCAGACTAAAATAGAGAACTACAAATGATATATTCACATGGATGAAAATAAACAGCAAAAATACAAATTGAACACACATATTACATCAAGTTGATTCATAATTACACGAGTTTTTTCAACTTATTTTCTGGGAAAAAATATTGAATACGCATTGTTCCTGGCTTTAAAGTTGATGTGCTTAATAAACCTAAAATTGTATCTCTTGATATGTGGCATGTATCTCTAATTTGTGGAAAGTAATAGTAAACACTATATCCTGATGGGTGCAAAAAGCTAACCTCAAAGTCATCAAATTCCTTATTATAGGAATGTACAAATCCCAACCATTTCTGATCATTGTAAGTACAAACTATGTACTCTCCTATTTTCGGATTAATTTCAACATTATCTTCACCTAAAAAAGCTTTGCTTATAATCCTTACCTCACCAACTTCATCAGAAGATAATTCAAATGTTTTTATGTTATTTGCATTAATAGGTACAAATCTGTGGAATTTTTGTGTTCCTGTTACATACTTTTTCATATCTGTCACTTAAAAATTTTTCCATAGCTTCAATTTCTTCAGAATTTATTAAAAAAAAATTTATGCTGTCACTTATATTGTTTGAACAAAATTCAAACATGTCTCCTGGTGTTAATATTTGATTTGCGAATGTTCTCTGCATACTCGCTCTGGCTACAGATCTTTTCACTGTACCCCCAATCCCATCACAAGCGCTGTTACCATGGCTTGTGGCAAAGAAATGCCACTCACATTCCAGCCCAAAATCTTCATGTTTACAAATGTTAACAAAGTTGAAACAATTTTTATATTGTCCTGCACATCTGTCAGTAAAATAATGTAATTTTTTTGATATGAAGGTGGGATTTTCTAATAATAGGTATGAGTGTATTTAAAAAAGTGTAAACCATTGTAGTGTTATGTTTTGTAATTGGAGATAAAAAGCAATAACTTGAATGTTTTGTTTCATTACTTTCTGGTTCCTTATAATATAACACAAAGGGATGCACTGTGCATTGGGTATTTTCCCAATGAAAACCTTGGGCCGCATCCTGTACTACAAATGAGTAGTTTTCTGAAAAGTCACCAAGAACTACAGCTGTATGGCTATTTAAATTATTCTTCAAGTTTTTTAGAAATGCACTCTGATTCTTTGCTATAGTGATGATGTGTCAATTTGACAATTTTTGTGCTCAATGAATTTATAAAATCATCTACAGATTCTGTTTTTTCAACCGTATTGCAGTGATCTGTAGTAACCCATTGTTTATATTTTATTTCCTCACATTCAGGATCATTAACACTTTGAAAAGTGGGCAAAAAATTCTTAACCTTTTACTGCCCAAAAGGACACATTTACAACCTTTCAAATACACACATTCATAACGTAACCCTACAAAGTATTTGGCCAATAAAGGGTTAATACCTTGTTCTTTTGGACAGAGATTACATATTTGCATCATGCAATTCCTGTTGTTGACATCACACACTGCTTTCTCCATAAGAGTTGTGTATTCCAACCCTTTGACACCCAAAGCTGAGAAATATATTTTGGCATTCTGGTGGTATGTACATACACACACACAATGGGTACCAGCAGCTCCAGCTAAAACACAATGTCTGGGTCGAAGGCTGGCAAAACTAAAGAAGCCAATTTGGGGACTATCTGGATTATTTTTATAAAGGCTAAAAGCTTCTTTCAGATTCATTAACACCAGTCTTTTCTGCACAGATTCTTTATACCCACTTTCATTTCTGATACTCAGGCAGTCTTTTGTACCTGGGCACAAATGACTAATTTCATCTGATTCGAAAAATTTCTGAACAGAATCTTTAGTACCTTTAGTTATTACTTTTCCTTTTGACATGGGTTCAATTTCATGAATAATTCCAAGTCTTTGTTTTATATTTCTGCTTTTCTCAACTAAATATTCAGTTGTCTGAAATAGATTTATAGTTTTTGATATAGTAAAACGAGATAATGTCAATATTTTGAGTTTCCTCTCATAACTGTCAGTAGAATGGAAAGCTTCAACCAGTTCATTCATGAGATGAATCATTGACCTGAAACAAATTCATGAATGTATAATAGCTATAAACAAAACATTACATGTGCATATTAAATTTTTTGGATTATAATATTGATTTCAAGTGTATCAAAATTAGCATTCTTTGTGATAGAGTCAAATTAAACCAAAAATTATTTTGTGACCAAATGAATTCCAAATGATTTAATGGGCCCATTGATCTCCAATCTTTAGGGAGTTGTGCTTCTAGTTTCTACTATCAAAGGTGAATACCTACATTTTGTTTTTATGCTTCAGTTTTAGTTTAGGTATATTCCTACTTAATAATAGCATATCATTTTAAAATTCAAATCTTTGAGTTTCATGATCCAACTTTGTAGCTTTTGATGGGCTTGGGATCTCAATTTCTAAACTTGTTTCTAGCTTTCATTTTAAAGAACAACGTGCTTTTTCTATTGTTTGAATAGCTTTTGCTTCTTTTCTTGAGGAACCCAAACCATCTGAAATTTTTGAATTAATAAATATTTGACTCCATTTGATATATATGGACAATAATAATTAATATGTCAATACATATATTAATTTCATAAGTTTAATAAGTTTAATAAATTTAATGTCAACATATTAATTTCATTAAGTTTTTTAGCAACTGCTGAAAAACTGTCTTGAAAGTAAATGCATTATAAATAAATAATATAAATAAAAAAATTATAAATATAAAAAGTACCTATCATTAAATACTTACACTTCTTCACTGGAGTCGTGCAGCAAGACTTTCCAGAACTTGAGAAACCTCTTCTTTGGCATTACTTGATATACTTGGATCATATTCATCACTTTCTGAAATAACATTCTCAGATGACTGATTGTGATCAGACTCTCCACTTTGTGATGTTGATAGCAACTCTGGTCTCTGGGTCAATAATTTTCTACAGTTGCTACATAGTACAATATTCCTTTGTAGTTTCCATTTACATCGATCATAAAGTGATTGGCTGATGGTTCTTATATCCTTGTGTATCTTTTTCTTATGTTTTTTTAAAAGATCATCACAGTATCTAACCATTTTTCATTACTAAAAATACACAATTGTAAATCTCAAAAATAAGATATGATTTGACTCAAAATAAGCACATCTGTAATAAAAATATGCATAATTAACAAACATCTGAGAGAGAGACTGTGTGAATATGAGTTATACATAGGATGTAAATATATCATTTGTAGTTCTCTATTTCAGTCTAAGTAAAAATGTCAAAATTTCAATGTACAAATGTCAATGTACATATTTTTTCAATAATTTTTAAAATATCTTGCAATTTGATACCCACGTTTTTTATTGTTTGTATCTTTTAACAATTAATGGAAGTTTAATAAATGAAAATTTTTTTTTTGGATTTCACTGTCTAGGAGGGGTGGGGGTCAAAAATAAAAATAAAAAAGGGGGGGTAAAATTTTCATTATTGTTCTACACATTTGAATGTGGTATCATTTAATAGATCTATTCATGCTGATTCTAAAAATGTATAGTTTTATAGGTCTACAACAAGATGTTTGGGAGTTATTGCCTATTAAAGTTAGGTGGTAAAGTGGGGCCCCCAGGATTTTGGGGGCCCATATCTCAAAAAATATGGGTTATAGAACTTTTTTATTTGAACCAGTGAAATCAGCAACTGGAAGAACCCCATATGTCAATTTTCATTAAAATCCAGGTTGGAGTAGTGACAAATATTTTAATTTTTTGGTGATTTGTCCTGGAATGCCCCGTAAATCTCATCACCCACACAGTGATGGGATGTAGGGAAGCAGCATCTTGGGTTAGGGGATACTCTGTCTTTATACTCCCCATTTAAAGAGATTTCTCTGCTGAGTGGTGCCCCCCATAGCACTGTGATCTATGAAAGACTCATTATGTTCACTTGCCTCATAGACACCTTTAAATGGAAGTATGAAAAAACTATATAGGGCTATGGGTTGATTGCCTGATACCCTCATCCATTGGAAATTTCCAGCAGATTTCAGTGGAGAGTTAAACGACAAAAGCCCTATGTTTTTTCGTTAGAGAGTTATGAATATGTAGGTCTTTAAAGGACCTCTTTATATTTAATTGTTTATGGTAATTTTAGCATCAGGATTTTAGATGCCTATATGTGAACGAAAAGAAATTGTCCCACCTTATTTTTGCTGGGCCTTAGTTTGCTTCAATGTAGGGCGTCACGATCATTTTCGGTGTAGGGCCGCCACGATGGAGTTACGCGATGAGTTAACGATGTAAAATCATGTAATTAATATAGGCAGTCACAATATAAACACTTTAAGGTATAGGCCTATCCTTTTGTTTTTTTTTTATTAAGTTTATTATAAGGAATTCACTCAGAACTTTAGGGAAGACAAAAGCACATCCTCCCTGTTTAAAGCGTTCGCTGTCCATTAAACAGCCCTGAGAGCCGTTCCTTCACGTTGTATTTTCATTATTTGCTGCTCTGGCAAAATTTTATTTGGTCTACTTCTCTGTGGTAGACCAAACAATAAATTGGGTTTTCTTGTTGCTAAGTGAGGCTCGATGCATACATATAGGTTCTTTGTACATATGGCAATTATTTCATTCCCAATAGGCTATGTCGCCAATCCCGAGGCAATTTTGTATAGATATTTAAT
Source organism: Bathynomus jamesi (assembly GCA_023014485.1). Taxonomy (NCBI): domain Eukaryota; kingdom Metazoa; phylum Arthropoda; class Malacostraca; order Isopoda; family Cirolanidae; genus Bathynomus; species Bathynomus jamesi. The sequence goes on along the minus strand of JAJOZX010004395.1, from coordinate 110,248 downwards.
TCAATTAATTAATAATTTATATTTAATTATGAAATAAAGGTACCACATATGATACCATGTTATGTTATAATGTTTCAGACCAACAAAGACCCTAGGATCCACTCATGGCTGGTCTACCTAACTGTGTTCGTGTATTGTGTATGTCCTCCGTGGTGGCGGAGGGGACCTACAATTTTACGTGGGTTCCGAACCACAAGAACATAAGAAATTTATGTAAAAACTGCCGGTAAATTGGCAACGACCAATTTTTACGAAACTAAAGAATTATCAATTTAAAACTAATTAATTATCAATTTAAAACTAAAGATAGAATCTCTGATCCAGAGGATCAAGTCATAATAGAGTACTATCCACAAATATGTTACACTCTATATCTATTTATAAAGGACATGCAAATATATCGGATCCAAAGAATCCAGTCAATTTCATTACGGTATCCAACTATCCATCAAGTCACGGTCCATATCGATAGCGGACCAAGTCAAAATTTACAATCATATACATTACAATATATACACTTACAAGAAAAAGAGTAGGTGTGGCTGTAAAGACTGTACAGTAATGTAGAAATGTGTGTGCACCCATTTTGGGTCTCCCATTTAAAGGTGTTTGTGGGGCAAGTGAAGATCATGAGTTTTTCAATACCTCACAGTACTATGGGGGGCACCGCTCGGCAGAGGAATCTCTTTAAATGGGGTGTGTAAGGACAGAGAGTATCCCCTAACCCAAGACGCTGCCTCCCTATATCCCACAACACTTGTGTTGAGCTGTGTGATCTATCCCCAGAAAGCCTTAATTTTACTACCTTAAACTATACCCTTTCTATCAACATATGCGTCTAATCGATTTTTAAACATGTTTATAGACGTGCTACTAATTACTTCTACCGGCAAACTATTCCAGCTATTTACTATTCTATGCGTAAAAAAGTTTTTCACAACTGCTGTCTCGAACCTTCTACTTGTCAACTTACACCCGTTATTTCTAGTCCTATTATATTGAGATATTTCGAAAAAGCTATCTCTATCTACGTTATCGAACCCATTCATAATTTTGAAAACCTGGATTAGATCACCCCTTAACCTCCTGGTCTTGAGTGTTGTCAATTTTAACTCCTTAAGCCTATCCTCGTACGACTTTGACCTAAGCGACGGAATCATCTTAGTTGCTCGTCTTTGAACTCTTTCGATTTTGTCTATATCTTTGCGCATATACGGATTCCAAAATTGGACCGCGTACTCCAAATGGGGTCTAACTAATGATTTATAAAGTGGAACTATAATATCGCGCGATTTGTACTCAAAATTTCGAGCTATAAAACCTAACACTTTGTTCGCCTTATTGACCGCTGCTGTACTTTGTTTCGCTACTTTTAAATCACCAGTGACTATAACTCCTAAATCTTTTTCCTGCTCTACGCTTGTTAAATCTTTCCCTGACATACTATACGCAAATTTACCATTACGCGAACCTATATACAAAATTTTGCACTTATCAACGTTAAATCTCATTTGCCATGTGACTGACCAATCAACAATTTTATTCAGATCTTCATGAATTTTACCTCTATCTTCGTCATTAATCGCCCTACCACCCAGCTTCGTGTCATCCGCAAACTTTGAAACTGTACTGACTAGGCCGACATCTAAATCGTTAATATATATAAGAAAAAGCAAGGGGCCCAATACAGAACCCTGAGGAACGCCACTCGCTACATTAGCCCAGCACGACTCTGCTCCATCAACGACCACCCTCTGTTTCCTGCCTCGCAACCACTCTTCTAGCCAATTTATTACTACACCCCTGATTCCATGAGCCTTAGTTTTTTCAATGAGTCTTTTGTGCGACACGGTGTCAAACGCTTTTTGAAAATCTAAATACACTACATCAACCGCCCGATGTCTATCGTAATCATCAACCACGCTTTGGAAAAATTCTAAAAGATTAGTTAAGCAAGATTTGTTTTGCCTAAATCCGTGCTGCATATTTCTAACAAGTTTATGGTATTCTAAGTGTTCGACTATACGATCCCTAATTATTGATTCCAAAAGCTTACCTACAACAGACGTTAAACTGATTGGCCTATAATTTCCCGCCGTACCTTTATCACCTTTCTTAAAGATAGGTGTTACGTTTGCTAACTTGAAATTATCTGGTACGCACCCCTCAGAAATAGACGCATTAAAAATCTTTGTTAGCGGCACAACAATGCTATCTTTTAATTCTTTTAGTTGTATGGGGGGGACTGGAGAAAAATTTGTATTTATAGATCAAATTTTTTTACAAACTGTGTTAAAACATGTAAAAAATGGATTAAAAGAATAAAGTAGGAATTTAGGAAGAGAAAGGTTACTCAAGACCTATTTAAATATAAAGGTTCAAGAGGCTAGCTTCTCAAGTTTAGTTAAAGTTATGTCAATCAATTTCACTCCCTTTAGGTTGGTAATTTATGGAATTAAAGTAAAGTTATTAAGCATTTTAACTTTGCTCAATCTGTGTAAGGTTTATAAGTCACCAGTCTTAATTTTTTCTTGTAAAAGTTTTCTGGCTTTCAAAGCAGTCTTTCTTTGAGGCCTGTCTGGTTTAGTCTGAGTTACATCAGATACATTGAGAGATTCCTCCCCAATATTATCCTGATCCATCCTTTGGGGTAATGGTTCTAATTTAGCCCCACACTCCAAAGGACATAGTAATGTGATATCTCTGGTGGTTTCACCAGTTACTGTTTTCAGTTTTACAACCCTGGTAATTTTGTCTTCACCAGTTTTGAGTTCCAAGACTTTTCCCATTGACCAATGTTGTCTTGGTGTCTTGTCATGTATCAACACAATGTCCCCAATTTTGACTGAATCATTCCAATTTTGTTTTGTTAATTGTTTATGTCTTTCTCTAAGACTTGTTAAGTATTCTTCTCTCCATTTTGTTATAAATTGAGTTTTGATTTGTGTCAAATGTTGGTATTTTGTGTTGAGTTCTTTGTGTCCTATTACCCAATCTGGATCCTCTGTACTGTTATGTTCATATTCTGGTAACATGTTTACTGTTTCTCCCTTAATTAGGTGGTTTGGTGTGAGAGGTTCTGGCTCATTAATACCATCTCCCACATAAGTTAATGGTCTGTTGTTGACAATGTTTTCAATTTCTGACAGAATAGTCACGAGTTCAAAAAGTTGTAGATGTTTGGTCCCAATAGTCTTTTTAAGGCAGTTCTTTACAGTCTGTATGTTTCTTTCCCAAATGGAGCCATACCATGGTGTATTAACAGGAATGTACTTCCAGGTTATATTGTGTTTGATTAAATGAGTTTGTGCTCTTTCACTGTCACAAATCTGATGAATAATTCTTTCACCAGATTTGAAGTATGTGGCATTGTCTGACCATATAGTTTTGGGTACAGAATTGTGTGCACAAAATTGTCTGAAAGCAGCAATAAAAGCTTCAGCTGTCAGATCTTCTACTATGTCTAGATATATGGCACGTGTGGCAGCACAGGTGAAGAGTACAATGTACGCTTTGTATTCCTTTGAATCCATTTTATCTCCAAAACTCACATTTACCGCTCCAGTATAGTCAATACCCGTGGTTTCAAATGGCCGAGAAAATGTTACTCGTTCCATAGGTAGGTCTGGAGGGCTTGGGGTCTTAAAGGGTCGTGAATAGATACGTTTACAAGGAATGCATGTGTTTAAAATTTTCTTTGTTTCAGTTCTACCCTTTGGTAGCCAGTAAGTTTTTCTCAGCTCCATCAGGGTTTGTGGGACCCCCATGTGGTGTATTTTGTTGTGGGTATCCCTGATGATGAGATTTGTGAAGTGATTCCTCCTCGGAAGAAGAATTGGGTGCCGAGAGTTGTAAGTCAAAGTTGACTTGTTAAGCCTTCCTTTACACCTTATCAGACCCTCTGTATCCAGGTACAGATTTAGATCCATGACAAGTGAAGGAATTCCTTTGTTTAATGTGTTACTAGACCTAAGATACTTCAACTCCTTGTCAAATTCTGAAGCTTGTATCTGTATCTCAAGAGTTTGTTGAGGTCTGAATAATGTTTATAGTCAAATATAGGTTTGTCCTCAGTGATCTTTTCAGTTGTTGTAGAGTTGAGTATGAGGTTAACTACTTTGGCTGGCCAAAGACCCTCACATGTTAGCCATTCAGGCCCTTCATACCAGATTTTATTTGTTTTCAACAGTTTGTAAGAGAGCCCTCTTGTCAAAAAGTCTGCAGGATTCTCTTTTGTTTGTATGTACCTAAATTTGATACCAAGGGATGTGTTTGCAGTTTTGATTTCTGTTAGTCCGTTTTTCACAAATATGTTTTTGCAAGAAGTTGTATCTGTGTTGGTCACCCATGTTAGACAAATTTGACTGTCCGTCCATAAGTAAATGTCTGTTATGTCAACTTCTTTATACACTTGTGAGAGAAAGTCTGCTGTTTTAACTCCCAATGAGACAGCTAATAATTCAAGTTATGGTACAGTTTTCTTTTGGTTTAAGGGTGCCACTTTTGCCTTTGAATAAACCAAGTTACTTTCATTTCACTTGTTAAATAGGCACAACACCCGTAAGCTTGTGTGCTGGCATTTGGATTTAAGTTGGTAATTATGTGTTTTAAGTCACTCAGTCATTTTACACACCAAAATACATTTTTCTAGTAGTATTTGATGTGATTTGTTCAAATATGACCTCCATTTCCGTCGGAAATGAGATCCAACAAAGTTATAGTACTTTGAAGTTTGGCTCATTTTCAAGGGAAATGGAAGTCAAAATCTAAGCAAAACACATCAAATATTACTAGGAAAATGTATTTTGGTATTAATTAACCTAACCTAACCTAACAACCTAACCTAACCCTGGCTAACCTAGCCTAACCCTGGCTAACCTAGCCTAACCCTGGCTAACCTAGCCTAGAGTATATTAAATCCTCAAAATAATATTTGCACCATTCACATGTCATCGCCACAAACATCTATCAAAAACTAACAGAAGTAGACTAGCAACTTAAAAGGCCTAAGAACTTAAAAAATCTAGCTCATATATCATGTTCTCATGATGTCACCAATCAAAATATTGGAAGGGCAGGAAAAAAAATGCAAAAATGTCATAATATTCAAATGTATATAATTTGTTAAGTACGCATCTGCGAGCATAGTGACTTATATGAAAATGATGAGAAAATTATGCTTTAATATTTTATAATTATATTTGCTTTTGATATTCTGAGTGGGATAAAACTCATATTAACCTTTAAGTTAACTCTTTGTGCAAAGAGTGTCATCGTGTTCGGAATTCTGTTTTAAAAACCAAAGCATTCCAAGTGTTTTTGTGTAATTGTTTGGTTCAATGTTCCCATTGTTGTCTTTTGTTATTTGTTCATTTAATTTAAGAGAATTAGAAACCCACTCTCTTAGTCCAAAATTTCCTTGCTTCATTATGGGTTGTGACATTTGGTAAATTTCAAGCAATTCCTCTTCAGTTACAGTGGAACCAATGAGGTTATCCACATAAAAATTTTGTTTTAAAAACTGAACTATTAAGTCCTCTTGAAATAGGTTTAGGTAGTTTTTAATTGTTAAAGCAAGAATATTTGGAGAACAATTTGCTCCAAAAATAATTACTTTAAATCTGTAGATTTTGAAACCTTTATTAAAGTTATGTGGATCATTAAACCACAAAAACCTAAGATGATTTTTATCATACTCAAGCTTCAAATTTATACAGAGGAATACTTTTTCTGTCAGTTTGTACTGCATAATTGTCTAAACGGAAGCAAAGGAGAATTTTTACAAGATCTGAGACAAAGTTTGGGCCTTCCATGAGACAATCATTTAAACTAACAGAATTTGTCTTTTAAACTACAGTTGTATACTACTCTTAGTTTAGTTGTGGATGAGTCTTCTCTGTAAACTCCCCTGTATGTTAAATAATGACAACCTCATTTTTTAAAGGGTTCATCAGTAACTTCTTCAATGAAGCCCCTATTTGTTCTTTAAATATATTGTTGTATTGTTCTAAAAGATTATCATTTTTAAGTTTTCTGTAATTTTTATACAGATGTGCCTTAGCTACTTTCAAATTATCCATTATTTCTGGACAAGGTATTTTCCAAGGCAGCTCCACAGTAGTGTTGATTGTCTCTGTGTTGTTTGGTCAAAAGAGTTTGTACTGTATTCAAACCTCCTACCACTTCAGACTAGTCAATACCCGTAGTTTTAGTGAAGTAAATGTTACTCCTTCACAGGTAGATCTGGAGGGCTTGGGGCTTTGAATCCTGTACTGTTTTTGTGTTGTTTGGCCTATGGCCAAGGGAGGCCACAAGACCCTTGCTGTTTGGTCTCTGGCCAAGGGAGGCCACAAGACCCTTGCTGTTTGGTCTCTGGCCAAGGGAGGCCACAAGACCCTTGCTGTTTAGTCTCTGGCCAAGGGAGGCCACAAGACCCTTGCTGTTTGGTCTCTGGCCAAGGGAGGCCATCAGCCCTTTGATGAATTTGTTGGGCTATGGCCAAGGTAGGCCAAGGCCCTTTGATGAATTTGTTGGGCTATGGCCAAGGTAGGCCATCAGCCCTTTTGATGAATTTGTTGGGCTATGGCCAAGGTAGGCCATCAGCCCTTTTGATGAATTTGTTGGGCTATGGCCAAGGTAGGCCATCAGCCCTTTGATAAATTTGTTGGGCTATGGCCAAGGTAGGCCAAGGCCCTTTGATGATTTGTTGGGCTATGGCCAAGGGTAGGCCATCAGCCATTTCATGAATTTGTTGGGATATGGCCAAGGTAGGCCAACAGCCCTTTTGATGAATTTGTTGGGCTATGGCCAAGGTAGGCCAACAACACCTTGATGAATGTTGGGCTATGGCCAAGGTAGCCATAAAACCCTTTAGAGTAGAGTAGTTTGTTTGTATGTGTCACTGTCTAACCATATAATTTTTGGCACAGAATCAGAGCGCAGCAATAAGAGCTTTTACTCTCCGATCCTTGGTTATGTTTAGACAGGTTGTTGTGTTTGAGACACATGGAAAGAGTAATGTCTGTGTGGTGTGTGTGTGTGTGGTGCATTCCTCCGAATCCAGTTGGTCTTCAAAACTTGGATTCACCACTCCAATGAAGTTAATACCCGTAGTTATGAATGAGTAAATGTTGTGTATCCTACAGATAGGTCTGGAAGGTTTGGGGTTTTGAAGGAATCCAATCTGTTTGCAAGGAATGTATGTGTCTGTTGATGAAATCTGTTGTGTGATTCTTCCCTTAAAAGAAGAATTTGATGTTTGGAGTCGTATGTATATATTTATATACTGTACCGTACGTATGTGTGAAGATGTGTATTTTGTTATAGGGTTTTATTTTGGGGTTTTGTGTTAGGTTAACCAATTTGGCTGAGTAAAGATCCTCAAATGTTGCATTTGAGACCCTTATATCAAGCCCTGTCTGTTTTATGCCTATATGTCAAATAGGACTTAGAATAGGGTGTGCCTATATGTCAAATAGGACTTAGAATAGGTTGTGCCACCATGTCAAATAGGACTTAGAATAGGTTGTGCCTATATGTCAAATAGGACTTGGAATAGGTTGCGCCTATATGTCAAATAGGACTTGGAATAGGTTGCGCCTATATGTCAAATAGGACTTGGAATAGGTTGCGCCTATATGTCAAATAGGACTTGGAATAGGTTGCGCCTATATGTCAAATAGGACTTGGAATAGGTTGCGCCTATATGTCAAATAGGACTTGGAATAGGTTGCGCCTATATGTCAAATAGGACTTGGAATAGGTTGCGCCTATATGTCAAATAGGACTTGGAATAGGTTGCGCCTATATGTCAAATAGGACTTGGAATAGGTTGCGCCTATATGTCAAATAGGACTTGGAATAGGTTGCGCCTATATGTCAAATAGGACTTGGAATAGGTTGCGCCTATATGTCAAATAGGACTTGAAATAGGTTGCGCCTATATGTCAATAGGACTTGGAATAGGTTGCGCCTATATGTCAAATAGGACTTGGAATAGGTTGCGCCTATATGTCAAATAGGACTTGGAATAGGTTGCGCCTATATGTCAAATAGGACTTGGAATAGGTTGCGCCTATATGTCAAATAGGACTTGGAATAGGTTGCGCCTATATGTCAAATAGGACTTGGAATAGGTTGCGCCTATATGTCAAATAGGACTTGGAATGGGGTTACGAATAGGTGTTAGGTGGGTGTAGGTTTGAATTCTTGCAATTGCTTTAGGTCTTTGTGATGTTACAGTTCTGAGTCGAATTTTGTGATGTTAATGAGTCTTATGAGTAAGTTAAATTGCTGAAATAAATTTTATAACCTACACCACAGGTTGAATTATAAATTTAGTGTTTTTAGTTAGGATAGGCCTTGAGTGTAAAGAGTAAGGCCTACTTTAAGAGGTAGGCCTAGTATGTAAGGTAAAGTTAGGTGGGTCTACTAAATGGGCCTACCAAGTAGGCTTATGCTTGGGCCTACTATTTTATAGGACCTTAAATGGGTTAAGCCTGTTAAATTAACAAGGCTTTGTTTTGAGTTTGAAGAGTAGGACCTATTAAATAGGCTTAATGTTGTGGGCCTATTTTTGGGGGGACCTAAAATAAGTTATGCCTGTTAAATGAACAAGCCTTTGTTTTTGGTTAGTGTAAAGGTAAAGGGATCGGTTCCCAGTTGCATAGGCCACTATATGAAAAAACTATAGTGGGGTTATGGTTGAAATTGGGGTTAGGCCTAATGAGCTAAGCCTAGCCTGTGTGTGTCAGTGTAAATTTTAGAGGGGTCAGTTCCCCATACACATGCCACCATGTGAAAAAACTATATAGGGCTGTGGGTTGATTGCTTGATACCCTCATCCGTTGGAAATTTCCGCAGATTTCAGTGGAGTTAAACGACAAAAGCCCTATGTTTTTTCGTTAGAGAGTTATGAATATGTAGGTCTTTAAAGGACCTCTTTATATTTAATTGTTTATGGTAATTTTAGCGTCGGGATTTTAGATGCCTATATGTGAACGAAAAGAAATTGTCCCACCTTATTTTTGCTGGGCCTTAGTTTGCTTCGATGTAGGGCGTCACGATCGTTTTCGGTGTAGGGCCGCCACGATGGAGTTACGCGATGAGTTAACTTGATGTAAAATCATGTAATTAATATAGGCAGTCACAATATAAACACTTTAAGGTATAGGCCTATCCTTTTGTTTTTTTTGTTATTAAGTTTATTATAAGGAATTCACTCAGAACTTTAGGGAAGACAAAAGCACATCCTCCCTGTTTAAAGCGTTCGCTGTCCATTAAACAGCCCCGAGACCGAGAGCCGTTCCTTCGCGTTGTATTTCATTATTTGCTGCTCTGGCAAAATTTTATTTGGTCTACTTCTCTGTGGTAAACCAAACAATAAATTGGGTTTTCTTGTTGCTATGTGAGGCTCGATGCATACATACAGGTTCTTTGTACGTATGGCAATTATTTCATTCCCAATAGGCTATGTCGCCAATCCCGAGGCAATTTTGTATAGATATTTAATTCAATTAATTAATAATTTATATTTAATTATGAAATAAAGGTACCACATATGATACCATGTTGTGAGCGCGTATAGTTTTTCCATAGGAAGACCTGAATGGGTGTACATTCAAATACTCTATACAGTCTTTACAGTCTCACCTACTCCTTTTATCTTACTTGTAGAGCTTGTATTATATTATTTAGGTTATAGCTTGTAGCTGGTTCCTTCTTGGTGCTACTTGTAGTTGCCGGGAAGAATGAAGGATACGAGAGGCAAGCTATCGCTTTGTTGGGTATCTCTTTTAGGGGCCTCTCGTGTCCTCTTCTCTCCCTGTCGTTTGTGGGGTTGGCGACTGGCGTCTTGAAGGAAAAGCCGGTCGTTTTCAGAGTTTATTGAGTTCTTGGTTGGCTGAGGTTATCTTACAGAAGATTTTGTTATTCTATATACAGCTGAATTAATTAAATATATATATATAAATTTATGTACAATACTTATTTATAAAGATTATATATGATTCTTAAAATTACACAGTGATAAAATATATACAATTTGGTACGCGCAAAATTGGTTTGTCGGTAACTAATATAAAAATAATATAAATGCGGAAAATTAACTGCGCGGCCCCACACTACTGCCCACCCCGAGAAGCGGAGCACGTATATCAAAAGTAGAAATATTCGGGTCTTGATTTGAATCGGATCCTTCGTCCAGCTCGCGTTGATCCTCGGTCGGCCTCGTTTCCGGTTGTTGCGTTGTCCTGCGCGCCCGTCCTGAGGTCTGTATTTGCTACCTCCGAGGTGCGTCCTCCATCGTCCTTTTTCCTTGCGTGCTTTTTCTCCGATCCGATGTCGTCCGATTGTGCGCCCGGTACCTGTGTGGGACCTGAAACTATATACGCCGGTTTTAAACGATTAATTGAAATGGCTTCTGATGATCCGTTAGTTTTTTTATTACGAAGTACTTATCGTGGCGTTCGAGAACACGGAAAGGTCCTTGATATGGTGCCTCGAATGGTTTTCGAACGCGGTCGATGCGTACCCATACGTGGCTTGATTTGTGGAGTTCCGATGGAATGAATGATTTGGGGGCTGAGTGAATGTTTCCTTGAGAGAGTTGGGCGAAATCGATTTGCGTCATTTTCTTGGCTAATTCGGAGATGAATTTTGAATTGGATTTTGACGACGAATTGGCGATCATTGGCCTCGGGCATAATAGGGTGGTTCCGGTGACGGTGGTGAACGGTGAATAACCCGATTCGTTGGGGAGACTGCGTAAACCAAGGAGAACTATGGGTAAAGCGGGGAGCCAATCTTGTTTTCGAGCGATGATTGCTGTCTTGATGGTGCGATGAGATCTTTCAATTATTCCGTTGGTCTGAGGGCGATACGACAAAGTTCTTAGTCGGTGAAATCCGATGAGAGCTGAGAGTTCCCTAAAGAGTTCGGATTCGAATTGGGATCCGCGGTCCGTTATGACTTGCAGTGGTACACCAAATCTTGAAATCCATACATCGAGAAATGCGTGTGCTATTGATGTGGCTGTAGTATCAATCAGAGGATATGCTTCTATCCATCTTGTGGCACGATCGATGCAGGTTAGGAGATATCTATATGGGGAAGGATATGTTTGACCGGGCAAAGTGGTTGGCGGTAAGGGACCGACGATGTCGATATGTACCGTTTCAAATCTTGAACTTGGTAAATCGAAGGGGGTTATTTCTGATTTTGTATGGCGAGAAATTTTTGAGGATTGACATGATTCACAATTTCGGGACCAAGTTCGAATATCCTTATTCATTGAGGGCCAAAAGTATCTTGATTTAATGATACGAAGTGATTGCTTGATGCCTGGATGAGAAATATTATGAAATTGATTGAAGATGGAAGATCGATGCTGCTTGGGAACAAAAGGACGGGGATATGGCGTGGATGTATCGCAATATAAAGTTGTATTTTCTGGAAACGGGAACGGCTTGAGACGTGGGAGAAATTCTTGCGTTTCTTGATCTTTTTGTTGAGATTCCGCGATTGCTGATAAATCGAAAGCGTCGATATGTACTGCGTTTACGTTGCGTGAAAGGCAGTCCGCTACGACGTTTTCGGATCCACAGATATGTATTACATCGCATACGTATTCCGTGATGGCAGACCAATGACGTTGTTGTCGGTCTGTCTTGGCTCGTAAGGGACTCTTGTAGGCAGAAACCATCGGTTTGTGATCCGTGAAGAGTATTACTTGACGACCTTCTAAAAATTGACGGAAATGCAGGACGGCTAGGTATGCTGCGAGTAATTCTCTATCGTATGCGGCGTACGCTTGCTGAGTTGTAGTTAATTTCTTGGAAAAGAAGGCGATGGGAACTGGTGTGCTGTCGATTATTTGATGAAGAACTGCTCCAGCTGCTATTTGTGAGCAGTCCGTAACTAAATGAAGGATTGAGCTTGATGGAAGAGGATGACAAAGCGTAACGGCGTTCCGTAGTGCATCCTTGACATCTTGAAAGGCTTGAATTGCTTCGTCGTTCCACTGTAGACTTTTGCTTTTGACTTGAGTTCTGACGATTTCACTTAAAGGTGAGACTAAATCGGCGTAACGGGGTATCATATGGCGATAGAATCCCGTCATTCCTAGGAATCTTCTGAGGCTTTGGTAATCTTGCGGTTGGGGAATATCTTGAATTTCGGAGACTTTGTTTACAGGAGGACGAATGCCTGCTGGGGAAACTTCATGACCCAGAAATTCAATTTGGATTGCTGAAATATGCATTTTTCTAAGGAAATTCTTAAATTGTGTTCTTGAAGGATCTTGAATACGCGTTCTAAGTCTTTCAAATGGTCAACTGCGTTATTTGAATGGACTAAAATATCGTCGAGATACACAAATACGCAGTCAACTCCTCTGAAAATTGTATCCATGAAGCGTTGAAATGTTGCAGGGGCGTTTCTTAAACCAAATGGCATGTATAAATACTGAAATAAACCAAATGGAGTTGTTATAGCCGTTTTCTCGATATCTTCTGGGTGGACTGGAATTTGGTGATATGCTATGACTAGATCGATTTTGCTAAAGCATGATTTTCCGTGTAGAGATGTTGACAGACTTCTTATATGAGGAAGTGGATATCTGTCCGGTTTCGTGACAGCGTTTAGGCTTCTATAATCACCACACGCCCGCCATTCGCCTGGTATCTTCTTCGGAACGAGGTGTAACGGTGAGGCCCATGGTGATTTTGAGGGTTCTATAATTCCATCTTGAAGTAAGTTGTTGAAAGTAGCCTTAGCTGAGGATAATTTATCGAGTGGAAGACGTCGAGGGCTTGCAAACACTGGTGGTGCGCTGCCAGTGTCGATGGTATGCTTGACAGTGTTGGTGGAAACTTTCTGCGGTTGAGCTGGTTTCAGTAGTGAGGAGTACTTGTCAAGCAGGTTCCTGATTTCTTGAGGTAATTTGTCGGTAGGGTTAATATTGATGAGGTGAAGGTCTTTGGATTGCACAGGTTTAGTAGTGGCTTGAAGAGTTGTTGCTCTATCCTTCAAAATGCCATGCTTGCAGTCCACAAGGATGTCATAATGGGATAGAAAATCGGCGCCGAGAAGTGGACTGGAGACTTGGGCGACGACGAATGGCCACCTGAATATTCTTCGTAATTTAGGAATTGATATGTCCAGTGTTACTTCTCCGAATATTTCGAGCGGCTGACCGTTTGCGGTGGAAATCTTTACTGCGGTTGGGTGGAGTTGACAATCATTGACACAAGTTGGTGGTAAAATTGAGATGCTCGCTCCTGTGTCAATGATAAAATTGACCTTCAGACTGGCGATGCGAGCTGCGACTGAGATCAGCGGCAGGCCGGACGTCGCGTTAATCACAGCCTGCTTATCTAGTTTTCCGACGTTTCTCTTGATGGTGAGGAAGATCTTGAATTTGGGCGTGACGAGGGGAGCAGCTTGGCGTCATCTTTATTTGGCCACTTGCACCATGGCCTGCAGGTCCTTGCTTGGGGGCCATAATAAAGGTGTGTGCGGCACACCACCGGCCGCTGATTCTCGCTGAAGGGTTTTAGGCCGATGGGGATATTCGTTCTTGGGCTTGTATTGGCTCGAGTTGACGTTGGCGCCGCGTAGCAGCTTTGTTGAGCGAACGGTATTAACTCATCGGCTAGTTTGCCGAGTTGAGTTAGCGTCAGCTCCTTTTGTGCTGCTACGACGGGCGCTATTGAGGATGGGAGCGCCTGGATGAATTTATGCTTCACCAAATCATCGCTGACGCCCACCTTCAGTGCCGTTTGGTGGATATCTTGAAGGAATTGGGAGGGCTTTCCAGTGAGAGGAGTGTTGGAGATGAGTCGTTCGAAGAGTTCTGGCTTCGTCTTTTCGTAATGACTCACGATTTCTTCTTTTAAATCGGTGTACGACTTGTTGGAGAGAGTTGCTGCTGAAATTCGTGAGACGACTTCGTGGGGTAACGAGGCTAGAACATGGAAAAATTTGGTCTCTTCGGATGTTATTCTGGAAATGTGGAATTGTGCCTCCATGATGGAGAACCATCCTGCGGCCGACGCTTCAGAGAACGTGGGTGGCTTGATGGTGACATGGTGCACTCCTGATTCAACAGATTCCATCTTGCGGGAATGTAATTCGGGTCTGCTGCTGCTTTGGTTCCGACCGGCTACTACGGGTGGGCGGCGAAGAGGCGTGGCTTCGGTTTGTTCCGCCCGGCGACTGAAGGATGCTGCTTCCGCTGGCTGCTTCGGGTCACTCCGGGGTCACCAATTGTGGCTGGTTCCTTCTTGGTGCTACTTGTAGTTGCCGGGAAGAATGAAGGATACGAGAGGCAAGCTATCGCTTTGTTGGGTATCTCTTTTAGGGGCCTCTCGTGTCCTCTTCTCTCCCTGTCGTTTGGGGGGTTGACGTCTTGAAGGAAAAGCCGGTCGTTTTCAGAGTTTATTGAGTTCTTGGTTGGCTGAGGTTATTTTACAGAAGATTTTGTTATTCTATATACAGCTGAATTAATTAAATATATATATATATAAATTTATGTACAATACTTATTTATAAAGATTATATATGATTCTTAAAATTACACAATGATAAAATATATACAATTTGGTACGCGCAAAATTGGTTTGTCGGTAACTAATATAAAAATAATATAAATGCGGAAAATTAACTGCACGGCCCCACAAGCTATATAGATCCATGTAAAACTTCTCGTGATGAGATAACCATATGATGTCTACAATTAGTACAGTAGTGGTATTGATGAATGATCCACAAGATCCAAAGTTTTGAAGTTAATGTACAGCTAGTAGATGTGTGACAATCTACAATTTGCAGAGATCAATTGGATCTTGATTTTGCATGTAGCTGTATTTGTCGTTTGTTTGTATTAACAGTGGAGCCACCCAGATGGGCCGAAGGGCGCCACTTAATTAAATAAAATTTTGAAAAATACCATAGAGACAAAGTTGTTTCTCTCATTAAAATACGTTGATTGCATGTGTCGCATAGTCAAAAAAACGAAGTTAGAAAATTATGAAAAACATTTTTGGGTATGAATCTAGGAAATTTTGAGTTGGCAACCCTACTATCGTGTCGTTCATTCACTTCAGTTTGAAAATGGCTTCGGTCAGTGACGGGTGTGCGGTGACGCTAGTAGAGCTCGCATGGTGTTCTCCCTTTAAATGTAGTAGCAGGTCCGGCGCCAGCCTATTTGGCGCCCTTAGCAGGACTGCAGCTGGCGCCCCCACCCGCCTCCCACTTCACGATTGGGTTTGCCCACAAAGTAATCAAGGTACCATATTGAAGAAACTATTTGCCTTACACTGATCTATTTTAATTTGCTAATACATACATTTATTATAAAATTATAAAATCATTTCACAGTTCAAGAAAGTGTCATGACCAATCAAAACAGCGAGTAAAGCGAGGCATATGTAGTAACAAATCAGAACGCTCAAAAGTGCTAAAATATGCGTGCAAAAAGGACATATCTACTGTTTTTTTCCAAGCAAGAAGGGCATATGTCACATAAAAACAGTTATTCGCTTATTGACGACTCCCGGAACTCATATTAAGCCATAAATAAGCCGAGTCGCTTATTGACGACTCCCGTCTGTGCGCGCAACATTTTTAAATCGCTTATTTACGACTCCCGTCCCTAAAGGGTTAAAGGTCGTGATAGTAAAAGTTCTATAATGACCCAATAAGATGAATAAGTTAATTATGTAAATATCAGTCAAGCTAAACTGGTGTACATACGTCGTACAACCTTTCATCATTTGTCTATGCTTCTCATTCCTTCATTATTTTTTTCATGTTGTTCTTACATAATACTATCAGACGTGCACAGGGCGGGAGGCGCTGGCGCCCCCGAGATCTTTGGCGCCCTTAGCATTTACTAACCTCGCCTAATGGAAGCGGCGGCCCTGTGTAGTAGTGTGTCCAATTTGTATAATTTAGGTCTCGGGGGTACGGGACCGGAGCCCCCGTAAAGATCACGTATCACAAATTGATCAGTATAGGGTTTTATATTTTTTAGGTTAGGTTAGGGGTTAGGTTTTCCATGAAACCTAGGTTTTTCTCATGGTTTTTGATGTGTTTCATGACACGTGTTTTTTCCTCCAAAACATGCTAAAACCATTGGTTTCCTTTTGTTTAGGATAAATCTGACCATCGCTATTACAGTAAATTATTGCTTGCGCTGTGTTCCCCCATCCAAAACCCCCGGTTCCCACGGTGGTCCCCCCAGATTGTAGGAGGGGTTGGGGGGGTGAAATCACTTCAAGCAATAATTTACTGTAATGGTGATGGTCACATTCATCCTAAACAACAGGAAACCAATGGTTTTAGCATGTTTTGGTGGAAAAAACACAAAAATTGAGGTGGCGCCCCTATTCTGAACCGTTACCAATATTTCATTGTCATTGACCTGTTAATCCTTCTGACTTGTCTCAAAAACCTCCTCAAATAAATACTAGAGGTCATCCATTTAAGATATTTCACCCCCAGTCCCATGATGAGTTCCGTGTAAGAATTTCCTCTGTCAGAGTCATACCCATCTGGAATCAACTACCATTCGCTATAGTGTGCTCACACACTTTATTTGCATTCAAGCACTCTCTAGAGGTTCACCTGTGTGAAAAATGCTCTATATGAATTGGTCCACAATTAACCCACCCCTTATTTCTCCAGTCTAACTATAGAGTAGATCAAGTCTAGCCTAGAGGGGTCAGCCTAGAGATTCCGGAAATGGTCCAGAGCGGGCAGATAAATTGAGGTCCACAGTAGGATTCCTCACCAAACTAGGTTAGGGCAATCTACCTTTACCTTTGTTAAGCTATGAGTTGATGTTGGGTCTTAGGCCACAATGTAGGCCTAATTTGTCTGACCCAGCTTAATTTAATGAGTCTTCTAAGTTAGAAGTTAGAAGATCCAACTGGGCTAAAAACACAATTAGTCACTTACTGCTAGTTATTAGAGAGTCCCTTTTTCCGTCCTTGTTTAATTGTTAAGAGCATACTTGCTGGTGGGGATCTTTCTTCGTTGTCTGTTCTTCTCCCTCCTCTCGTTCCGTCTTGTCGCCCCGTTCCTCCTCCTTTTCGTTCTCCTTTTCGCGGGGCTTTTATCACCAGCGTCGTCTTGGTTTTTTTCCTCGGTTGGTTGATCGGTAATGTATATCTATTACCGAGCACGCTCTTGTCACACAGTATATAAATACTAGTGTGGAGAATAACTCTGGTGAGCAACCAATTGGTTTCATCCACCCAGTTATTGACATAAAAGGAATTTAATAATTGTTAGATTAACTACCTACCTACTCAGTGAACCATTTTCGTTACCTCCCAACTACCCACTCATCAGTTTTCCATATACTGGGGGCCCCGGGAGATAAAAATTTGGTGTCATTGTCACCAATTTTTATGTCTGAGTGTAGACTAGCTAACTATTTGACTGTAAATGCCTGTTAATCTGATTAACAGTGCCTATCCTCACCTTCTCATGGAGAAGGTGTAGCATTTAATTAGAAGAGAAAATATACATCCATAGGATGAAACTGTCTATGGTCTTTACCATAAGAAAAGAAAAAATGAAAGTTAGAAGATAAAATTACAATTCCCCAGCATCTATTTTTTGTTGTAAAAATAGTCGCGCCTTTAATGCTGTTTGTCGCTGAGGTCTTGTGTCTGTCAATGTTGTAGTAGGATGCGTTACCACTCCTACTGTCAAAGGAATAGTTACTGGAAGTTCAGTGTCTCCAGTTGTTACTGTCAGTGGAGAAGGTTCTCCAAAGTCCATTGTTTTGGGTCCAGACTCTAAAGGGTACAAAAGAGAAATGTCTCTTGTTGTGTCACCCGTTGAAGTCCTTAATTTGACCACTCTTGTTACCCCATCTGCCCCTGGTCTGAGTTCTAAAACTCTAGCCAGAGGCCAGTATTGTCTTGGAGTACTGTCATGTATGAGAACAAGGTCCCCTACCTTAATTGTGTCAGACCAATCCTTCTTAGTCATTTGTTTATGTCTCTCCCTTAGACCCATCAAGTACTCAGTTTTCCACTGTTTAATGAAATGAGCTTTAACACTAGTCAAATGTTGTAACTTAGTCTGGAGCTCATCATGTCGTTGAGTCCAGTTTGGGTCTTCTGAAGAGTCTATATTGTAGTCCGGCAGGAGACTAACTTGTTCTCCCCGAATCAAATGATTTGGAGTTAATGGTTCCGGGTCATTAATGTTGTCACTCACATGAGTGAGTGGTCTATTGTTGATGATGTTCTCAATCTCAGCCAGGAGAGTGAGCAACTCAAATAAGTGTATCTGTTTTTTGCCAATTGCTTTCTTCAAGCAATTCTTTACTGTTTGTATATTCCTCTCCCAGATAGAACCATACCAAGGAGAGGCAACCGGAATATACTTCCACTTTATGTTTGAATTTTGTATATATAATTGTGTGAGTTCATCGCTTAACAAATCGTGGATGACTTATTCACCAGCCTTGAAATATGTAGCATTGTCAGTCCAAACTGTCTTTGGTACTGAATGTCGTGCACAGAATCTCTTAAAGACAGCAACAAAAGATTCTGCTGTAAGGTCCTCCACAACATCCAGATAAACAGCTCGTGAGGCAGCACATGTAAACAGTACAATGTACATTTTTTGTTCAGTGTCACCCACCCCTACAGTCAATGCTCCTGTAGAGTCAATGCCTACAGTCTCAAAGGGTCTGTTGAGAGTAACTCTCTCCTCTGGCAAAGCAGGAGGATTTGGTTTCCTATAGGGCCTAGCATGAATACGCCTACATGTGACACACTCACTCAGGACTGTTTTAACAGTGATCCTTCCCTTGGGTATCCAATAAGTTTTTCTTAATGTAGTTAGTGTCTGTGGTACCCCCATATGATATACATCATTGTGTGTTTTTCTGATGATTAATGTTGTCAAATAGCTAAATCTAGGTAAAAGGATTGGATGTTTGCTTTTGTATGACAGTTTTGATTTGTCTAATCTCCCTTTACACCTTAGAAGGCCTTCCTCATCTCTGAACAAGTTTAGATCCACAACTACTGATGGTACAGGTTCTTTTGTTTGTTTCCCATTAGTTAAGAATTCTAACTCTTTATTGTACTCTTTTTGTTGTGCATGGCCTATCCAGTACTTGGTTGCAACTTCTGTATAATTATGATTGTTTTTATTTAGCTGTTTGTTAATTGTAGTTAAACAGTTGTGAGCAAACCTCAAACAGTAGGCTGTGACCCTGACAAGTTTACTGAAATCAGAATACTGCTCATAATTAGTGATTGGTTCAACCTTTTCATTTGAAAAGATTAAATTTAATGTCAAGTTAACTTGTTCCACAGGCCATTGGTCTGTATTACAGAGCCACTTAGGTCCCATAAACCAAGTTTTGTTTGACTTCAACACAGACCCGGATCTAGGGGTGGGCTATGTGGGCTGCAGCCACGGGCCCCGCATTTGAGGGGGGCCCCCAAATTTTCTACATTATTTATTTTAATTTTAGGTTTTTACATTTATTATTACATTTACTAATTTCATTTATTATTATTTCAGATTTTTTATTGTGAGGTGAAATGTCTAAGCGATCTTACGAAAGTGGAAGTAGCAAACGAAAGAAGGCTACTGCAAAAGCTGTCTCTACAGAAGGTCATCGCAGAAACAAAGTCTATTAAACAGTACTTTGCGGCTACTGCCACTACGTCTGGCTCTGAAGATTCTGCTTCGCCTGTCACTGAAGGTGCTACTTCGTCTATCCATGAAGCCGCTACTTTGTCTACTATCCATGAAGCTGTTCCAGTGTCTGTCCCTGTAAATGTCCCTTCATCTACCTTGGAAACAGAAGGGGCCTCAACGTCGCAGCAATCCGAAACCGCTGATTTTGTGTTGGATGTTGGACTATGGTTGCAGCCTGTACAACCAGAGATACAGCTCAACTAATTGAATCTGAGTCGGGAGAAGGAAAATGTCCACTTCGGTTACGCTGCCAGCATAAGGACGCCAATTTCTCAGCATCAAAGCGTGGTTACAAAGATCAGCATCGTTATTTTGGACAAAATATGTTTATTCGCGTGCAGCCGTGCATCCATTGACAAAGGAAAAAACAGAACGTTCATGGCTTTGTTACTCACCCGCAACTGGTAAAGCTTTTTGCTTCTACTGCCGCCTATTCTCAGCTGGAAATACTGATTTCGTCAATGGATTTGATAACTGGAAGCATGCTGGTCTAATGATGGAACGACATGAAAAAACACAAATGCACTGGAATTCTACAATTGCATTTGCACAACGTGTTTCTGCGCAAGGCTGCATTGATGAGAAACTTGAAACAAGCATCAGGATGGAGAAAAGCTATTGGGTATCCATTCTGGAGCATTCGCTCAATGTGATTTTGTACTGTGCTGAACGTGGGTTGCCTTTGCGTGGGGAAGATGAGGTTTTTGGTAGGGAGAATAATATGTTTGTTCTGAAAACTAAATAAATAAAGTAAAGTAATATGTTTGTTCTGAAAACCTTTAATTTTCCTCGTAAACAAAGCTTATAATGCTTATATAATATAAATTGTAGCCAAGGGGGGCCCCAAAAAAAATAATTAGCCACGGGCCCCCATTCTTCTAGATCCGGGCCTGCTTCAACAACTTGTAGGATAAACCTCTGGTCAGAAAGTCTGCTGGATTTTGTTTAGTTGGAACATAGTGAAAGTTTACTTGTAGGCTTTCATTAGCTTCAGCTATTTCTTTTAGCCTATTTCTTACAAAGATATTCTTACTATTAATGCTATCATTCCGTATCCAGGCAAGACAAATCTGACTGTCAAGCCAGATGTGGATATCAGTTATGTTCACATCATGGTAAGCATCCTTAAGCAAAGAAATGGTTTTAATAGCTAATGCAGCAGCCAATAGTTCCAATTGAGGTATGGTTCGGGTAGATTTGAGAGGTGCAACTTTCCCTTTTGCATAAATTAGATGACTTTCTGTAGGACTTACAAGATACGCACAGCACCCATAAGCTTGTGTGCTTGCATCAGCAAACACATGAAGTCTCTGGGGCTTATCCCTAAACCCACAGCACCTTTGAATTTTAATGTTCTGCACTTTTGTTAAATCAGCAGCTAACTTCTTCCAAGATTTTTATTTTCATTTGTTATTGGATCATCCCACCCAACATTTGTCCTCCAAATTTCTTGGAGGAGAATCTTTGATTTTATTGTTGAAGGCAGGAATAGACCCATAGGATCAAAATTTTGGAAGCCTCTGATAATATTTGTCTTTTAGTATTTGCTTCCTCATCAAGTTTAAAAAACCTTTAGTACAGATTGAATCATGATTGTTAGAAGTTGCATCCAAATACCAGTTCATACCTAAGTTTTAACTCTGTCTGATGGCTCCGTAGACCATTATTATCCTTTAAAATCTTTTTTGTTTAAATCCTCATCGTTTGAAAATCCACTCTCTAAGTTCAAAGTTACCTTGTTGCATAATGTTTGAGAGTGTTCATAGACCTTCAGATAATTCAATTTTGTTGTTGTTGAGCCTATTAGATTGTCTACGTAAAAATGTTCCTTAAGGAAGTTCATGTTAAAGAGTTATTAAACTGGTTCAAATGATGTCCAATTGTCAATGCTAATAGGCTAGGTGAGCAATTGGCTCCAAACAACACAACATTAAATCTATAGGTTATGAACCCTTTATTCAAATCAAATGGATCCTTGAACCATAAGAACCTAAGTTGGTTCTTATCATATTCATTTTTAAGATTTATTCTCAAAAATGCCTTTGAAAGTCACTTTGTACGGCATATTTATCTAACCTGAACCTCAGTAAGATCTTCACAAGGTCAGAAATGAGATTAGGACCCTCAATCAGGCAATCATTCAAACTGTGTTTATCACTGTCTTTGAGGCTACAGTTATATACTACTCTTAGTTTTGTTGTTGGGGCATCTTGTCGATAAACCCCCCTTGGGTTAAATAATGAAAACCATCTTTTTTAAAAAAGGGTTATTTGTTACTTCTTCAATGAAGCCTTTCTGTAGCTGTTCTTTGAAGACATCACTGTACTTTTTAATATTATTATCTTGTGTTTGAGTTTTTTCATTACTTTATATAAATGTCCTTTAGCTACTTTGAGATTATCTCTATCAAAGTTGGGCAATTTATTTTCCAAGGTAACTCAATAAAATAACTATTGTCTTTGCACTGAATGGTGTCTTCAAATCTTTCTACCATTAAACTGATCTTCTGAAGTTTGATTTGTGTCATGTATACCCACAGATTCTAGCAACCATAAAGTTTGAATTGCCTCATCCAAAGTTTCATTTGATAATGATGAATTAATGTTCTCAGTTTGAGATAATATTATTCAAAGTGTTGCTATTTCTTACAGCTGTTATGTAGGACTGAGTTGAGGCACATAGTATTTGTTGGTCATGAACTATTTTGGTTTAGGTCTAGGTTGTATTTGGATAGGTCACCCAAAGGGGCTATCCCTGATGGAGTCTGAATAGCTATACCATTACCTATCTCTACTATGCCCTTATGAATAAGATTAATATAATCTGCCCCTATTAACATTTCAATGTTAGCTACTGTGTTGTTTGTGATATGTCTATCAGCTATTTTGTAGTGTTTTTCCCAAATGATTTATGGTTTGTTCTAGTTTGGGTATAACCAGTTTGTTTTGTCCTACTTTAGAATAATAAACTGCTTCAATTTTCTCTAATTTATTTTCTAAATGTAGTTCCAGGTCAATTGTCTTATAGCTATTTTTGTCCGAGTTATCCTTAACAAAGGATGCAATATTGAGTTTTTGTTCATTCGGGTTTGGTGTCAAACCCAATTTATTAACTACATTTTGCGAAACAAATGTTTGTTGAGAAAACAACAGTCTATAAGACATCTCACTGGAGTGGTGCTACCATCACTATTCACTAAGTCCAAAGTAATAGTTTTCCCTATGGCCAAGGTAGGCCATAAGACCTTTTTGTTTGGGGCCCATGGCCAAGGTAGGCCATAAGACCTTTATTGTTTGGCCCATGGCCAAGGTAGGCCATAAGACCTTTATTGTTTGGCCATGGCCAAGGTAGGCCATAAGACCTTTATTGTTTGGCCCATGGCCAAGGTAGGCCATAAGACCTTTATTGTTTGGCCCATGCCAAGGTAGGCCATAAGACCTTTATTGTTTGGCCCATGGCCAGATAGGCCATAAGACCTTTATTGTTTGGCCCATGGCCAAGGTAGGCCATAAGACCTTATTGTTTGGCCCATGGCCAAGGTAGGCCATAAGACCTTTTGTTTGGCCCATGGCCAAGGTAGGCCATAAGACCTTTATTGTTTGGCTCATGGCCACAGTAAGCCATAAGACCAAGGTTCAGTTGTTTGGCCCATGGCCAAGGTAGGCCATAAGACCCTTATTGTTTGGCCATGGTCCAAGGTAGGCCACAAGACCTTTATTGTTTGGCCCAGACCAGGTAGGCCATAAGACCTTTATTGTTTGGCCCATGGCCAAGGTAGGCCATAAGACCTTTATTGAGTAACCCATGCAATCCTTGCTTATGTTCAGATAGGTTGAGTGTATTTGTGGCACATGTAAAGAGTACAGTGTATATATACACATATATATACACACAGATTGCAAGGAATGCATGTGCCTGTTGAAAAAAATCTGTCGAGTGATTCTTCCTTAAAAGAAGAATTGGATGCTTGGAGTTGTATGCATTTTAAATGCTTGTTCACTAATGTTGTTTAACTGGGATCGTAATGAATATAGGACAAGAAGAAATTACCAGAGAAGAGAGAGCACAGACAAAAAGTCAAGTTTTAAATTTGGTTTAATCCCCCCAAGTACTTATGTGTCACTCAGGTCTAAGCTTATAAGAGAATGAGACTCCTTAAATGTAAATGTTTCCTACTTAGGCCCTAGGTTGTAGACCTAATTAGGCTTGATTAGGTTAGGCTTAGGCTAGACCATTTAGCCTAATTCTGCAATTTTTGTTGAGTAAGGTTAAGGTTTGTAAATTCCCCACACACGGACCACCAATGTGAAAAATGCTCTGTATGAATTGGTCCACAATTAACCCACCCCTTATTTCTCCAGTCTAACTATAGAGTAGATCAAGTCTAGCCTAGAGGGGTCAGCCTAAGATTCCGGAAATGGTCCAGAGCGGGCAGATAAATTGAGGTCCACAGTAGGATTCCTCACCAAACTAGGTTAGGGCAATCTACCTTTACCTTTGTTAAGCTATGAGTTGATGCTGGGTCTTAGGCCACAATGTAGGCCTAATTTGTCTGACCCAGCTTAATTTAATGAGTCTTCTAAGTTAGAAGTTAGAAGATCCAACTGGGCTAAAAACACAATTAGTCACTTACTGCTAGTTATTAGAGAGTCCCTTTTTCCGTCCTTGTTTAATTGTTAAGAGCGTACTTGCTGGTGGGGATCTTTCTTCGTTGTCTGTTCTTCTCCCTCCTCTCGTTCCGTCTTGTCGCCCCGTTCCTTCTTTTCGTTCTCCTTTTCGCGGGCTTTTTCCACCAGCGTCGTCTTGGTTTTTTTCCTCGGTTGGTTGATCGGTAATGTATATCTATTACCGAGCACGCTCTTGTCACACAGTATATAAATACTAGTGTGGAGAATAACTCTGGTGAGCAACCAATTGGTTTCATCCACCCAGTTATTGACATAAAAGGAATTTAATAATTGTTAGATTAACTACCTACCTACTCAGTGAACCATTTTCGTTACCTCCCAACTACCCACTCATCAGTTTTCCATATACTGGGGGCCCCGGGAGATAAAAATTTGGTGTCATTGTCACCAATTTTTATGTCTGAGTGTAGACTAGCTAACTATTTGACTGTAAATGCCTGTTAATCTGATTAACAGTGCCTATCCTCACCTTCTCATGGAGAAGGTGTAGCATTTAATTAGAAGAGAAAATATACATCCATAGGATGAAACTGTCTATGGTCTTTACCATAAGAAAAGAAAAAATGAAAGTTAGAAGATAAAATTACAATTCCCCAGCATCTATTTTTTGTTGTAAAAATAGTCGCGCCTTTAATGCTGTTGTCGCTGAGGTCTTGTGTCTGTCAATGTTGTAGTAGGATGCGTTACCACTCCTACTGTCAAAGGAATAGTTACTGGAAGTTCAGTGTCTCCAGTTGTTACTGTCAGTGGAGAAGGTTCTCCAAAGTCCATTGTTTTGGGTCCAGACTCTAAAGGGTACAAAAGAGAAATGTCTCTTGTTGTGTCACCCGTTGAAGTCCTTAATTTGACCACTCTTGTTACCCCATCTGCCCTGGTCTGAGTTCTAAAACTCTAGCCAGAGGCCAGTATTGTCTTGGAGTACTGTCATGTATGAGAACAAGGTCCCCTACCTTAATTGTGTCAGACCAATCCTTCTTAGTCATTTGTTTATGTCTCTCCCTTAGACCCATCAAGTACTCAGTTTTCCACTGTTTAATGAAATGAGCTTTAACACTAGTCAAATGTTGTAACTTAGTCTGGAGCTCATCATGTCGTTGAGTCCAGTTTGGGTCTTCTGAAGAGTCTATATTGTAGTCCGGCAGGAGACTAACTTGTTCTCCCGAATCAAATGATTTGGAGTTAATGGTTCCGGGTCATTAATGTTGTCACTCACATAAGTGAGTGGTCTATTGTTGATGATGTTCTCAATCTCAGCCAGGAGAGTGAGCAACTCAAATAAGTGTATCTGTTTTTTGCCAATGCTTTCTTCAAGCAATTCTTTACTGTTTGTATATTCCTCTCCCAGATAGAACCATACCAAGGAGAGGCAACCGGAATATACTTCCACTTTATGTTTGAATTTTGTATATATAATTGTGTGAGTTCATCGCTTAACAATCGTGGATGACTTATTCACCAGCCTTGAAATATGTAGCATTGTCAGTCCAAACTGTCTTTGGTACTGAATGTCGTGCACAGAATCTCTTAAAGACAGCAACAAAAGATTCTGCTGTAAGGTCCTCCACAACATCCAGATAAACAGCTCGTGAGGCAGCACATGTAAACAGTACAATGTACATTTTTTGTTCAGTGTCACCCACCCCTACAGTCAATGCTCCTGTAGAGTCAATGCCTACAGTCTCAAAGGGTCTGTTGAGAGTAACTCTCTCCTCTGGCAAAGCAGGAGGATTTGGTTTCCTATAGGGCCTAGCATGAATACGCCTACATGTGACACACTCACTCAGGACTGTTTTAACAGTGATCCTTCCCTTGGGTATCCAATAAGTTTTTCTTAATGTAGTTAGTGTCTGTGGTACCCCCATATGATATACATCATTGTGTGTTTTTCTGATGATTAATGTTGTCAAATAGCTAAATCTAGGTAAAAGGATTGGATGTTTGCTTTTGTATGACAGTTTTGATTTGTCTAATCTCCCTTTACACCTTAGAAGGCCTTCCTCATCTCTGAACAAGTTTAGATCCACAACTACTGATGGTACAGGTTCTTTTGTTTGTTTCCCATTAGTTAAGAATTCTAACTCTTTATTGTACTCTTTTTGTTGTGCATGGCCTATCCAGTACTTGGTTGCAACTTCTGTATAATTATGATTGTTTTTATTTAGCTGTTTGTTAATTGTAGTTAAACAGTTGTGAGCAAACCTCAAACAGTAGGCTGTGACCCTGACAAGTTTACTGAAATCAGAATACTGCTCATAATTAGTGATTGGTTCAACCTTTTCATTTGAAAAGATTAAATTTAATGTCAAGTTAACTTGTTCCACAGGCCATTGGTCTGTATTACAGAGCCACTTAGGTCCCATAAACCAAGTTTTGTTTGACTTCAACACAGACCCGGATCTAGGGGTGGGCTATGTGGGCTGCAGCCACGGGCCCCGCATTTGAGGGGGGCCCCCAAATTTTCTACATTATTTATTTTAATTTTAGGTTTTTACATTTATTATTACATTTACTAATTTCATTTATTATTATTTCAGATTTTTTATTGTGAGGTGAAATGTCTAAGCGATCTTACGAAAGTGGAAGTAGCAAACGAAAGAAGGCTACTGCAAAAGCTGAGTCTCTACAGAAGGTCATCGCAGAAACAAAGTCTATTAAACAGTACTTTGCGGCTACTGCCACTACGTCTGGCTCTGAAGATTCTGCTTCGCCTGTCACTGAAGGTGCTACTTCGTCTATCCATGAAGCCGCTACTTTGTCTACTATCCATGAAGCTGTTCCAGCGTCTGTCCCTGTAAATGTCCCTTCATCTACCTTGGAAACAGAAGGGGCCTCAACGTCGCAGCAATCCGAAACCGCTGATTTTGTGTTGGATGTTGGACTATGGTTGCAGCCTGTACAACCAGAGATACAGCTCAACTAATTGAATCTGAGTCGGGAGAAGGAAAATGTCCACTTCGGTTACGCTGCCAGCATAAGGACGCCAATTTCTCAGCATCAAAGCGTGGTTACAAAGATCAGCATCGTTATTTTGGACAAAAATATGTTTATTCGCGTGCAGCCGTGCATCCATTGACAAAGGAAAAAACAGAACGTTCATGGCTTTGTTACTCACCCGCAACTGGTAAAGCTTTTTGCTTCTACTGCCGCCTATTCTCAGCTGGAAATACTGATTTCGTCAATGGATTTGATAACTGGAAGCATGCTGGTCTAATGATGGAACGACATGAAAAAACACAAATGCACTGGAATTCTACAATTGCATTTGCACAACGTGTTTCTGCGCAAGGCTGCATTGATGAGAAACTTGAAACAAGCATCAGGATGGAGAAAAGCTATTGGGTATCCATTCTGGAGCATTCGCTCAATGTGATTTTGTACTGTGCTGAACGTGGGTTGCCTTTGCGTGGGGAAGATGAGGTTTTTGGTAGGGAGAATAATATGTTTGTTCTGAAAACTAAATAAATAAAGTAAAGTAATATGTTTGTTCTGAAAACCTTTAATTTTCCTCGTAAACAAAGCTTATAATGCTTATATAATATAAATTGTAGCCAAGGGGGGCCCCAAAAAAAATAATTAGCCACGGGCCCCCATTCTTCTAGATCCGGGCCTGCTTCAACAACTTGTAGGATAAACCTCTGGTCAGAAAGTCTGCTGGATTTTGTTTAGTTGGAACATAGTGAAAGTTTACTTGTAGGCTTTCATTAGCTTCAGCTATTTCTTTTAGCCTATTTCTTACAAAGATATTCTTACTATTAATGCTATCATTCCGTATCCAGGCAAGACAAATCTGACTGTCAAGCCAGATGTGGATATCAGTTATGTTCACATCATGGTAAGCATCCTTAAGCAAAGAAATGGTTTTAATGGCTAATGCAGCAGCCAATAGTTCCAATTGAGGTATGGTTCGGGTAGGTTTGAGAGGTGCAACTTTCCCTTTTGCATAAATTAGATGACTTTCTGTAGGACTTACAAGATACGCACAGCACCCATAAGCTTGTGTGCTTGCATCAGCAAACACATGAAGTCTCTGGGGCTTATCCCTAAACCCACAGCACCTTTGAATTTTAATGTTCTGCACTTTTGTTAAATCAGCAGCTAACTTCTTCCAAGATTTTTATTTTCATTTGTTATTGGATCATCCCACAACATTTGTCCTCCAAATTTCTTGGAGGAGAATCTTTGATTTTATTGTTGAAGGCAGGAATAGACCCATAGGATCAAAAATTTTGGAAGCCTCTGATAATATTTGTCTTTTAGTATTTGCTTCCTCATCAAGTTTAAAACCTTTAGTACAGATTGAATCATGATTGTTAGAAGTTGCATCCAAATACCAGTTCATACCTAAAGTTTTAACTCTGTCTGATGGCTCAGTAAGACCATTATTATCCTTTAAAATCTTTTTGTTTAAATCCTCATCGTTTGAAATCCACTCTCTAAGTTCAAAGTTACCTTGTTGCATAATGTTTTGAGAGTGTTCATAGACTTCAGATAATTCAGATTTTGTTGTTGTTGAGCCTATTAGATTGTCTACGTAAAAATGTTCCTTAAGGAAGTTCAATGTTAAAGAGTTATTAAACTGGTTCAAATGATGTCCAATTGTCAATGCTAATAGGCTAGGTGAGCAATTGGCTCCAAACAACACAACATTAAATCTATAGGTTATGAACCCTTTATTCAAATCAAATGGATCCTTGAACCATAAGAACCTAAGTTGGTTCTTATCATATTCATTTTTAAGATTTATTCTCAAAAATGCCTTTGAAATGTCACTTTGTACGGCATATTTATCTAACCTGAACCTCAGTAAGATCTTCACAAGGTCAGAAATGAGATTAGGACCCTCAATCAGGCAATCATTCAAACTGTGTTTATCACTGTCTTTGAGGCTACAGTTATATACTACTCTAGTTTTGTTGTTGGGGCATCTTGTCGATAAACCCCCCTGTGGGTTAAATAATGAAACCATCTTTTTAAAAGGGTTATTTGTTACTTCTTCAATGAAGCCTTTCTGTAGCTGTTCTTTGAAGACATCACTGTACTTTTTAATATTATTATCTTGTTTGAGTTTTTTCATTACTTTATATAAATGTCCTTTAGCTACTTTGAGATTATCTCTTAAAGTTGGCAATTTATTTTCCAAGGTAACTCAATAAAATAACTATTGTCTTTGCACTGAATGGTGTCTTCAAATCTTTCTACCATTAACTGATCTTCTGAAGTTTGATTTGTGTCATGTATACCCACAGATTCTAGCAACCATAAAGTTTGAATTGCCTCATCCAAAGTTTCATTTGATAATGATGAATTAATGTTCTCAGTTGAGATAATATTATTCAAAGTGTTGCTATTCTTACAGTGTTATGTAGGACTGAGTTGAGGCACATAGTATTTGTTGGTCATGAACTATTTTGGTTTAGGTCTAGGTTGTATTTGGATAGGTCACCCAAAGGGGCTATCCCTGATGGAGTCTGAATAGCTATACCATTACCTATCTCTACTATGCCCTTATGAATAAGATTAATATAATCTGCCCCTATTAACATTTCAATGTTAGCTACTGTGTTGTTTGTGATATGTCTATCAGCTATTTTGTAGTGTTTTCCCAAATGATTTATGGTTTGTTCTAGTTTGGGTATAACCAGTTTGTTTTGTCCTACTTTAGAAATAATAACTGCTTCAATTTCTCTAATTTATTTTCTAAATGTAGTTCCAGGTCAATTGTCTTATAGCTATTTTTGTCCGAGTTATCCTTAACAAAGGATGCAATATTGAGTTTTTGTTCATTCGGGTTTGGTGTCAAACCCAATTTATTAACTACATTTTGCGAAACAAATGTTTGTTGAGAACAACAGTCTATAAGACATCTCACTGGAGTGGTGCTACCCTCACTATTCACTAAGTCCAAAGTAATAGTTTTCCCTATGGCCAAGGTAGGCCATAAGACCTTTATTGTTTGGCCCATGGCCAAGGTAGGCCATAAGACCTTTATTGTTTGGCCCATGGCCAAGGTAGGCCATAAGACCTTTATTGTTTGGCCCATGGCCAAGGTAGGCCATAAGACCTTTATTGTTTGGCCCATGGCCAAGGTAGGCCATAAGACCTTTATTGTTTGGCCCATGGCCAAGGTAGGCCATAAGACCTTTATTGTTTGGCCCATGGCCAAGTAGGCCATAAGACCTTTATTGTTTGGCCCATGGCCAAGGTAGGCCATAAGACCTTTATTGTTTGGCCCATGGCCAAGGTAGGCCATAAGACCTTTATTGTTTGGCCCATGGCCAAGGTAGGCCATAAGACCTTATTGTTTGGCCATGGCCAAGTAAGCCATAAGACCAAGGTTCAGTTGTTTGGCCCATGGCCAAGGTAGGCCATAAGACCTTATTGTTTGGCCCATGGCCAAGGTAGGCCAAGACCTTTATTGTTTGGCCCATGGACCAAGGTAGGCCATAAGACCTTTATGTTTGGCATGGCCAAGGTAGGCCATAAGACCCTTTTGAGTAACCCATGCAATCCTTGCTTATGTTCAGATAGGTTGAGTGTATTTGTGGCACATGTAAAGAGTACAGTGTATATATACACATATATATACACACAGATTGCAAGGAATGCATGTGCCTGTTGAAAAAATCTGTGAGTGATTCTTCCTTAAAAGAAGAATTGGATGCTTGGAGTTGTATGCATTTTAAATGCTTGTTCAGAAATGTTGTTTACATCGTAATGAAATATAGGAGAGAATTAAAGAGAAGAGAGAGCACAGACAAAACAGTCAAGTTTTAAATTTGGTTTAATCCCCCCAAGTACTTATGTGTCACTCAGGTCTAAGCTTATAAGAGAATGAGACTCCTTAAATGTAAATGTTTCCTACTTAGGCCCTAGGTTGTAGACCTAATTAGGCTTGATTAGGTTAGGCTTAGGCTAGACCATTTAGCCTAATTCTGCAATTTTGTTGAGTAAGGTTAAGGTTTGTAAATTCCCCACACACGGACCACCAATGTGAAAAATGCTCTGTATGAATTGGTCCACAATTAACCCACCCCTTATTTCTCCAGTCTAACTATAGAGTAGATCAAGTCTAGCCTAGAGGGGTCAGCCTAAAGATTCCGGAAATGGTCCAGAGCGGGCAGATAAATTGAGGTCCACAGTAGGATTCCTCACCAAACTAGGTTAGGGCAATCTACCTTTACCTTTGTTAAGCTATGAGTTGATGCTGGGTCTTAGGCCACAATGTAGGCCTAATTTGTCTGACCCAGCTTAATTTAATGAGTCTTCTAAGTTAGAAGTTAGAAGATCCAACTGGGCTAAAAACACAATTAGTCACTTACTGCTAGTTATTAGAGAGTCCCTTTTTCCGTCCTTGTTTAATTGTTAAGAGCGTACTTGCTGGTGGGGATCTTTCTTCGTTGTCTGTTCTTCTCCCTCCTCTCGTTCCGTCTTGTCGCCCCGTTCCTTCTTTTCGTTCTCCTTTTCGCGGGGCTTTTTCACCAGCGTCGTCTTGGTTTTTTTCCTCGGTTGGTTGATCGGTAATGTATATCTATTACCGAGCACGCTCTTGTCACACAGTATATAAATACTAGTGTGGAGAATAACTCTGGTGAGCAACCAATTGGTTTCATCCACCCAGTTATTGACATAAAAGGAATTTAATAATTGTTAGATTAACTACCTACCTACTCAGTGAACCATTTTCGTTACCTCCCAACTACCCACTCATCAGTTTTCCATATACTGGGGGCCCCGGGAGATAAAAATTTGGTGTCATTGTCACCAATTTTTATGTCTGAGTGTAGACTAGCTAACTATTTGACTGTAAATGCCTGTTAATCTGATTAACAGTGCCTATCCTCACCTTCTCATGGAGAAGGTGTAGCATTTAATTAGAAGAGAAAATATACATCCATAGGATGAAACTGTCTATGGTCTTTACCATAAGAAAAGAAAAAATGAAAGTTAGAAGAAAATTACAATTCCCCAGCATCTATTTTTTGTTGTAAAAATAGTCGCGCCTTTAATGCTGTTTGTCGCTGAGGTCTTGTGTCTGTCAATGTTGTAGTAGGATGCGTTACCACTCCTACTGTCAAAGGAATAGTTACTGGAAGTTCAGTGTCTCCAGTTGTTACTGTCAGTGGAGAAGGTTCTCCAAAGTCCATTGTTTTGGGTCCAGACTCTAAAGGGTACAAAAGAGAAATGTCTCTTGTTGTGTCACCCGTTGAAGTCCTTAATTTGACCACTCTTGTTACCCCATCTGCCCCTGGTCTGAGTTCTAAAACTCTAGCCAGAGGCCAGTATTGTCTTGGAGTACTGTCATGTATGAGAACAAGGTCCCCTACCTTAATTGTGTCAGACCAATCCTTCTTAGTCATTTGTTTATGTCTCTCCCTTAGACCCATCAAGTACTCAGTTTTCCACTGTTTAATGAAATGAGCTTTAACACTAGTCAAATGTTGTAACTTAGTCTGGAGCTCATCATGTCGTTGAGTCCAGTTTGGGTCTTCTGAAGAGTCTATATTGTAGTCCGGCAGGAGACTAACTTGTTCTCCCCGAATCAAATGATTTGGAGTTAATGGTTCCGGGTCATTAATGTTGTCACTCACATGAGTGAGTGGTCTATTGTTGATGATGTTCTCAATCTCAGCCAGGAGAGTGAGCAACTCAAATAAGTGTATCTGTTTTTTGCCAATTGCTTTCTTCAAGCAATTCTTTACTGTTTGTATATTCCTCTCCCAGATAGAACCATACCAAGGAGAGGCAACCGGAATATACTTCCACTTTATGTTTGAATTTTGTATATATAATTGTGTGAGTTCATCGCTTAACAATCGTGGATGACTTATTCACCAGCCTTGAAATATGTAGCATTGTCAGTCCAAACTGTCTTTGGTACTGAATGTCGTGCACAGAATCTCTTAAAGACAGCAACAAAAGATTCTGCTGTAAGGTCCTCCACAACATCCAGATAAACAGCTCGTGAGGCAGCACATGTAAACAGTACAATGTACATTTTTTGTTCAGTGTCACCCACCCCTACAGTCAATGCTCCTGTAGAGTCAATGCCTACAGTCTCAAAGGGTCTGTTGAGAGTAACTCTCTCCTCTGGCAAAGCAGGAGGATTTGGTTTCCTATAGGGCCTAGCATGAATACGCCTACATGTGACACACTCACTCAGGACTGTTTTAACAGTGATCCTTCCCTTGGGTATCCAATAAGTTTTTCTTAATGTAGTTAGTGTCTGTGGTACCCCCATATGATATACATCATTGTGTGTTTTTCTGATGATTAATGTTGTCAAATAGCTAAATCTAGGTAAAAGGATTGGATGTTTGCTTTTGTATGACAGTTTTGATTTGTCTAATCTCCCTTTACACCTTAGAAGGCCTTCCTCATCTCTGAACAAGTTTAGATCCACAACTACTGATGGTACAGGTTCTTTTGTTTGTTTCCCATTAGTTAAGAATTCTAACTCTTTATTGTACTTTTTGTTGTGCATGGCCTATCCAGTACTTGGTTGCAACTTCTGTATAATTATGATTGTTTTTATTTAGCTGTTTGTTAATTGTAGTTAAACAGTTGTGAGCAAACCTCAAACAGTAGGCTGTGACCCTGACAAGTTTACTGAAATCAGAATACTGCTCATAATTAGTGATTGGTTCAACCTTTTCATTTGAAAAGATTAAATTTAATGTCAAGTTAACTTGTTCCACAGGCCATTGGTCTGTATTACAGAGCCACTTAGGTCCCATAAACCAAGTTTTGTTTGACTTCAACACAGACCCGGATCTAGGGGTGGGCTATGTGGGCTGCAGCCACGGGCCCCGCATTTGAGGGGGGCCCCCAAAT
Organism: Bathynomus jamesi; assembly: GCA_023014485.1. Classification (NCBI taxonomy): domain Eukaryota; kingdom Metazoa; phylum Arthropoda; class Malacostraca; order Isopoda; family Cirolanidae; genus Bathynomus; species Bathynomus jamesi. Next base: position 75,992 of record JAJOZX010004395.1, on the reverse strand, counting down.
TTTCTACATTATTTATTTTAATTTTAGGTTTTTACATTTATTATTACATTTACTAATTTCATTTATTATTATTTCAGATTTTTTATTGTGAGGTGAAATGTCTAAGCGATCTTACGAAAGTGGAAGTAGCAAACGAAAGAAGGCTACTGCAAAAGCTGTCTCTACAGAAGGTCATCGCAGAAACAAAGTCTATTAAACAGTACTTTGCGGCTACTGCCACTACGTCTGGCTCTGAAGATTCTGCTTCGCCTGTCACTGAAGGTGCTACTTCGTCTATCCATGAAGCCGCTACTTTGTCTACTATCCATGAAGCTGTTCCAGTGTCTGTCCCTGTAAATGTCCCTTCATCTACCTTGGAAACAGAAGGGGCCTCAACGTCGCAGCAATCCGAAACCGCTGATTTTGTGTTGGATGTTGGACTATGGTTGCAGCCTGTACAACCAGAGATACAGCTCAACTAATTGAATCTGAGTCGGGAGAAGGAAAATGTCCACTTCGGTTACGCTGCCAGCATAAGGACGCCAATTTCTCAGCATCAAAGCGTGGTTACAAAGATCAGCATCGTTATTTTGGACAAAATATGTTTATTCGCGTGCAGCCGTGCATCCATTGACAAAGGAAAAAACAGAACGTTCATGGCTTTGTTACTCACCCGCAACTGGTAAAGCTTTTTGCTTCTACTGCCGCCTATTCTCAGCTGGAAATACTGATTTCGTCAATGGATTTGATAACTGGAAGCATGCTGGTCTAATGATGGAACGACATGAAAAAACACAAATGCACTGGAATTCTACAATTGCATTTGCACAACGTGTTTCTGCGCAAGGCTGCATTGATGAGAAACTTGAAACAAGCATCAGGATGGAGAAAAGCTATTGGGTATCCATTCTGGAGCATTCGCTCAATGTGATTTTGTACTGTGCTGAACGTGGGTTGCCTTTGCGTGGGGAAGATGAGGTTTTTGGTAGGGAGAATAATATGTTTGTTCTGAAAACTAAATAAATAAAGTAAAGTAATATGTTTGTTCTGAAAACCTTTAATTTTCCTCGTAAACAAAGCTTATAATGCTTATATAATATAAATTGTAGCCAAGGGGGGCCCCAAAAAAAATAATTAGCCACGGGCCCCCATTCTTCTAGATCCGGGCCTGCTTCAACAACTTGTAGGATAAACCTCTGGTCAGAAAGTCTGCTGGATTTTGTTTAGTTGGAACATAGTGAAAGTTTACTTGTAGGCTTTCATTAGCTTCAGCTATTTCTTTTAGCCTATTTCTTACAAAGATATTCTTACTATTAATGCTATCATTCCGTATCCAGGCAAGACAAATCTGACTGTCAAGCCAGATGTGGATATCAGTTATGTTCACATCATGGTAAGCATCCTTAAGCAAAGAAATGGTTTTAATAGCTAATGCAGCAGCCAATAGTTCCAATTGAGGTATGGTTCGGGTAGTTTGAGAGGTGCAACTTTCCCTTTTGCATAAATTAGATGACTTTCTGTAGGACTTACAAGATACGCACAGCACCCATAAGCTTGTGTGCTTGCATCAGCAAACACATGAAGTCTCTGGGGCTTATCCCTAAACCCACAGCACCTTTGAATTTTAATGTTCTGCACTTTTGTTAAATCAGCAGCTAACTTCTTCCAAGATTTTTATTTTCATTTGTTATTGGATCATCCCACCCAACATTTGTCCTCCAAATTTCTTGGAGGAGAATCTTTGATTTTATTGTTGAAGGCAGGAATAGACCCATAGGATCAAAAATTTTGGAAGCCTCTGATAATATTTGTCTTTTAGTATTTGCTTCCTCATCAAGTTTAAAACCTTTAGTACAGATTGAATCATGACTGTTAGAAGTTGCATCCAAATACCAGTTCATACCTAAAGTTTTAACTCTGTCTGATGGCTCAGTAAGACCATTATTATCCTTTAAAATCTTTTTGTTTAAATCCTCATCGTTTGAAATCCACTCTCTAAGTTCAAAGTTACCTTGTTGCATAATGTTTTGAGAGTGTTCATAGACTTCAGATAATTCAGATTTTGTTGTTGTTGAGCCTATTAGATTGTCTACGTAAAAATGTTCCTTAAGGAAGTTCAATGTTAAAGAGTTATTAAACTGGTTCAAATGATGTCCAATTGTCAATGCTAATAGGCTAGGTGAGCAATTGGCTCCAAACAACACAACATTAAATCTATAGGTTATGAACCCTTTATTCAAATCAAATGGATCCTTGAACCATAAGAACCTAAGTTGGTTCTTATCATATTCATTTTTAAGATTTATTCTCAAAAATGCCTTTGAAATGTCACTTTGTACGGCATATTTATCTAACCTGAACCTCAGTAAGATCTTCACAAGGTCAGAAATGAGATTAGGACCCTCAATCAGGCAATCATTCAAACTGTGTTTATCACTGTCTTTGAGGCTACAGTTATATACTACTCTTAGTTTTGTTGTTGGGGCATCTTGTCGATAAACCCCCCTGTGGGTTAAATAATGAAACCATCTTTTTTAAAAGGGTTATTTGTTACTTCTTCAATGAAGCCTTTCTGTAGCTGTTCTTTGAAGACATCACTGTACTTTTTAATATTATTATCTTGTTTGAGTTTTTTCATTACTTTATATAAATGTCCTTTAGCTACTTTGAGATTATCTCTTAAAGTTGGCAATTTATTTTCCAAGGTAACTCAATAAAATAACTATTGTCTTTGCACTGAATGGTGTCTTCAAATCTTTCTACCATTAACTGATCTTCTGAAGTTTGATTTGTGTCATGTATACCCACAGATTCTAGCAACCATAAAGTTTGAATTGCCTCATCCAAAGTTTCATTTGATAATGATGAATTAATGTTCTCAGTTGAGATAATATTATTCAAAGTGTTGCTATTCTTACAGCTGTTATGTAGGACTGAGTTGAGGCACATAGTATTTGTTGGTCATGAACTATTTTGGTTTAGGTCTAGGTTGTATTTGGATAGGTCACCCAAAGGGGCTATCCCTGATGGAGTCTGAATAGCTATACCATTACCTATCTCTACTATGCCCTTATGAATAAGATTAATATAATCTGCCCCTATTAACATTTCAATGTTAGCTACTGTGTTGTTTGTGATATGTCTATCAGCTATTTTGTAGTGTTTTCCCAAATGATTTATGGTTTGTTCTAGTTTGGGTATAACCAGTTTGTTTTGTCCTACTTTAGAAATAATAACTGCTTCAATTTTCTCTAATTTATTTTCTAAATGTAGTTCCAGGTCAATTGTCTTATAGCTATTTTTGTCCGAGTTATCCTTAACAAAGGATGCAATATTGAGTTTTTGTTCATTCGGGTTTGGTGTCAAACCCAATTTATTAACTACATTTTGCGAAACAAATGTTTGTTGAGAACAACAGTCTATAAGACATCTCACTGGAGTGGTGCTACCCTCACTATTCACTAAGTCCAAAGTAATAGTTTTCCCTATGGCCAAGGTAGGCCATAAGACCTTTATTGTTTGGCCCATGGCCAAGGTAGGCCATAAGACCTTTATTGTTTGGCCCATGGCCAAGGTAGGCCATAAGACCTTTATTGTTTGGCCCATGGCCAAGGTAGGCCATAAGACCTTTATTGTTTGGCCCATGGCCAAGGTAGGCCATAAGACCTTTATTGTTTGGCCCATGGCCAAGGTAGGCCATAAGACCTTTATTGTTTGGCCCATGGCCAAGATAGGCCATAAGACCTTTATTGTTTGGCCCATGGCCAAGGTAGGCCATAAGACCTTTATTGTTTGGCCCATGGCCAAGGTAGGCCATAAGACCTTTATTGTTTGGCCCATGGCCAAGGTAGGCCATAAGACCTTTATTGTTTGGCTCATGGCCACAGTAAGCCATAAGACCAAGGTTCAGTTGTTTGGCCCATGGCCAAGGTAGGCCATAAGACCCTTATTGTTTGGCCCATGGCCAAGGTAGGCCACAAGACCTTTATTGTTTGGCCCATGACCAAGGTAGGCCATAAGACCTTTATTGTTTGGCCCATGGCCAAGGTAGGCCATAAGACCTTTATTGAGTAACCCATGCAATCCTTGCTTATGTTCAGATAGGTTGAGTGTATTTGTGGCACATGTAAAGAGTACAGTGTATATATACACATATATATACACACAGATTGCAAGGAATGCATGTGCCTGTTGAAAAAATCTGTCGAGTGATTCTTCCTTAAAAGAAGAATTGGATGCTTGGAGTTGTATGCATTTTAAATGCTTGTTCACTAATGTTGTTTAACTGGGGATCGTAATGAAATATAGGACAAGAAGAAATTACCAGAGAAGAGAGAGCACAGACAAAACAGTCAAGTTTTAAATTTGGTTTAATCCCCCCCAAGTACTTATGTGTCACTCAGGTCTAAGCTTATAAGAGAATGAGACTCCTTAAATGTAAATGTTTCCTACTTAGGCCCTAGGTTGTAGACCTAATTAGGCTTGATTAGGTTAGGCTTAGGCTAGACCATTTAGCCTAATTCTGCAATTTTTGTTGAGTAAGGTTAAGGTTTGTAAATTCCCCACACACGGACCACCAATGTGAAAAATGCTCTGTATGAATTGGTCCACAATTAACCCACCCCTTATTCTCCAGTCAAACTATAGAGTAGATCAAGTCTAGCCTAGAGGGGTCAGCCTAAAGATTCCGGAAATGGTCCAGAGCGGGCAGATAAATTGAGGTCCACAGTAGGATTCCTCACCAAACTAGGTTAGGGCAATCTACCTTTACCTTTGTTAAGCTATGAGTTGATGCTGGGTCTTAGGCCACAATGTAGGCCTAATTTGTCTGACCCAGCTTAATTTAATGAGTCTTCTAAGTTAGAAGTTAGAAGATCCAACTGGGCTAAAACACAATTAGTCACTTACTGCTAGTTATTAGAGAGTCCCTTTTTCCGTCCTTGTTTAATTGTTAAGAGCGTACTTGCTGGTGGGGATCTTTCTTCGTTGTCTGTTCTTCTCCCTCCTCTCGTTCCGTCTTGTCGCCCCGTTCCTCTTTTCGTTCTCCTTTTCGCGGGCTTTTTCACCAGCGTCGTCTTGGTTTTTTTTCCTCGGTTGGTTGATCGGTAATGTATATCTATTACCGAGCACGCTCTTGTCACACAGTATATAATACTAGTGTGGAGAATAACTCTGGTGAGCAACCAATTGGTTTCATCCACCCAGTTATTGACATAAAAGGAATTTAATAATTGTTAGATTAACTACCTACCTACTCAGTGAACCATTTTCGTTACCTCCCAACTACCACTCATCAGTTTTCCATATACTGGGGGCCCCGGGAGATAAAAATTTGGTGTCATTGTCACCAATTTTTATGTCTGAGTGTAGACTAGCTAACTATTTGACTGTAAATGCCTGTTAATCTGATTAACAGATGCCTATCCTCACCTTCTCATGGAGAAGGTGTAGCATTTAATTAGAAGAGAAAATATACATCCATAGGATGAAACTGTCTATGGTCTTTACCATAAGAAAAGAAAAAATGAAAGTTAGAAGATAAAATTACAATTCCCCAGCATCTATTTTTTGTTGAAAAATAGTCGCGCCTTTAATGCTGTTTGTCGCTGAGGTCTTGTGTCTGTCAATGTTGTAGTAGGATGCGTTACCACTCTACTGTCAAAGGAATAGTTACTGGAAGTTCAGTGTCTCCAGTTGTTACTGTCAGTGGAGAAGGTTCTCCAAAGTCCATTGTTTTGGGTCCAGACTCTAAAGGGTACAAAAGAGAAATGTCTCTTGTTGTGTCACCCGTTGAAGTCCTTAATTTGACCACTCTTGTTACCCCATCTGCCCCTGGTCTGAGTTCTAAAACTCTAGCCAGAGGCCAGTATTGTCTTGGAGTACTGTCATGTATGAGAACAAGGTCCCCTACCTTAATTGTGTCAGACCAATCCTTCTTAGTCATTTGTTTATGTCTCTCCCTTAGACCCATCAAGTACTCAGTTTTCCACTGTTTAATGAAATGAGCTTTAACACTAGTCAAATGTTGTAACTTAGTCTGGAGCTCATCATGTCGTTGAGTCCAGTTTGGGTCTTCTGAAGAGTCTATATTGTAGTCCGGCAGGAGACTAACTTGTTCTCCCCGAATCAAATGATTTGGAGTTAATGGTTCCGGGTCATTAATGTTGTCACTCACATAAGTGAGTGGTCTATTGTTGATGATGTTCTCAATCTCAGCCAGGAGAGTGAGCAACTCAAATAAGTGTATCTGTTTTTTGCCAATTGCTTTCTTCAAGCAATTCTTTACTGTTTGTATTCCTCTCCCAGATAGAACCATACCAAGGAGAGGCAACCGGAATATACTTCCACTTTATGTTTGAATTTTGTATATATAATTGTGTGAGTTCATCGCTTAACAATCGTGGATGACTTATTCACCAGCCTTGAAATATGTAGCATTGTCAGTCCAAACTGTCTTGGTACTGAATGTCGTGCACAGAATCTCTTAAAGACAGCAACAAAAGATTCTGCTGTAAGGTCCTCCACAACATCCAGATAAACAGCTCGTGAGGCAGCACATGTAAACAGTACAATGTACATTTTTGTTCAGTGTCACCCACCCCTACAGTCAATGCTCCTGTAGAGTCAATGCCTACAGTCTCAAAGGGTCTGTTGAGAGTAACTCTCTCCTCTGGCAAAGCAGGAGGATTTGGTTTCCTATAGGGCCTAGCATGAATACGCCTACATGTGACACACTCACTCAGGACTGTTTTAACAGTGATCCTTCCCTTGGGTATCCAATAAGTTTTTCTTAATGTAGTTAGTGTCTGTGGTACCCCCATATGATATACATCATTGTGTGTTTTTCTGATGATTAATGTTGTCAAATAGCTAAATCTAGGTAAAAGGATTGGATGTTTGCTTTTGTATGACAGTTTTGATTTGTCTAATCTCCCTTTACACCTTAGAAGGCCTTCCTCATCTCTGAACAAGTTTAGATCCACAACTACTGATGGTACAGGTTCTTTTGTTTGTTTCCCATTAGTTAAGAATTCTAACTCTTTATTGTACTCTTTTTGTTGTGCATGGCCTATCCAGTACTTGGTTGCAACTTCTGTATAATTATGATTTGTTTTTTTTTTTAGTGTTTGTTAATTGTAGTTAAACAGTTGTGAGCAAACCTCAAACAGTAGGCTGTGACCCTGACAAGTTTACTGAAATCAGAATACTGCTCATAATTAGTGATTGGTTCAACCTTTTCATTTGAAAAGATTAAATTTAATGTCAAGTTAACTTGTTCCACAGGCCATTGGTCTGTATTACAGAGCCACTTAGGTCCCATAAACCAAGTTTTGTTTGACTTCAACACAGACCCGGATCTAGGGGTGGGCTATGTGGGCTGCAGCCACGGGCCCCGCATTTGAGGGGGGCCCCCAAATTTTCTACATTATTTATTTTAATTTTAGGTTTTTACATTTATTATTACATTTACTAATTTCATTTATTATTATTTCAGATTTTTTATTGTGAGGTGAAATGTCTAAGCGATCTTACGAAAGTGGAAGTAGCAAACGAAAGAAGGCTACTGCAAAAGCTGAGTCTCTACAGAAGGTCATCGCAGAAACAAAGTCTATTAAACAGTACTTTGCGGCTACTGCCACTACGTCTGGCTCTGAAGATTCTGCTTCGCCTGTCACTGAAGGTGCTACTTCGTCTATCCATGAAGCCGCTACTTTGTCTACTATCCATGAAGCTGTTCCAGCGTCTGTCCCTGTAAATGTCCCTTCATCTACCTTGGAAACAGAAGGGGCCTCAACGTCGCAGCAATCCGAAACCGCTGATTTTGTGTTGGATGTTGGACTATGGTTGCAGCCTGTACAACCAGAGATACAGCTCAACTAATTGAATCTGAGTCGGGAGAAGGAAAATGTCCACTTCGGTTACGCTGCCAGCATAAGGACGCCAATTTCTCAGCATCAAAGCGTGGTTACAAAGATCAGCATCGTTATTTTGGACAAAATATGTTTATTCGCGTGCAGCCGTGCATCCATTGACAAAGGAAAAAACAGAACGTTCATGGCTTTGTTACTCACCCGCAACTGGTAAAGCTTTTTGCTTCTACTGCCGCCTATTCTCAGCTGGAAATACTGATTTCGTCAATGGATTTGATAACTGGAAGCATGCTGGTCTAATGATGGAACGACATGAAAAAACACAAATGCACTGGAATTCTACAATTGCATTTGCACAACGTGTTTCTGCGCAAGGCTGCATTGATGAGAAACTTGAAACAAGCATCAGGATGGAGAAAAGCTATTGGGTATCCATTCTGGAGCATTCGCTCAATGTGATTTTGTACTGTGCTGAACGTGGGTTGCCTTTGCGTGGGGAAGATGAGGTTTTTGGTAGGGAGAATAATATGTTTGTTCTGAAAACTAAATAAATAAAGTAAAGTAATATGTTTGTTCTGAAAACCTTTAATTTTCCTCGTAAACAAAGCTTATAATGCTTATATAATATAAATTGTAGCCAAGGGGGGCCCCAAAAAAAATAATTAGCCACGGGCCCCCATTCTTCTAGATCCGGGCCTGCTTCAACAACTTGTAGGATAAACCTCTGGTCAGAAAGTCTGCTGGATTTTGTTTAGTTGGAACATAGTGAAAGTTTACTTGTAGGCTTTCATTAGCTTCAGCTATTTCTTTTAGCCTATTTCTTACAAAGATATTCTTACTATTAATGCTATCATTCCGTATCCAGGCAAGACAAATCTGACTGTCAAGCCAGATGTGGATATCAGTTATGTTCACATCATGGTAAGCATCCTTAAGCAATGAAATGGTTTTAATGGCTAATGCAGCAGCCAATAGTTCCAATTGAGGTATGGTTCGGGTAGGTTTGAGAGGTGCAACTTTCCCTTTTGCATAAATTAGATGACTTTCTGTAGGACTTACAAGATACGCACAGCACCCATAAGCTTGTGTGCTTGCATCAGCAAACACATGAAGTCTCTGGGGCTTATCCCTAAACCCACAGCACCTTTGAATTTTAATGTTCTGCACTTTTGTTAAATCAGCAGCTAACTTCTTCCAAGATTTTTGATTTTCATTTGTTATTGGATCATCCCACCCAACATTTGTCCTCCAAATTTCTTGGAGGAGAATCTTTGATTTTATTGTTGAAGGCAGGAATAGACCCATAGGATCAAAAATTTTGGAAGCCTCTGATAATATTTGTCTTTTAGTATTTGCTTCCTCATCAAGTTTAAAACCTTTAGTACAGATTGAATCATGACTGTTAGAAGTTGCATCCAAATACCAGTTCATACCTAAAGTTTTAACTCTGTCTGATGGCTCAGTAAGACCATTATTATCCTTTAAAATCTTTTTGTTTAAATCCTCATCATTTGAAATCCACTCTCTAAGTTCAAAGTTACCTTGTTGCATAATGTTTTGAGAGTGTTCATAGACTTCAGATAATTCAGATTTTGTTGTTGTTGAGCCTATTAGATTGTCTACGTAAAAATGTTCCTTAAGGAAGTTCAATGTTAAAGAGTTATTAAACTGGTTCAAATGATGTCCAATTGTCAATGCTAATAGGCTAGGTGAGCAATTGGCTCCAAACAACACAACATTAAATCTATAGGTTATGAACCCTTTATTCAAATCAAATGGATCCTTGAACCATAAGAACCTAAGTTGGTTCTTATCATATTCATTTTTAAGATTTATTCTCAAAAATGCCTTTGAAATGTCACTTTGTACGGCATATTTATCTAACCTGAACCTCAGTAAGATCTTCACAAGGTCAGAAATGAGATTAGGACCCTCAATCAGGCAATCATTCAAACTGTGTTTATCACTGTCTTTGAGGCTACAGTTATATACTACTCTGAGTTTTGTTGTTGGGGCATCTTGTCGATAAACCCCCCTGTGGGTTAAATAATGACAACCATCTTTTTTAAAAGGGTTATTTGTTACTTCTTCAATGAAGCCTTTCTGTAGCTGTTCTTTGAAGACATCACTGTACTTTTTAATATTATTATCTTGTTTGAGTTTTTTCATTACTTTATATAAATGTCCTTTAGCTACTTTGAGATTATCTCTTAAAGTTGGACAATTTATTTTCCAAGGTAACTCAATAAAATAACTATTGTCTTTGCACTGAATGGTGTCTTCAAATCTTTCTACCATTAACTGATCTTCTGAAGTTTGATTTGTGTCATGTATACCCACAGATTCTAGCAACCATAAAGTTTGAATTGCCTCATCCAAAGTTTCATTTGATAATGATGAATTAATGTTCTCAGTTGAGATAATATTATTCAAAGTGTTGCTATTCTTACAGGTGTTATGTAGGACTGAGTTGAGGCACATAGTATTTGTTGGTCATGAACTATTTTGGTTTAGGTCTAGGTTGTATTTGGATAGGTCACCCAAAGGGGCTATCCCTGATGGAGTCTGAATAGCTATACCATTACCTATCTCTACTATGCCCTTATGAATAAGATTAATATAATCTGCCCCTATTAACATTTCAATGTTAGCTACTGTGTTGTTTGTGATATGTCTATCAGCTATTTTGTAGTGTTTTCCCAAATGATTTATGGTTTGTTCTAGTTTGGGTATAACCAGTTTGTTTTGTCCTACTTTAGAAATAATAACTGCTTCAATTTTCTCTAATTTATTTTCTAAATGTAGTTCCAGGTCAATTGTCTTATAGCTATTTTTGTCCGAGTTATCCTTAACAAAGGATGCAATATTGAGTTTTTGTTCATTCGGGTTTGGTGTCAAACCCAATTTATTAACTACATTTTGCGAAACAAATGTTTGTTGAGAACAACAGTCTATAAGACATCTCACTGGAGTGGTGCTACCCTCACTATTCACTAAGTCCAAAGTAATAGTTTTCCCTATGGCCAAGGTAGGCCATAAGACCCTTTAATAGTTTCCCATGGCCAAGGTAGGCCATAAGACCTTTATTGTTTGGCCCATGGCCAAGGTAGGCCATAAGACCTTTATTGTTTGGCCCATGGCCAAGGTAGGCCATAAGACCTTTATTGTTTGGCCCATGGCCAAGGTAGGCCATAAGACCTTTATTGTTTGGCCCATGGCCAAGGTAGGCCATAAGACCTTTATGTTTGGCCCATGGCCAAGATAGGCCATAAGACCTTTATTGTTTGGCCATGGCCAAGATAGGCCATAAGACCTTTATTGTTTGGCCCATGGCCAAGGTAGGCCATAAGACCTTTATTGTTTGGCCCATGGCCAAGGTAGGCCATAAGACCTTTATGTTTGGCCCATGGCCAAGGTAGGCCATAAGACCTTTATTGTTTGGCTCATGGCCACAGTAAGCCATAAGACCAAGGTTCAGTTGTTTGGCCCATGGCCAAGGTAGGCCATAAGACCCTTATTGTTTGGCCCATGGCCAAGGTAGGCCACAAGACCTTTATTGTTTGGCCCATGACCAAGGTAGGCCATAAGACCTTTATTGTTTGGCCCATGGCCAAGGTAGGCCATAAGACCTTTATTGAGTAACCCATGCAATCCTTGCTTATGTTCAGATAGGTTGAGTGTATTTGTGGCACATGTAAAGAGTACAGTGTATATATACACATATATATACACACAGATTGCAAGGAATGCATGTGCCTGTTGAAAAAATCTGTCGAGTGATTCTTCCTTAAAAGAAGAATTGGATGCTTGGAGTTGTATGCATTTTAAATGCTTGTTCACTAATGTTGTTTAACTGGGGATCGTAATGAAATATAGGACAAGAAGAAATTACCAGAGAAGAGAGAGCACAGACAAAACAGTCAAGTTTTAAATTTGGTTAATCCCCCCCAAGTACTTATGTGTCACTCAGGTCTAAGCTTATAAGAGAATGAGACTCCTTAAATGTAAATGTTTCCTAGTTAGGCCCTAGGTTGTAGACCTAATTAGGCTTGATTAGGTTAGGCTTAGGCTAGACCATTTAGCCTAATTCTGCAATTTTTGTTGAGTAAGGTTAAGGTTTGTAAATTCCCCACACACGGACCACCAATGTGAAAAATGCTCTGTATGAATTGGTCCACAATTAACCACCCCTTATTTCTCCAGTCTAACTATAGAGTAGATCAAGTCTAGCCTAGAGGGGTCAGCCTAAAGATTCCGGAAATGGTCCAGAGCGGGCAGATAAATTGAGGTCCACAGTAGGATTCCTCACCAAACTAGGTTAGGGCAATCTACCTTTACCTTTGTTAAGCTATGAGTTGATGCTGGGTCTTAGGCCACAATGTAGGCCTAATTTGTCTGACCCAGCTTAATTTAATGAGTCTTCTAAGTTAGAAGTTAGAAGATCCAACTGGGCTAAAAAACACAATTAGTCACTTACTGCTAGTTATTAGAGAGTCCCTTTTTCCGTCCTTGTTTAATTGTTAGAGCGTACTTGCTGGTGGGGATCTTTCTTCGTTGTCTGTTCTTCTCCCTCCTCTCGTTCCGTCTTGTCGCCCCGTTCCTTCTTTTCGTTTCCTTTTCGCGGGGCTTTTTCCACCAGCGTCGTCTTGGTTTTTTTCCTCGGTTGGTTGATCGGTAATGTATATCTATTACCGAGCACGCTCTTGTCACACAGTATATAAATACTAGTGTGGAGAATAACTCTGGTGAGCAACCAATTGGTTTCATCCACCCAGTTATTGACATAAAAGGAATTTAATAATTGTTAGATTAACTACCTACCTACTCAGTGAACCATTTTCGTTACCTCCCAACTACCCACTCATCAGTTTTCCATACCTGGGACAGCAACTCTATGACTTCAATGAGTGATCACTTTCCAGCTATAGCTTCACTCTGTCATTTCTTCCTTTGTTACATGATTGCAATGAGCTGGCAGGTTGGCAGATTTGGGGTTCTCTTGCTAGGCTCGGGAACCTAACCAGGTAAAAATACTTCACGTGCATACAACGTCATTATGCAACGTTTTATCAACGTTGCAATATAACGTTCAAGTTTTACGTTGTGACTACGTCAGTGCAACGTCAATTTCTGACATGATCAAGATTCAACCAGGATACAACGTTGTATTTACATAGTGTGTTTGCTGTTTGCTATTTAGTCACAGTCAACCCACTGTTCTCTTCCCTTAATCACAACACATTATATGACCACAGAATATTTATTTTAAACCATTTAAATCACATAAAAAACATTTAAAAATATATTACTCTTTCAATAAACAAAAACAAAGTAATATTAAGATATTTTACTTTCTATGCTTTAGTCGGAATTCAACATCTGACTGGTCTGGTGTCTCCTATATATCTACTATAACAACTCCACATAAAATATAATTTATTTTAATTAAAATGACATGATCGAGTCATGCAATTCTTTCTCTTATTTTCTAAAAAAAATTTCCATAATTTTTAGGTCGCTGTTAAAGCTATTTTTTAGATAACAAGAGGGATGCAGTGGCGTAGCGGGGGAGGGGCTGAGGGGGCGACTGCCACCCGTGATCGAAAAAATATCTGGCCCAGTCGGAAATCTAGAACCGGTTGTAAAAAATGTTTGGCAAGAGAGAGAGAGAGAGAGAGAGGCTTGAAAAACATATATTAGTCACGGAAAAGGTGCCAAATTTATCCAGTCGGGAATTTATAACACATTTGCCCCCGCCCCCTGAAAAAAGACTACGCTACGCCACTGGGAGGACTACCCCCCCAAAAAAAAAATTTGAGCACTGATTATAAGCCCTCACGAATCATGATCATAGTGTGTGTGTGTGTGTGTACACACACACATATATATATATATAGTGGAGCTAGTTTTGGCCGTTTAAGGTGATAATGATTTAATTGTATGCAACGATTGATTAAGGCAATGACTGACTGCTTTATAATGATAGGCTGGGTTAATAATTTATATTGTTATACAGTATCACCGATTGGAATGAATGGTTATTTGATTAGATCCACCATACTATTGGAAGTGACCGAAATGGCTGTGAGGGTCACCAGCTTGATTTACGCTCAAGCAAATTAATATTAAGGTTATGAAAGACACCTTACTTTTGTAGTTTATTATGAAAATAAATCCGTTATTTTATTCACTGTGATATAACAAAGAATTGACAGTAATTAATTGGTAGTTTTACGTTATGCTTATGGCATAGGCTTAGCTAATAAGATGAAATGTTAATAGCTTAATTGACACGTAATAAATAATGTAATACTCATCGATGGTATGTAAATGGCATGCGACATGTAACATTGAATAGGCCTAGTTAATGATATAAAGAATGCACGTGCGTTTGGTACATTGAATGGAAAAACATGACACTGATTAAGTAGGCTAAATGATTGCATGGATGCACATAGAATAATTGATGTGGCCTAATAATAATGGATTGAAATGCTTGCACAGTATCATTTATATATAAGAACATCATGTGATGTTAAATGATTACGTCAAGAGAATATTTAACACACAATTATGACTTGAACATAATGACGGACGATACGCGGAAACAACGGTATTGAAATGACACTTGAATTGGATGATAGGCCTACTGCGTTCTTTCACGAGAGTCAGTTGGAACGCGTAAATACACACTTTGGGAGTATAGCCTACCGTTCGGCGGTAGGCTAATGTTGGTTTCAAGAGTACTTACGAATATGATGTACTTAGCTTAGGGCGATGTAAAAACTTGAATGCGGGCTGAAGACGAACCTATTAGGCAGATTCGAGCTGTCGTTGTCCGTTAAGCCTCTTGAGATGATGGATGTAGGCTTCGTGGAGACCTGAGGTGATGTTACTTCTGGAGGTGCAGGCTGGCCTTGTGATATTGCAGGCGTAGGCCTGTGGTGCGGAAGATATCTCGAGGAACGTGGAGAAACTTGAAGGCCGACCCGGCAAACCGCAGGCCCGAAGTGATTCCGGTTGGGCCTCGTTGGATTGCTTCTGCAGGTGGTCTTTAGATCTTACGTGAAGACAAATTGTAGGCCCTGAAGAAAGTAGCGGCCGTGGCCCCCGGCCAGGGGGCCGGAAAGCGGTTGGTGGACGTTCGATGGTGAGCGTACGGGTGAGTGAGGGTGAGTATAAGTGGAAGCTCCTTTTATACCGTAGGCCTGTGACGTAGACTTCATGCTTAAGACGCTTTGTCCACGCGTCTTTTAGTTAACGGTTTTCGTTCACTCCCATTGGGGAAAAATAGACGCTCCATTGTTTGACTCTTGCCCACGTGTGTTCCAAACTGTTTTATGGTAGCGTGGAAAGAAAGTATGTCTGTCGATTTGTTGGTCTATTTCTTGTCGATACGCTATATAATATATATATTATATATATATATATATATATATATAATATATATATATATATATATATATATTAACACGTTACACACAGATCGTGCATAGAACAAGGAATTCTTCTGGGAAAATTAAATTCACTATAGTCTGAAATAATGATGATGATGTCACTCTGAATAAGTAATGGTAAATGACAACCACTATAGTTTTGTTAGAGAGACGTGGGCAACGGGTCACTCACAAAGAGGACCCAACGTATAGCTTCCTTCGCCAGCTATCTGCCAAGCTGATAGGGTCCAGCTTTGGGACAGGAACTATGGTTTAAAACAGCCTAGCCCCACTACATTCAGAACCTCAATATAAGCAAGAAGCTCGTTGCATTCACGTCGGATTGAATACATCAAAGAAAAAGGGGTAACTGTTGTATATTTAGCCAAAAACAAAACTTAAACCTCAACTGGGAAATTGAGCATCCACTTTTCAAAGCACTTAACACATCCGTTTAATGTGATACAACTCAGCACGGAACAACGAACTCTTCTGGAAAAATTAAATCTACTATAGTCCAAATAAGTAATGGTAAATGACATCCACTAGTCTATAGTTACTTGCATCTAAATTGTCCAAACCTAAAAATATTTTGAACATTTGCCTCAAATCTCCCCTCAAACAGCGTCTCTAGGATGTTGGGAAGCATTGCCGCATGGAGCATTAAATTTTCTGCCTTGAAATCGGCCAAAGCGCCAATTCCGGGGTCCCTTGAATTATGTTTTGCACTTTAACTTTTGATCTAAACAAGATAGAGCAACAAATTAGGTATCAAATGAAAGAGCATAAAATTACTAAATAATAATAATAATAATAATAATAATAATAAATAAATAATAATTAATAATAAATAAATAATAATAATAATTATCTATCATTTTTCAGGAAACAACAGAAACTCAATCAGAATCTAGAAAACCATCTACAAGTTACAACTTCACAATGGCATTAAGCAAGGAGCTGAGGGAGCTCCGTGGGCGCACAGTTGATATCTCAGAACCTCCACGTACTGTCCACAGGCAGGTGTCAACTGGGCCATCTACCAGATCTCTCACTGAAACTTTCCTGGTTGGATACCCTTCAGCTTTTATCAGTGGTTCCCAGCTTCCCACCAACAGACAGGCGTTCCAGTATTTCCTTAATCTTCAGAATTTACCGGAAAATGCAGGGAGGCCCATGGTTCAAGACCTTGCATATGAAACAGTTGAATCTATCATCCCATTCTGGCAGATGGCTAGGATCAAGACAATGACCAAGTACAACGCAATGAAGCTCTTCATGAAACTACATGAGAAACACCGTGCTCTGGTGAAAAGCAAAGGAGGAGCAAGTAACCCTGGAGGAAAAAGAGGAGCATTTGTGCTGGAATTAGACAGCCTGTTCGATATAGGAGCTCCAGATGCAATCCAGGAAATACAGAACAACAGACTGTTATCCAGAGAGAAGAAAGATGAGGATATCAGGTTCTACGAAGACCAAAAGACTGAGAGGAAAGGTCATATGTCTGGTCATGACAAGATTTTTGAGACAAGATCCCTGCAGCAAGCAGCGAGGAATGAAAGACTGCAGCATAGACAAGAACAAGGTAAAACTAATTACTTTGAACGTCACAAAAAGTTTTAAGTTTTACTCCATTGCGATATTTAGCATGTACTTAACAATTACTGTCTTAACATGTTGTACTATTTTACAGCTGCAGCAGAACAAGAGGCAGTTGTTCATGTGGATGACATTACCTGGGGTGACTCAACTGACAACGATGCTAACACAGAGGACATGGATTACCATCAGCCTCGTCCTGGATGTTCTCACCATCAAGACACTGTGACTAGTGTGACTTTGACGTTTCCAAGGAAGGTCATGGAATGTGATGTCATCTGCAATACAGCTGATCGTCTTAGTTTATCAGACAATCAAGTTACTGCCATGGTTTCTGCCACCTTGAAAGCTGGAGGGGCTGATCTGGATAACTTCGTCATCTCAACCTCAACAACACGTCGCAACAGAATGCTGTCCAGGTATAATATCAGCCAGAGTCACATGTCCAAGTTTTGTGAAAACCCCCCACAGTACGCTGCCTTACACTGGGATGGAAAGTTGCTCAAAGATGTCTTGGGCAGTGAACCTGGAAGTACCTCAGAGACTTTAGCTGTGCTAGTGTCTGGTCCACCTTCATACACTGAAGGAAAGTTATTGGGAGTACCTGTCATCGACAATTCTTCTGGCACAGCTCAGGCTGAGGCTTCAATGGATTTACTGGAGACATGGGAACTTACGGATAATGTTACTGCCCTTGTTTTTGACACTACATCCAGTAACAGTGGAGTTCACAGAGGAGCTGCCAAACTGCTAGAGAAAATGCTGAACAAAAAGGTGTTTTATCTGGCCTGTCGACATCACATCCTGGAAATCCTAGTAGGAGCAGTTTGGGAGAAGCTGTTTGGGAAGGTGAAGGGGCCAGATAATCCCTGGTTTGAGCATCTGAAGGATGTTTGGACGGACTTGTCCAAGGAAAACCCAAAGATGCTGGCTATCAACAGCAAATGGCTGAAGGAAAAGAAGAAGAAGAGTGAAGAAATACTCCAAGACATTCTAACAGCAGAAAGGCTTCCAAGAGCCGACTACAGGGAAATGGCTGAACTGACAGTCATTGTTCTTGGAGGAACGCCTCCTCGAGGTATTCACTGGAGTCGACCAGGCGCCATTCATCAGGCCAGATGGATGGCCAGAAACCTGTACTCCATGAAAATGCTGATGTTTGGAGATCAACTTGAGTACGATGAAGACACTGTATCAAAGCTGGAAAGACTCAACACCTTCCTTGCGCTGTCCTACACTCCTGTATGGATGATGTCAATGTCTGCTGCAGATGCTCCCGTGAATGATCTAAGTCTAATCCAGGACATGTTGAAGTACAAGAAAACTGACCCAGAGCTTGCTGATGCAGTACTTAATAAGATGGAAAACCACAAATGGTACCTGACGCAGGAAGTCGTGCCATTTGCCCTGTTCAGCAGTAGATTGAGTGACACATTGAAGCACGACATTGCTGCCCAGTTACATGCCACTGAGAAGCCAGACAGCTTCAGAACAGGAAAGCCTCTATTCCAGAGAGTCACAGCTAAGACCACCCTGGTTGATCTCATTGGCCCAGAATCACATTTCCTGCTGGACACACTGAACATTGGATCCGAGTGGCTTCTGGAACCTATCACGTCTTGGCCACAGAATGAGGACTACAGAAAAGCGTTGGACTATGTTAAGAATCTGAAAGCGGTGAATGACATTGCTGAACGTGGTGTCAAGATGATGAGCGACTTTGCAAATGTCATAACAACAGATGCCAAGCAAAGGGACTATCTCCTTCAAGCTGTGGAGTTCAACAGACGCCGCTTTGACAGCTTCAAGAAACAGACTCTCAACAACTGACTGTGTAAATGTCATTATGAAATTAATCATCATGTAATGCTTTCACTTCTTGATCGATTAGACTTGTGACAAAATGTTAATCTCAAATTTGTGTCATGAATAAGGCGCCTTGTCTGCCTTGAGTGTGAGAAAACGAATTTTGTGATATTTCTGAAATCTTTGTATGTACCAATGTGCCATTTCTTGTTCCAAGACTATCATAATTGTATAAGTTAGAAAGAGGATTAAAAACACTTTAATTTGGTGCCTATTTTGTTGCTCTATCTTGTTTAGATAAAAAGTTATAGTGCAAAACATGATTCAAGGGACCCCGGAACTGGTGCTTTTGGCCGATTTCAAGGCAGAAAACTTAAAGCTCCATGCGGCAATGCTTCCCAACAACCTAGGTCAAAATGGTTGTGATTTTCGGCCTTTTCAGGTCAAAAAGCATGGGAAAAAGTACAAAAACCTATGAAAATAAGAAAAAGTTGATTTTTGAACAGGGCTAACACTGGGGGCTTGATGTTAATCGTTTACCACAAAGAAAATGATTTGGTGTCAATGGCTCCGCATCCTGCATACTGTTATAAACAAAAGTGATAGGCCTACTGTTCACCATTGCTTCTACTTCACATAAAACAGTGCAGAATTCTTCTTTGCTCAAATGAGCATTAGCTAAATTTCTTTAATGGACACTTTACACTTCTCACTAGCCTTTCCCAAAATCCTCCCCACCATGGTGCTCTTTCAACAATAAACTCCCACTGTACCCCTTGGTGCGATAGGTAGGATTGGAATCCTTCCTCTTTTAGCAAGGACCAAACTTCTTGGAGTTCCTTTGGCGCCTTTTTGAAGGTTTTTGCATTATCCGATATGATTTTATTTGGGAAACCCCTTCTGTTCACAAACCTTTTAAAGGCCAAAAGAAATACATCACTACTTAAGTTGCTTACCAACTCCAAATGGATTGCTCTGGTGGTAGCACATGTGAAAAGACATATATAACCTTTGTTAGACTCCCCTTGCTCATACACATAGACTGGACCTGCAAAGTCTACTCCCACTACATCAAATGGGGCAGTATAGACACACCGTTCTCTTGGAAGTGGAGCCACCTTTTCATAATAAGGCTTTGCACTCCAACGTTTGCAAACCACACATTTATGCAAGACCTTTTTACTACTTGTCTAATTTTGGGAATTCAAAACTGTTGTCTGATCTCTATTATCACTTCTCTAACTCCAGCATGTAACAGCTTATGATGAGTATCCAGGATCAAAAGGTCCACAAAGTGCCCCCCAGTAGGTAGCAAAATTGGATGTCTTTTCTCCTCTGGAAGCCCAGAAAACTGTAGTCTACCTCCTACTCTCAATAAATCCTGATCCAAAAACACATCCAAACCCTTGAGAGCAAAATGTGTTGGTAGAACCTGTAATGGATGGCTGGTGAGCAATTCCCTCTCTTCACCAAATTTTTCCTTCTGCACATATACCACCCAGTATTTTCTGGCTTGCTGAATCTCATTACTGTTCAGAATTCCTTCCCTTCTTGTTTCTCCCTTAATATTGTTGGTAAATCTATATACCCATGCTGTCACTCTTAACAATCTTTTCAGACTGCTAATGTCCTCAAGCCTCAATATGGGGTCCTGCTGCATAACTTGACAACTGTTCACAGTGCATTTTCTCACCTCACTCACCCATGCTTCTTCAGCCTGGCATTCTCCTACAATAGGCTGATTAGAAGGCCAGTTTTCACTTCCCAAGTTTTAGCCACTCTGGCCCATTCCAACACAAACTTGACTGTGCAAGATCTTTCACTGAAATTCCTCGTGTTGGTAAATCAGCGGGGTTTTGGGTGCCTGGACAATGCTTCCATTTCCTTGCTTGGCTTCTTAACCAGTGCTAAACTATAGTGGAGTCTGTCCAATAATAGCTTGGAATTTCATAGAGGGCCAAAGACTTTTGCGCTGTAACTGCAAGCCGACTAGCAATAACTGCACCCATCAATTCCAACCTTGGAACAGAAAGCCTTTTCAAAGGTGCTATTCTGCTCTTTGCAGCAACCAACCTGCAACTTACTTCCTCTTGCAATGCGCCTCTTATATAAATACAAGTTGCATAGGCTTCCTCACTTGCATCACAAAAGATGTGCAGCTCCAAATTGTCTGGACTATTGTTCAACTCCCCAAAGTACCATCTTGGGATTTCAATATCTCCAAGATGTGCCATTTCTTTGAACCAATATTTCCACCTTACCACCATATGATCAGATAACTCTTGGTCCCAACCAAGTCCAATTTCCCAGAGGCTCTGAAACCAAATTTTTTACTTTATCACAAATGGAGCCAGGAATCCAAGAGGATCAAAGACCTTTGAAGCCAAACTAAGAGCTGTACGTTTTGTCCACCTTGTCTCATTCTCAGCCAGCTCTACTAAAGATTTCCCATTGAAGGTAAACAAATCATCTCCTTGCTGCCAAACAATGCCTAGCACTTTTGCGTCTATTGCCCACAACTCCTTAATACCAGAATCCTCAATACTTTCTGCTGCATCAGGTACTACACAGGACTGACTCCTAAACTCTTGTAATTGAGAATGATTGGTCTGCCATTTTCTAAGCTCCATGCCAGCCTCCCTCATTATAGTTATGGAAAAACTATACGTGCTCACAACATAGTATCATATGTGGTACCTTTATTTCCTAATTAAATATAAATTATTAATTAATTGAATTAAATATCTATACAAAATTGCCTCGAGATTGGCGACATAGCCTATTGGGAATGAAATAATTGCCAAACGTACAAAGAACCTGTATGTATGAATCGAGCCTCACATAGCAACAAGAAAACCCAATTTATTGTTTAGTCTACCACAGAGAAGTAGACCAAACAAAATTTTTCCAGATCGGCAAATAATGAAAATACAACGCGAAGGAGCGAAGGAACGGCTCTCAGAGCTGTTTATTGTACAGCGAACGCTTTAAACAGGGAGGATGTGCTTTTGTCTTCCCTAAAGTTCTGAGTGAATTCCTTATAATAAACTTAATACTCATAAAAGGATAGGCCTATGCCTAAAAGTGTTTATATTGTGACTGCCTATATTTATTACAAGAAGTTAACTCATCGTGGCGGCCCTACACCGAAAAAGATCGTAACGCCCTACATCGAAGCAAACTAAGACCCAGCAAAAATAAGGTGGGACAATTTCTTTTCGTTCACATATAGGCATCTAAAATCCCGACGCTAAAATTACCATAAACAATTAAATATAAAGAGGTCCTTTAAAGACCTACATATTCATAACTCTCTAACGAAAAAACATAGGCTTTTGTCGTTTAACTCTCCACTGAAATCTGCTGGAAATTTCCAACGGATGAGGGTATCAGGCAATCAACCCATAGCCCTATATAGTTTTTTCATAATAGCTCTAGCCTCCATGAATATCTGTTTAGCCATTTCTGTATTATCCACGGAACACAGCAAATCATCAACATAAAAATTTTTCCTTATGTGTTCAATAGTGTTAGGATAGACTTCAGAATATTTTTTAAATGGTACTGCATAGTAGCTGCCAACAGAAATGGACTAGAGCTGAGGCCAAACAACACTGATTTCATTCTATATGCTTGAACCTTAGGTTCATTTTCCAACAAGTCTTTCGTATCCACCAACAGATACCTTACTGCATCTCTGTCCTCTGGTTTTAACTTTATCCGCAAAAAGGCTTGCTTCACATCTGCAGTCAATGCTACTCTACCAAACCTGAATCTCAGTAACAAGGAAAATAAATCTGCATTTAAATTTGGCCCAGCATCCAAATAGTCATTCAAGGACACACCACCTTTGTCCTTGGCTGAGCCATCAAAAACTACCCTCAGTTTGGTGGTAGTTTTGTCTCGCCGTACCACTGCATGGTGTGGCAGATAATGTGCCTCCTGGCTCACCAGCTCACCTTGCACCCTTTCAGCATAGCCCTCCCTTACATAGCTTAGGATGGCCTCATTGTATTCAATTAACAACTCCTCATTTTTTCTTAGCCTGTACAATGAAGTCTCCAACCTCCGATTAGCTAGCTGAAGGTTTGAACCGGGTTTGCAAGAATCCTTCCACGGGAGGCCAACTTCATAGCAACCATCTCTAAACCCAATCCCTTTTTCAAATTGCTCTAAAACATCATTGTTCACTGTACTTGCCTGTTTGTCCTTTATGCCAATGGATTCAAGTTCCCAAAACGCTTTCAAATGCCTTTCCAAACCATGGCTGTTATCCTCAATCTTAACAAAAAGAGCCTTAATTTCCATTTCATTGCAATAGCTACCATGTAGCATCCAGCCTAACTTACTTTCAATAGCTACCGGGCCTTGAGATGTACGGACAATATTACCAGTGATGAAGTCCCAATAATAGTCAGCTCCAATCAAAAGACTAATATCTTCTGTTCCTTCAAACTTATTATTGCCCAAATTAATTCCTTTAACTTGCAATTCTTGGACACATGCCATATCTAAACAAGTAGTGACTGGAGCACAAAGTTCCTCAATCTCTACAGCTTGGACCTTGATAGTGGGACTTTGTGGTAACAACCCCTTAACCAGAACTTCTACCTTCTTGAATTTGGTTCGGTTTTGAATGGAACCCCCAAACCCAGAAATTCTTAAATTTTCCCTCTTAAGTTCTTTAAACTTCAATTTTCTGGAAATTCTGGTCTTAACAAAGCTACACTGGCTACCACTATCAAACAACACTCTTACCGTAGCTTCTCCACCATTCCCAATTAATAAGGCTGCAGTTGTTTGCAATAATCCCCCTTTACTTTTACTCCCTTTCATAGCAGTGGCATGTGCCACTGATGTCTCTACTGCTGGGGTAGGTGTACTAGGAGTGTTTTCACACAATAATGGCTGATGCCTACCATGACATATTTTGTGCACAAAATTTTAAACTTACAAAACCTTGCTCTGTGACCTTTCAAAAAACATTTAAAACATGCTGTGGACTTAGTTACCCTGTCCTTTCTCTCCTCAAAGGGTAATGCCTCAGCCACCTCACATTTATATGACTTGTGGTTGCCTTCGCAAAATATGCATTCCTTGATTCCCTTTAATTTATTCTCAGAGGATGCATGTAGAGCTGACACTGTACCTGGGTTATTCCTTTTTGTGGAAACTTTGGTGCTGTGCCTGCCTTTGTCCCCTTGTTTACCATCCCACTGTGCAAACTCAGTTCCCTCTCGTCTTGCTAATTCTGTGCCTAAAAGACTTAACATCTGCTGAAGGGGGATGTACACATGTTCTGTAGAGTGTCCCCTACTTAATTCAAGCAAAATTGAGCTAGGCAATTTAGACTCCAGTGTAGGAACCAACATTATACCATACCTTTCCATTCCTACACCCAAGTTATCCAGGGACCTAGTTCTAATTTCAAATTCATCATATAACTGCCGTAACTCCTTGACACTATTAGGATTATTAAAAGGAGGTATAGCTAAAAGTTCACGGAGGTGGCTTTTAATTAAGATCTCTGGCTTACCAAACCGTTTCTTTAATATATCCCAAGCCACATTATAATTAGCCTCTGTTAATGCTAATCCTGCTATTGTCTTTGCTGCCTCGCCTTCCAAGAGGGACTGTGTGGTGCCGCGTTTGTTAGCGGGCTAAAGATAAAGTAAAGGCCAATTTGAGGCTTTATTCAACATAAACATAGCATAGATCTGAAACACAGAAAACAATAATTAGTAAAGACTCATTACATTCCTCTCTTCTTTTATAATACGTGATACATTGCACGGTAAGAAACAAAACGACAAGTTCAAGATATTTTGGAAGAAAGAAGAGTCTACAAGTTTAGGCGTTGAGCTGGGTATCTGATTCGAGTGCTTCTTCTCAGAGGGGGACTCGTCTCGGAGGTTACTGACACAGGTGGGCCTCTCTCGACTTCGACTGGAGTCGCTTCGACGGGAGCTGTTGGGACCGTGTGTCGGCGGATCTCAGCGGGTTCTGAGTCGTCCGTTAGCGGGGTGGAATTGATTGGCGGACTGGGTACGGGGGTTTCATAGTGATTCGTGTCATCCGTATTGCTACGTCCCGCCGGTGTCAGGTCCCTGATGGATACGGTATCTTCTCTCCCATTCGGATGCCGTATAAACGCGTAGTTGGGGTTTGCCTCAATTAACTCAACTTCCTCGACGAGGGGGTCGTTCTTGGATCGGCGAATGAATTGGCGAAGGAGTACAGTTCCCGGAGAAGACAGCCACGTCGGTAGTGCAGAACCGGTAGAAGTACGCCGCGGGTGCGTGAATAGACGCTCGTGAGGAGTTTCGTTCGTGGCCGTACACAGCAGCGATCTAATCGAGTGCAGCGCGTCTGGTAGGACGGACTCCCATTGCGACATCGGCAACCCGCGATCTTCTATGGCTAGTTTGATGGTGTTCATGATGATTCCATTGTAACGTTCGCATTGCCCGTTTCCTTGGGGGTGATACGGCGTTGTGCGACTAGTCGCGATACCATGTTTAGTTAGGAACAGTTTTAGTTCCGAAGACATAAACGATGTCCCTCGATCTGTGTGGATGTAAGAGGGAGTTCCGAAGGTAGAAAATAACTCGGTGAGACGGGCGATAACGGTTGACGTGTTCGTATCACGGCACGGGAAGGCAAAAGGAAAGCGTGAATACTCGTCGATTACTGTTAGGATGTAAGGTCGCGAAGTTGCGCTCGGAAGCGGGCCTTTAAAGTCGATGTTAAGTCGGTCAAACGGGGACATGGCCCGTATTAAGTGACTAACTTCTGGTTTATAGTACTGTGGCTTACATTTAGCGCATGTTTGGCATTCCGACGTTACTCGTTTGATGTCATCCACTGAGAATGGTAGGTTCCTAGCTCTCACAAAATGAGTCATTCGGCGGACTCCTGGGTGTATCAGATTAACATGCAGCTGGGCGAGGGATATTCTTGTAGTAGCAGCGCAAAAGGATCGCGACAATGCGTCTGCGGCTCGGTTCTCGGGGCCCGGTCTGTATTTTATTGTGAATGAGTAGCCGGCTAGTTCTACACGCCAACGGAGAATCTTATCGTTCTTAATACGACCAGTAGCTTTTCCATCGAACATGAAAGATACGCTCCGCTGGTCGGTGACGACAGTAAAGTGTCGATAAGCTAAGAAGTGCTTCCACTTGCGAATGGATTCGATTACAGCGTATGCCTCCTTTTCAACGATGTGATGGCGACGTTCTGTGTTATTCAGAGCGCGAGAAAAGAACGCCACCGGGCGGCCGTTCTGGGTGAGGGTGGCTCCGATTGCTGAAGAGGAAGCGTCCGTCTCCACAGTGAACGGCAGTTCTTCATCGATTGAACCGACGACAGCTTTCGAGATATCATCTTTGAGTGTTTGGATCGTTGATACTTCCTCGCGAGTTAATGGGAATGATGAAACGTTGAGCAGAGGTTTGATCTTGAGGGAATAGTTCTGAATCCATTTAGCATAGCATGTGATGACTACTTGAGCACGCCAGGGTGAGTTACTGGGTTCAATTATCTCATCCCTGAGTAGCTTTTCCATTTCTTTCCCAATGAAAATTTTGTCCTCAGAGCAAAATCGTCTGGACTTCGT
The DNA here is from genome assembly GCA_023014485.1 of Bathynomus jamesi. Taxonomy (NCBI): domain Eukaryota; kingdom Metazoa; phylum Arthropoda; class Malacostraca; order Isopoda; family Cirolanidae; genus Bathynomus; species Bathynomus jamesi. The sequence continues at coordinate 49,686 of JAJOZX010004395.1, read as the reverse complement.
GGCGATGGGACGACAATCGGCAGTTAAGTTGCCGAATAGTGGTGGGACTGAAATTCTTGATCGAGTAAGGCCGCATATATGGAGTGCTGGCTCCGGACCTCCGAAATTGATGTTCAATTCCTTGTGTCTGATTAAGAATGGGGTACCGAGTATTATGTCAGCGCACAGATCCGACAAGACGGATAGTTCGAGCTTTTCGTAGTCGCGGTCTCCCATCGTAACCTTCACTGTACATCGATCTGAGATGGCTGCGGATAGATTAGGCGAAGCCATTGATACGACGCCCGAGTGCGGAAGAATGGGCAGCTCTAAGTGTTTGGCTAGATCCTCACGAATGAAGTTGTCCGAGCTGCCAGTATACAACAAGGCGAGATACGAACGGCCGTTGACGAGGATATCGACTGTTGAGTTGGTAGGCATGGAGGAGCTACACGACAGAGTGGTACTAATGGTCGCTAATGCTGCGGCTGAATGAGACGCTGTGGTTTTATCCTGTTTTTGACGTGCCGAGGAAGTACTTGAGCGGCAGACTTTGGCCCAGTGGCCGGTCTTTTCACATTTCGCACAGATAGAATCCTTTGCCGGACACCTGCTTCGTGGGTGGCGTCGAGACCCGCAGAAGAAGCACAGAGCGGCTTTGTTGTCGAAATTCGTAGCGGCTGAAGAGTTTGGGAGATCGTCTCCTTGGACGCAGGCAGGCCGGGCAGAGTCAGTAGTCGGCGACGGTTCGTGGCGAGAGCCAGTGGCTGCAACAGCACCGTAATGAGTGAGGTACGATTCTGAGTTTTTCTGGGCCTGATCTAATGTTCGAGCCTGGACGATAGCCTTTTCCAGTGAGAGTGTGTCATTTTCGAGTAAGCGGGTGCGGATGGCGCTATCTCTAATTCCTCGGATGAAAGCGTCTCTCACAGATGAACTCCTGTTTTCGTCGGCGGAAACCGATTTGAAGTTGCAGTCATTGGCTAGTTGTTGAAGAATTTGCAAGTACTCATCGAGGGTTTCCTCGGGCTTTTGGTGACGGGTGGACAACAGGTGGCGAGCGCATACCTCGTTTGGCTTCTTGACGTAGGTGGCCTCTAAGGCTGCCATGGCATTCTCATAAGTAGAGCAGTCTTGAATGATATCAGCGACATCGGGGCCGATACGTATGAATAGAACCTCCAATTTATTGGGGTTGTGTTCGGCGATAGTACTCAAGAAATATTTGAATCCGCGCGACCATAATTTCCATAGTTTCCCAGCTTGGGGAGAATTCGGAGAAGTAATAAATTTATCCGGGCGAATCACCTTCTCCATGATATAGTAAGATTACTGGATGAATATTTGCTTGCTGTATCTGAAAGGCCGACTGAATGGCTGATTGAAATGTTAAATAAATTGTGGTGCCGCGTTTGTTAGCGGGCTAAAGATAAAGTAAAGGCCAATTTGAGGCTTTATTCAACATAAACATAGCATAGATCTGAAACACAGAAAACAATAATTAGTAAAGACTTGTTACACAGAAAACAATAATTAGTAAAGACTCATTACAGACTGCAAATAATTAAACTTCTCCACCGCACTTAACACTTGACTAGAATGAACTGCTGATTGAAAACTGTCTGCCCATCCTTGCCATTCCTGAATACTCCCAGAAAATGTTTTGAGTACAAGCCTCGGTAATTAAACTGCAGATCTGTTAACCTTAACTTCACAAACATCATTTGTTGAGTGTTGTGTTTTATTATTAGACCTGGTCTCTAACTGTAATGAGCTGCTAAACTCTTTTGCTCGGTGGCCTACTTTAATTATATCATCAATAATCTCTTCAAAATAAATTATGTTATTTTCTATTTCATCCTCTTCTATAAGAGCCTCAATTTTAACATTTACTTCACTTAGAGCAACCTTTTTAGTTTCTAATATGGAAAGCTGCGCAGTCACTAATCTTAAATCCTCTTGCTCTATGGCAGAATCTATTGTGGCAATGACCTTTGTAATTAGACCTTTGTAGGCGCTTCTCCTTTTTTTAAACTTGTTCAATTCAGATGCACTCATCTTCAATGCAAACAACAATTGGGCTCAATGCCAAATGAGCTGAATTGGCAGAAATACTTAACCAAACTGATCAAACGTAAATTTTGCTTTTTTCAAATAAACTGAATTGCTAGGTGGGGTACTAACCAACCACCAGTATGGAATACCAATTTTTCCACCCAAGTAACTGGTGCACCGAAGTCTGCAACCTTCGCCTACGAATAATAAACCAAATTTAACCAAACAGGTAAAATGTAGGCCAAAAACAACGACAGACGAGTGGCCAAGTTTTGCAATTGGGCAACCAAACTTTCTACCCTGGGATCTTAATTCAATAATAAACCAAAATTAACCAAACTGGTAAAAATGTAGGCCAAAAACAACGACAGACGAGTGGCCAAGTTTCGCAATTGGGCGACCAAACTTTCTACCCTGGGACCTTAATTCAATAATGCTCAACCCGTCTAGGCCTAACTTGGGCTACAATTTGCACAATCAGAACTTTGCCGAAAAATAGTCACTGACTCAGTCTTGGGCTAGAATCCGGTTCTGAAGGACCATGTTATTTTATTTATTTGTTGGGTTCAAAATCCCAGCTGAGCCGTGAACGGCCAAATTCTAAAGGGCCAGTTCTACCTACAGCCCAAGTTAAGCTAAAATTAAAACTTACGGACTTGAGATTCTATTAGGTCCTACCTCAGGGTTGCTGACTCGATGTGGGCCTACCTTAGGCCTTAGTTGTATGAATTTAAGATAAAAACAAAAGGGGTACTATTTATGGTCTTCTTTCTCAACCTTGCAACAACAACGCAACCTGGACTATTGCACGATGCAACAATCTTGTATCTAAACAACCAAACTGAATTGCAAGAGAGCTCTCTATCAGACCACACCCTGTACGTACGACATCCCACAAACGAGTAGAAAGGCCGCGCAGCGCCCCAAAATGATGCCACCAGAGTGGCCAAACAATGATGCCACAAGAGCCCAAAAATGCTAGCTCTAAATTAAGTTAATTTTTCACTAACCTTACAATTATGAGATGGATATATATACACCTTAACTTAATATATACAAGCAATGCTGCATCAATCAGCTTAGTCATCATATCGCCTTGGGACAACAATGGTTCTTCCTCTCCTAGATTTTCTAACAAGCATCAGCCTAGCTTACTTTCAATAGCTACTGGGCTTTGAGATGTGCGGACAATATTACCAGTGATGAAGTCCCAATAATAGTCAGCTCCAATCAAAAGACTAATATCTTCTGTTCCTTCAAACTTATTATTGCCCAAATTAATTCCTTTAACTTGCAATTCTTGGACACATGCCATATCTAAACAAGTAGTGACTGGAGCACAAAGTTCCTCAATCTCTACAGCTTGGACCTTGATAGTGGGACTTTGCGGTAACTATTGAAAAATTTATTATTTAGAATTTATTATTTAGCTTGAGAGAGATTATTTTTATTTAGGTGTAATATTAAGGTTAAGTTTACTTTAAATAGACACAGTAATTATAGAAATAATAATGGCCTATTTAGACACTGTCAACATAGCTACAGACTTTTTCACTGTAGGTTGCAGTGGTTTTCAGGTTAAAATTTGGTCAGCAGCCAGATTACTAACTATGGTGAAGCTAAATTCATTAAAATTAATTTAGACTTACCAAAATGAAGTTGCCAGTTGAACGTTACCCTTTCTGTTTCTAACTAATCCATAAGTTCCATTTAGTTTCCAGGTTTGAATTTTATTTGTTAAGTTTTAAGTTATTATTTAACACACTGCTAGGTTATTTATTTGTAGGGGCTATTTCCCAGACCTAGGTTTTGCAGGTTAAGTTAGGCTAGGGCTGGATTGCCCTTAAGTTTTTGGGAAAGGTTTAAGGTTTAAGGTTTTGAAGGTTTTACTCAAGTTAAGTTAGGGCTATATTGCCTTTAGGTTTTAATAGGGGCTATAACAGCCATTTAATTATTGAGTTAGGGCAGTTGTAGCCCGGTTCAAGTTTCTTCTAGGTACCTAGTTTTTCTCTTACCTTAGTTATTTTCTTTAATTAACTTACTTATACCTAGTTCTGATAGGCCTCTATTTAGTTAAACGGGTTTTTGTTTAATTGCAGTGGTTATTAAGGTTAAGATTTAAAAGTTGTGAGGTTTAAAGGTTGACTTTAAGTTGCCCGTTATTTGGGGAACCACGAGAATTTTACTTTTTTACAAAACTAGCCCGCTTCACGCAGTCAAAATTTTTTCAAGAATGGACAAAGCTCCGTTTTTCTTTGTCCCAGAAACTTTTTTCTTTCTTCTTTTTGTTAATTAGGGAAACCCAACTTCACTAGTTGGTTAGAAACGAGGGTTGTTATTTTTATTCTATATTTATTTTGTTTATATTTTATTTGGAAATATATGCGGTTATTTCTAACCACTTTTTTTAACAGTAACAACCCCTTAACCTGAACTTCTACCTTCTTAAATTTGGTTCGGTTTTGAACGGAACCCCCAAACCCAGAAATTCTTAAATTTTCCCTCTTAAGTTCTTTAAACTTCAATTTTCTGGAAATTCTGGTCTTAATAAAGCTACACTGGCTACCACTATCAAACAACACTCTTACAGTAGCTTCTCCATCATTCCCAATTAATAAGGCTGCAGTTGTTTGCAATAATCCCCCTTTACTTTTACTCCCTTTCATAGCAGTGGCATGTGCCACTGATGTCTCTACTGCTGGGGTAGGCCTACTAGGAGTGTTTTCACACAATAATGGCTGATGCCTGCCATGACATTTTTTGCACAAAATTTTAAACTTACAAAACCTTGCTCTGTGACCTTTCGAAAAACATTTAAAACATGCTGTGGACTTAGTTACCCTGTCCTTTCTCTCCTCAAGAGGTAAAGCCTCAGCCACTTCACATTTATATGACTTGTGGTTGCCTTCGCAAAATATGCATTCCTTGATTCCCTTTAATTTATTCTCAGAGGATACATGTAGAGCTGACACTGTACCTAGGCTATTCCTTTTTGTAGAAACTTTGGTGCTGTGCCTGCCTTTGTGCCCTTGTTTAACATCCCACTGTGCAAACTCAATTCCCTCTCGTCTTGCTAATTCTGTGCCTAAAAGACTTAACATCTGCTGAAGGGGGATACACATGTTCTGTAGAGTGTCCCCTACTTAATTCAAGCAAAATTGAGCTAGGCAATTTAGACTCCAGTGTGAAAAATGCTCTGAATGAATTGGTCCACAATTAACCCACCCCTTATTTCTCCAGTCTAACTATAGAGTAGATCAAGTCTAGCCTAGAGGGGTCAGCCTAGAGATTCCGGAAATGGTCCAGAGCGGGCAGATAAATTGAGGTCCATAGTAGGATTCCTCACCAAACTAGGTTAGGGCAATCTACCTTTACCTTTGTTAAGCTATGAGTTGATGCTGAGTCTTAGGCCACAATGTAGGCCTAAGTTGTCTGACCCAGCTTAATTTAATGAGTTTAACTTGCTGGGTTAAAAACACAATTAGTCACTTACTGCTAGTTATTAGAGAGTCTCTTTTCTCCTTCCTGTATAATTGTCGAGAGCGTACTTGCTGGTGGGGATCTTTCTTCGGTGTCTGTTCTCGTCCCTTCTCCAGTCGCGTCCTCTCGCCCCGTTCCTCGTTTTCGTTCTCTTTTTAGCGGGGCTTTTTCTACCAGCGTTGTCTTGGTTCTTTTTCGGTTGGTTGATCGGTAATGTATATCTATTACCGAGCACGCTCTTGTCACACAGTATAAATATACTAGTGTGGAGAATAACTCTGGTGAGCAACCAATTGGTTTCATCCACCCAGTTATTGACATAAAAGGAATTTAATAATTGTTAGATTAACTACCTACCTACTCAGTGAACCATTTTCGTTACCTCCCAACTACCCACTCATCAGTTTTCCATATACTGGGGGCCCCGGGAGATAAAAAGTTTGGTGTCATTGTCACCAATTTTTATGTCTGAGTGCAGACTAGCTAACTATTTGACTGTAAATGCCTGTTAATCTGATTAACAGTGCCTATCCTCACCTTCTCATGGAGAAGGTGTAGCATTTATTTAGAAGAGAAAATATACATCCATAGGATGAAACTATCTATGGTCTTTACCATAAGAAAAGAAAAAGTGAAAGTTAGAAGATAAAATTACAATTCCCCAGCATCTATTTTTTGTTGTAAAAATAGTCGCGCTTTTAATGCTGTTTGTCGCTGAAGTCTTGTGTCTGTCAATGTTGTAGTAGGATGCGTTACCACTCCTACTGTCAAAGGAATAGTTACTGGAAGTTCAGTGTCTCCAGTTGTTACTGTCAGTGGAGAAGGTTCTCCAAAGTCCATTGTTTTGGGTCCAGACTCTAAAGGGTACAAAAGAGAAATGTCTCTTGTTGTGTCACCCGTTGAAGTCCTTAATTTGACCACTCTTGTTACCCCGTCTGCCCCTGGTCTGAGTTCTGAAACTCTAGCCAGTGGCCAGTATTGTCTTGGAGTACTGTCATGTATGAGAACAAGGTCCCCTACCTTAATTGTGTCAGACCAATCCTTCTTAGTCATTTGTTTATGTCTCTCCCTTAGACCCATCAAGTACTCAGTTTTCCACTGTTTAATGAAATGAGCTTTAACTCTAGTCAAATGTTGTAACTTAGTCTGGAGCTCATCATGTCGTTGAGTCCAGTTTGGGTCTTCTGAAGAGTCTATATTGTAGTCCGGCAGGAGACTAACTTGTTCTCCCCGAATTAAATGATTTGGAGTTAATGGTTCCGGGTCATTAATGTTGTCACTCACATAAGTGAGTGGTCTATTGTTGATGATGTTCTCAATCTCAGCCAGGAGAGTGAGCAACCCAAATAAGTGTATCTGTTTTTTGCCAATTGCTTTCTTCAAGCAATTCTTTACTGTTTGTATATTCCTCTCCCAGATAGAACCATACCAAGGAGAGGCAACCGGAATATACTTCCACTTTATGTTTGAATTTTGTATATATAATTGTGTGATTTCATCGCTTAACAAGTCGTGGATGACTTGTTCACCAGCCTTGAAATATGTAGCATTGTCAGTCCAAACTGTCTTGGGTACTGAATGTCGTGCACAGAATCTCTTAAAGACAGCAACAAAAGATTCTGCTGTAAGGTCCTCCACAACATCCAAATAAACAGCTCGTGAGGCAGCACATGTAAACAGTACAATGTACATTTTTTGTTCAGTGTCAACCACCCCTACAGTCAATGCTCCTGTATAGTCAATGCCTACAGTCTCATAGGGTCTGCTGAGAGTATCTCTCTCCTCTGGCAAAGCAGGAGGATTTGGTTTCCTATAGGGCCTAGCATGAATACGCCTACATGTGACACACTCACTCAGGACTGTTTTAACAGTGATCCTTCCCTTGGGTATCCAATAAGTTTTTCTTAATGTAGTTAGTGTCTGTGGTACCCCCATATGATATACATCATTGTGTGTTTTTCTGATGATTAATGTTGTCAAATAGCTAAATCTAGGTAAAAGGATTGGATGTTTGCTTTTGTATGACAGTTTTGATTTGTCTAATCTCCCTTTACACCTTAGAAGGCCTTCCTCATCTCTGAACAAGTTTAGATCCACAACTACTGATGGTACAGGTTCTTTTGTTTGTTTCCCATTAGTCAAGAATTCTAACTCTTTATTGTACTCTTTTTGTTGTGCATGGCCTATCCAGTATTTGGTTGCAACTTCTGTATAATTATGATTGTTTTTATTTAGGTGTTTGTTAATTGTAGTTAAACAGTTGTGAGCAAACCTCAAACAGTAAGCTGTAACCCTGACAAGTTTGTTGAAATCAGAATAAATTTCATAATTAGTGATTGGTTCAACCTTTTCATTTGAAAAGATTAAATTTAATGTCAAGTTAACTTGTTCCACAGGCCATTGGTCTGTATTACAGAGCCACTTAGGTCCCATAAACCAAGTTTTGTATGACTTCAACAACTTGTAGGATAAACCTCTGGTCAGAAAGTCTGCTGGATTTTGTTTAGTTGGAACATAGTGAAAGTTTACTTGTAGGCTTTCATTAGCTTCAGCTATTTCTTTTAGCCTATTTCTTACAAAGATATTCTTACTATTAATGCTATCATTCCGTATCCAGGCAAGACAAATCTGACTGTCAAGCCAGATGTGGATATCAGTTATGTTTACATCATGATAAGCATCCTTAAGCAATGAAATGGTTTTAATGGCTAATGCAGCAGCCAATAGTTCCAATTGAGGTATGGTTCGGGTAGGTTTGAGAGGTGCAACTTTCCCTTTTGCATAAATTAGATGACTTTCTGTAGGACTTACAAGATACGCACAGCACCCATAAGCTTGTGTGCTTGCATCAGCAAACACATGAAGACTCTGGGGCTTATCAAGTTAACTTGTTCCACAGGCCATTGGTCTGTATTACAGAGCCACTTAGGTCCCATAAACCAAGTTTTGTTTGACTTCAACAACTTGTAGGATAAACCTCTGGTCAGAAAGTCTGCTGGATTTTGTTTAGTTGGAACATAGTGAAAGTTTACTTGTAGGCTTTCATTAGCTTCAGCTATTTCTTTTAGCCTATTTCTTACAAAGATATTCTTACTATTAATGCTATCATTCCGTATCCAGGCAAGACAAATCTGACTGTCAAGCCAGATGTGGATATCAGTTATGTTCACATCATGATAAGCATCCTTAAGCAATGAAATGGTTTTAATGGCTAATGCAGCAGCCAATAGTTCCAATTGAGGTATGGTTCGGGTAGGTTTGAGAGGTGCAACTTTCCCTTTTGCATAAATTAGATGACTTTCTGTAGGACTTACAAGATACGCACAGCACCCATAAGCTTGTGTGCTTGCATCAGCAAACACATGAAGTCTCTGGGGCTTATCCCTAAACCCACAGCACCTTTGAATTTTAATGTTCTGCACTTTTGTTAAATCAGCAGCTAACTTCTTCCAAGATTTTTGATTTTCATTTGTTATTGGATCATCCCACCCAACATTTGTGTTCCAAATTTCTTGGAGGAGAATCTTTGATTTTATTGTTGAAGGCAGGAATAGACCCATAGGATCAAAAATTTTGGAAGCCTCTGATAATATTTGTCTTTTAGTATTTGCTTCCTCATCAAGTTTAAAACCTTTAGTACAGATTGAATCATGACTGTTAGAAGTTGCATCCAAATACCAGTTCATACCTAAAGTTTTAACTCTCTGTCTGATGGTTCAGTAAGACCATTATTATCCTTTAAAATCTTTTTGTTTAAATCCTCATCATTTGAAATCCACTCTCTAAGTTCAAAGTTACCTTGTTGCATCATGTTTTGAGTGTTCATAGACTTCAGATAATTCAGATTTTTGTTGTTGAGCCTATTAGATTGTCTACGTAAAAATGTTCCTTAAGGAAGTTCAATGTTAAAGAGTTATTAAACTGGTTCAAATGATGTCTAATTGTCAATGCTAATAGGCTAGGTGAGCAATTGGCTCCAAACAACACAACATTAAATCTATAGGTTATGAACCCTTTATTCAAATCAAATGGATCCTTGAACCATAAGAACCTAAGTTGGTTCTTATCATATTCATTTTTAAGATTCATTCTCAAAAATGCCTTTGAAATGTCACTTTGTACGGCATATTTATCTAACCTGAACCTCAGTAAGATCTTCACAAGGTCAGAAATGAGATTAGGACCCTCAATCAGGCAATCATTCAAACTGTGTTTATCACTGTCTTTGAGGCTACAGTTATATACTTCTCTGAGTTTTGTTGTTGGGGCGTTAAATAATGACAACCATCTTTTTTAAAAGGGTTATTTGTTACTTCTTCAATGAAGCCTTTCTGTAGCTGTTCTTTGAAGACATCATTATATGTTTGAATATTATTATCTTGTTTGAGTTTTTTCATTACTTTATATAAATGTCCTTTAGCTACTTTGAGATTATCTCTTAAAGTTGGACAATTTATTTTCCAAGGTAACTCAATAAAATAACTATTGTCTTTGCACTGAATGGTGTCTTCAAATCTTTCTACCATTAACTGATCTTCTGAAGTTTGATTTGTGTCATGTATACCCACAGATTCTAGCAACCATAAAGTTTGAATTGCCTCATCCAAAGTTTCATTTGATAATGATGAATTAATGTTCTCAGTTGAGATAATATTATTCAAAGTGTTGCTATTCTTACAGGTGTTATGTAGGACTGAGTTGAGGCACATAGTATTTGTTGGTCATGAACTATTTTGGTTTAGGTCTAGGTTGTATTTGGATAGGTCACCCAAAGGGGCTATCCCTGATGGAGTCTGAATAGCTATACCATTACCTATCTCCACTATGCCCTTATGAATAAGATTAATATAATCTGCCCCCATTAACATTTCAATGTTAGCTACTGTGTTGTTTGTGATATGTCTATCAGCTATTTTGTAGTGTTTTCCCAAATGATTTATGGTTTGTTCTAGTTTGGGTATAACCAGTTTGTTTTGTCCTACTTTAGAAATAATAACTGCTTCAATTTTCTCTAATTTATTTTCTAAATGTAGTTCCAGGTCAATTGTCTTATAGCTATTTTGTCCGAGTTATCCTTAACAAAGGATGCAATATTGAGGTTTTGTTCATTCGGGTTTGGTGTCAAACCCAATTTATTAACTACATTTTGCGAAACAAATGTTTGTTGAGAACAACAGTCTATAAGACATCTCACTGGAGTGGTGCTACCCTCGCTATTCACTAAGTCCAAAGTAATAGTTGGTAAAAGAATCTCAGTGTTTCTTGTTACGTTGTTTGAGCAAACAGAATGTCCCATGAAAGTGGCATTTTCTTGATTACCTTTATTTGGTGGAGGTATCTTTTGAGCTTGAGTACGATTGTTTGGACACTTTGGTGAATCACACATTGATGAGACATGTCGTAAACTTTTACAAAACTTACACTTGAATCTTAACCTAGATTTACAGTCTTTCTTATAATGTCCCTGGCCAGTACACTTTTTACATAGGTTCAACTGTTCACATCTTTTAGCTCTTTGGTTAAAGTCTGAATATTTGTCACACCCAGTACTACTGTGTTCATTACTTGCACAAAATTTGCAATGTAGTGTGTAAGTTGAGGCAGCAGTTACATTAAAGTTCTGTAATGTAGGTGTTCGTGTATTACAGTTGGTCACATTTGATTCTACAGTATCAAGTTTTGTCTGTTTGGCTGTAGCTAGTTGGTCTCTGGGAACAGTCTTTGGTTTATCCATAGTCTGGGTCTTATTTTGTGTTGGAATATTTCTCAATTTGTAATTAGTTAGGATATTGGGAAAGTGTTTTCTGATACTTTCAAGATTAGGATAATTTTCTCCCGTCTTTAGAATTAAAATATCTTTAACCCTCAAAGGAAGGCACCTAAGAACTATGCCTTGTATAATCCAAGATGAAGCTTTAATATCTATCTCATTGCTAACCAGTTGTCCTATAATAGCTTCTAATTTTGTATAAAAATTTTCCATATCACTATGGTTATCTTTTATGGGTGCAAAATCAAAAATTTGTTGAGATAATTCATATACAATCTCATCTTTATTAATGTAATTACGTTTTAAGAGATCAATAGCTACTTCATATGAATTCCCTACGGCTGGTAAATAGGCTATCAGGTTATAGGCTGGGCCTTTAAGGAAACTAGTTAAGTAGCTAAACTTTTCAACAGTTGAAATATAAGGTTTATTACCTATTAAACTCTCAAATTTGTCAATGAAATATGGGAATTGTACCGTGTCCCCTTCAAATGTTGGTACTAGCAAAATGGGTAACTGAGCCCTCAATTCTTGTGACTCAGGATTTAGCATGCCACTTAAATTTTGTTGAAGGTTAGCTCTACTTTGATTAAAATCAGAATTAGGTTTATTTGGTGTTAAGTCAGTCAAACGAGACCGTAGTCTCCTTATTTGCTGTTCAATTGAGATTACCTGATCATCATTATCAGCGTAAAGGTCTATCAATTGTTCTTCAGCCATTTCGGATTCAACTAACTCTGAAATACTCTCATCAATGGCTATTATTTCCTTCTTTTTAGTTTCCAATTTAAGAATTACACACTCTAAATCTTCCTTACCTGGTTGTGTAATATTGTTAAAAGTGTTCTTGGCCTTTGTAACAGCTCCCAACTTTGCCCCCCTTTTCTTTTTTAACTTTTTCAATTCCGCACTGTCCATGTTTAAGTCAAAATTGTTTAACTGGGGATCGTAATGAAATAGAGGACAAGAAGAAATTACCAGAGAAGAGAGATCACAGACAAAACAGTCAAGTTTTAAATTTGGTTTAATCCCCCCCAAGTACTTATGTGTCACTCAGGTCTAAGCTTATAAGAGAATGAGACTCCTTAAATGTAAATGTTTCCTAGTTAGGCCCTAGGTTGTAGACCTAATTAGGCTTGATTAGGTTAGGCTTAGGCTAGACTATTTAGCCTAATTCTGCAATTTTTTTGTTAAGTAAGGTATGGAAAACTGATGAGAGGGTAGTTGGGAGGTAACGAAAATGGTTCACTGAGTAGGTAGGTAGTTAATCTAACAATTATTAAATTCCTTTTATGTCAATAACTGGGTGGAAGAAACCAATTGGTTGCTCACCAGAGTTATTCCTCACACTAGTATTTATATACTGTGTGGGAGGAGCGTGCTCGGTAATGGAGATACATTACCGCTCAACCAACCGAGGAATAAACCGAGACAACGCTGGTGCAAGAAGCCCCGCGAAAGAGGAGAACAAAGGGAGAACGAAAACGAAGAACGGGGCGAGAGGACGTACCAGCAAAGTACGCTCTCGACAATTAAACAACCGGAGAAGGGAGAGACTCCAATAACTAAAAGTAAGTGACTAATTGAGTTTTTACCAGTAAGTTAATAACATTAAATTAAGCTGGGTCAGACAAGTTAGGCCTACATTGTGGCCTAAGACCCAGCATCAACTCATAGCTTAACAAAGGTGAAGGTAGATTGCCCTAACCTAATCTTGTGAGGAATCCTACTGTGGACCTCAATTTATCTGCCCGCTCTGGACCATTTCCGGAATCTCTAGGCTGACCCTCTAGGCTAGACTTGATCTACTCTATAGTTAGACTGGAGATATAAGGGGTGGGTTAATTGTGGACCAATTCATACAGAGCATTTTTCGCATTGGTGGTCCGTGTGTGGGGAATTTACAAACCTTAACCTTACTTAACAAAAATTGCAGAATTAGGCTAAATGGTCTAGCCTAAGCCTAAGCCTAAGCTAATCAAGCCTAATTAGGTCTACAACCTAGGGCCTAACTAGGAAACATTTACATTTAAGGAGTCTCATTCTCTTATAAGCTTAGACCTGAGTGACATAAGTACTTGGGGGGGATTAAACCAAATTTAAACTCGACTGTTTTGTCTGTGCTCTCTCTTCTCTGGTAATTTCTTCTTGTCCTCTATTTCATTACGATCCCCAGTTAAACAATTTTGACTTAAACATGGACAGTGCGGAATTGAAAAAGTTAAAAAAGAAAAGGGGGGCAAAGTTGGGAGCTGTTACAAAGGCTGTGAACACTTTTAACAATATTACACAACCAGGTAAGGAAAATTTAGAGAGTGTAATTATTAAATTGGAAATTAAAAAGAAGGAAATAATAGCCATTAATGAGAGTATTTCAGAGTTAGTTGAATCCGAAATGGCTGAAGAACAATTGATAGACCTTTACGCTGATGATGATGATCAGGTAAGCTCAATTGAACAGCAAATAAGGAGACTACGGTCTCGTTTGACTGACTTAACACCAAAAAAACCTAATTCTGATTTTAATCAAAGTAGGGCTAACCTTCAACAAAATTTAAGTGGCATGCTAAATCCTGAGTCACAAGAATTGAGGGCTCAGTTACCCATTTTGCTAGTACCAACATTTGAAGGGGACACGGTACAATTCCCATCTTTCATTGACAAATTTGAGAATTTAATAGGTAATAAACCTTATACAGTGGCGGTCCTAGCTTACATGACGCCCTGGGCGAACCTCACCTTCAGCGCCCCCCCCCCTGTTCGCCAACACACACACATTCGAATCCCCCCAAAATAAAGGACAGACATAACTCTTTCACAAAATAACTTTTTATTGGACTAATTGTTGGAACTTCAGAACCAAAACAAAGACTCAAATTTCTGAATTTTACAAATCCTTCATCACGTAAATAGAATAACTCACTTAAGAGAATGTAATTATGATACTATGAACAGGAAAAATACAAATTAAATTGCACAACTGCCATAAATAAACTAGAGAATCAAATTTCTAAATTGTACAAATGCTCTATCACATAAATAGAATAAGACACTTAAGAGAGGGTAATTATTATGCTACACTTTGAACAAGAAAAAATAAATTGCACCACAGCACAACTGCCATCTAAAGCCTGACTCTTCTTACCTTTCTTGATGCAAAGTCATGAATTAAATCATCATATGAAATCTGCTCAGCAATTGTATGATTTATACTGATGATGGCCAGACCGGTAAGGCGTTCCTGTGACATAGTTGACCTCAGGTAGGATTTGATGAGCTTCAGCTTTGAAAAGCTCCTCTCTGCTTCAGCAACAGTGACTGGAAGAGTAAGACCAATTCTGAGAGCAGTCCACAAATTTGGATATATTTCAGAGAGCTCCCTTTCATGGATAAATGTCAGCAGTTCAAGCAAGGATATGGTCTTTGATGGCAAGTCAGGCAAGTTCTTCAGCTCCTGTGCAAGCTCTCTGCCATCCAAGTCAGATTGTCCCTTAAAGTGTAGTGTAGTACTAAGGTTCACACATTGTTCTGTCAGCTCCTCAAATGTGAGATTTTGGAAATGTGTCAGCACTCCAAACTTCTCTCCCATAATTTCCAACGTGGAAAATCTTTCCTGAATGGCTGATGTTGCAGCATCAACCACTGCATTGAAAAATGTCACCTCCAGCTTCTTCAAAGCATCAATCAAGGGCTCATCAGATGCTTCATAGGAGAAGTGCCGCTTTGTGGACCTCAGCCGTTTTTGTTTTAACACAGCCTCCACATTCATTTGTTCACAGATATCTGTGGCTGCCATTTGTGCAGCCACAAAACCTGTTGCCCTGTAATTGCGGAGACCTCTCTCTGTTTTTTTTAGGAGATTTACTGCAACATCAACGTGCATGCTAGGAGACTGCATCTGCTTGCTCACATGCTGAATTTGGCACAACAGGTCATGCCACACCACTGAACAAATGGCGAAGCGGTATGACCCAACCTCCTCTGACAGAGATTGAGCCTCGACCTTTATTACAGAGTCTTTGGTGTGGTCCCTCACCTCGATCAGTGCATCTCTCACTGCAGCTGCCTGATATCTCAGGGGCTCCACACTCTTGATCTTGCTTTCCCACCTTGTATCAGACCACATCTTCAATGTGATGTTCACATGTTTTTTCAAAATGGCCCATCGTTGTGTGGAGGCTGAAAACAAGTTGTAAAGCTTCTGCAAGATGCCAAAGTAACTTGTGGCATCAATAGATCCCTTAGCAGCATCGGCCACAAGCAAATTCAGAGAATGAGCCCCACATGGAACAAACAGAGCTCTGGGATTAATTTCTAGGAGCCTGGATTGAACACCCTTGTTTTTTCCCCTCATGTTGGCCCCGTTGTCGTATGATTGTCCTTTACAGTCCATGAAAGGAACTTTTAGCTCCTCCAGTCTCTTCAGAATCAGAGATGCCAAATGTTGACCAGTGGACTCCTCTGCCTCCAAAAACCCCATGAAATGTTCCTTTATATGGGGCTTCCCCTCCAGTGACACAACCCGAATCACACCTGACAACTGTTCAGTGTGGCTGATATCTGGAGTGCAATCTAGAATTATTGAAAAAAACTTTGATTGTTTGATGTCGCTCACCATTGCTGAAATGGTCTTGCTGCTCGACAAATCAATGAGTTCGTTTTGTATGTGGTGGCCGAGGTAGCTGGTGTGACTGGAGGTCCCTTTTTGGACACGGTTAATGTGCTCTTGCATTATAGGATCAAATTGTGCCATCAGTTCAACTTCTTTCAGAAAATTGCCATTTGATGGTGAGAACAATTTTTCTGTATGTCCCCTTAGTGCCAAATTCCTAACTGCCAGAGAATGCACAATAGCAGTGAGACGTGTCAGCACCGCTCTCCATCTCAACTTCTCAGCCTCCAGAAGTGCCATCTACTACTTGTCAATGGTCTCCCCCTTTCTCATCCTCACTGCCAGTTCTTTCCAGATTTTCATAGAATTTAGGTGTTCTGAACTGTTGTCATGTGATGTGAGCAATGAGCTTGCATGCTTCCAGTCCGAGAGTCCCAAACTTGTTAAATTTATTTTCCTCTTGGAAAATAATGTACAACAGAAACAGAAAAGGCTGTTGTTTTTTAAGGAATAGACCAACCAACTTCTGGTTATATTTTCCCCACTAACCAATGACTTCCTGAAGTATTGATGGTGGAAACTTCTTCCGTCACTGTCGTTTCTAGGGAATACAAAGTCAGATGGTACTTGACTTGCCCCTGGAAACCAGTTGTGTCCGAATTCTCTCAGTCAGAACTGAAGGCCAGTTAGCAGGGTCGGTGGACAGAGACTCATCCTCAGGAGGCGATTCTGCTCCAGGCATTTCTAATAGAAAGAACAAGAGCATTACTCATTAGTATACACACCTAAGTTAGATAACACATTATTCACAGCACTTTGTTATGGTGGTGGTGTTATGGAATTATGGTGGTGAAACACCACACATACCCAGTAACCCAGACCCAGTGATAATAACATTATAATTTATAACTGTTTGCAAAATGCTTTGCAGGGATGCACACACATACACACACACGCACACACTCACAGACATATGTGCACACAAACTCACCTGAAGAGTCCTGCCGGGGAGAAGTAGAAGCAAATGGGTCTTCATCCTCAGGATCAGACTGCATTGGAGACATATGTGAGGTGAGGAGGTAGATGGCTCCTCAGCCTCAATAATGGCAGAAGTAGACGGCTCTATCCTGGCTAGTGGCAGAGGGTGTTCCAAAATATTTCAAAAGTGCCCCTGCAAATAGTAAAATAGAACATAACAGACCAATGCATGAATAGGCTAGTACAATTAATTTAACATGTTATTAAGCACAATTTATTAAACTTTTAGAATAGGAAACAAATGAATAATACAACCTCCTTGGTTAATGGCTAATTATATACAAATGTACACTTCAAATGACTCAGAAAGCTATATCACAAAATAGCAGTGCAATATAGCAGTGAAGAGTAGATGACATAGCTCTATACCTTTATCTTTTGCTCGTTTCTCCTCTTCTTCTTTCCTCTTTTTTCTAAACTGAGCACCTGATAGCTTTGACCTCTTCTTATCCATTTGCGGTTATTGACAGACCTTAGTGGCTTAGTGTGAAGATTCGTTCTGTAATAAATAATATACATTTCACTATTTAACCAAACCAGAAAAATAACATTACATATGTTAAAGTATGGGCCTTTATTCCCAATAATTTAAATCTGGAAGCATTTTGCATGTTTAGGTCTTTTATGGAAGGTTTATGGAAAATGCAATAGATGGTTTTTTATTAATAAAAATATATTTATTGATCTTTTATTATTTATTTATTATATTTTTTATTTTTATTTATTTCTTTATTTATTTATTCTTATTTTTATTTATTTTTTTTGCAGGCGCTCATGCCGCCCCTCCACAAATGCCGCCCTGTGCGGCTGCCCATATTGCCCATATGAGGAACCGCCACTGACCTTATATTTCAAACTGTTGAAAAGTTTAGTTACTTAACTAGTTCCCATAAAGGCCCAGCCTATAACCTAATAGCCTATTTACCAGCCGTAGGGGATTCATATGAAGTAGCTATTGATCTTTTAAAACGTAATTACATTAATAAAGATTTGATTGTACAGTATATGAATTATCTCAACAAATTTTTGAATTTGCACCCATAAAAGATAACCATAGTGATATGGAAATTTTTTATACAAAATTAGAAGCTATTATAGGACAACTGGTTAGCAATGAGATAGATATTAAAACTTCATCTTGGCTATACAAAGCATTGTACTTAGGTGCCTTCCTTCGAGGGTTAAAGATATTTTAATTCTAAAGACGGGAGAAAATTATCCTAATTTAGAACAAATAAGAAAACACTTCCCCAATATCCTAATTAATTACAAATTGAGAGATTTCCAACACATAAGACCCAGACTATGGATAAACCAAAGACTGTTCCCAGAGACCAACTAGCTACAGCCAAACAGACAAAACTTGATACTGGAGAATCAAATGTGACCAACTATCAGGCCCGGATCTAGAAGAATGGGGGCCCGTGGCTAATTTTTTTTTTGGGGGCCCCTTGGCTACAATTTTTATTATATAAGGATTATAAGCTTTGTTTACGAGGAAAATTAAAGGTTTTCAGAACAAACATATTACTTTACTTTATTTATTTAGTTTTCAGAACAAACATATTACTTTACAAAATTTTACTTTATTTTACATATTATATTTTCCTGAATTAATAATTTTATACACACCTACCTACTGATTATGAGCTGGCAACCGATTGAACCGACGAGCCTTTTTTTGTGCAAATTCATTAATAATATTTCGAAAATCGACTTCTTTGGCCAGAGCATGTTCAACACAGAGAATTGCCAGTGACTGTAATCGCTTTTGCTTCATTGTTGAACGTGTGCAACATTTCAGTCGCTTTAACTTAGAAAAACTCCGTCCGCCGGTACAATTGGTCACCATCAATGACAAGTACATTCTGTATGCATTTAAGACATTGGGGAAAACTTCTCCAAATTTGGAGGCCCCCTCAAATGCGGGGCCCGTGGCTGCAGCCCACATAGCCCACCCCTAGATCCGGGTCTGCCAACTATAATACACGAACACCTACATTACAGAACTTTAATGTAACTGCTGCCTCAACTTACACACCACATTGCAAATTTTGTGCAAGTAATGAACACAGTAGTACTGGGTGTGACAAATATTCAGACTTTAACCAAAGGGCTAAAAGATGTGAACAGTTGAACCTGTGTAAAAAGTGTACTGGCCAGGGACATTATAAGAAAGACTGTAAATCTAGGTTAAGATTCAAGTGTAAATTTTGTAAAAGTTTACGACATGTCTCATCAATGTGTGATTCACCAAAGTGTCCAAACAATAATACTCAAACTCAAAAGATACCTCCCCCAAACAAAGGTAATCAAGAAAATGCCACTTTCATGGGACATTCTGCTTGTTCAAACAATGTAACAAGAAACACTGAGATTCTTTTACCAACTATTACTTTGGACTTAGTGAATAGTGAGGGTAGTACCACTCCAGTGAGATGTCTTATAGACTGTTGTTCTCAACAAACATTTGTTTCAAAAAATGTAGTTAATAAATTGGGTTTGACACCAAACCCGAATGAACAAAACCTCAATATTGCATCCTTTGTTAAGGATAACTCGGACAAAAATAGCTATAAGACAATTGACCTGGAACTACATTTAGAAAGTAAATTCAAGAAAATTGAAGCAGTTATTATTTCTAAAGTAGGACAAAACAAACTGGTTATACCCAAACTAGAACAAACCATAAATCATTTGGGAAAACACTACAAAATAGCTGATAGACATATCACTAACAACACAGTAGCTAACATTGAAATGCTAATAGGGGCAGATTATATTAATCTTATCATAAGGGCATAGTAGAGATAGGTAATGGTATAGCTATTCAGACTCCATCAGGGATAGCCCCTTTGGGTGACCTCTCAGAATACAACCTAGACCTAAACCAAAACAGTTCATGACCAACAAATACTATGTGCCTCAACTCAGTCCTACATAACAGCTGTAAGAATAGCAACACTTTGAATAATATTATCTCAACTGAGAACATTAATTCATCATTATCAAATGAAACTTTGGATGAGGCAATTCAAACTTTATGGTTGCTAGAATCTGTGGGTATACATGACACAAATCAAACTTCAGAAGATCAGTTAATGGTAGAAAGATTTGAAGACACCATTCAGTGCAAAGACAATAGTTATTTTATTGAGTTACCTTGGAAAATAAATTGTCCAACTTTAAGAGACAATCTCAAAGTAGCTAAAGGACATTTATATAAAGTAATGAAAAAACTCAAACAAGATGATAATGTAAAAATATATAATAATGTCTTCAAAGAACAGCTACAGAAAGGCTTCATTGAAGAAGTAACAAATAACCCTTTTAAAAAAGATGGTTGTCATTATTTAACCCACAGGGGGGTTTATCGACAAGATGCCCCAACAACAAAACTCAGAGTAGTATATAACTGTAGCCTCAAAGACAGTGATAAACACAGTTTGAATGATTGCTTGATTGAGGGTCCTAATCTCATTTCTGACCTTGTGAAGATCTTACTGAGGTTCAGGTTAGACAAATATGCCGTACAAAGTGACATTTCAAAGGCATTTTTGAGAATAAATCTTAAAAATGAATATGATAAGAACCAACTTAGGTTCTTATGGTTCAAGGATCCATTTGATTTGAATAAAGGGTTCATAACCTATAGATTTAATGTTGTGTTGTTTGGAGCCAATTGCTCACCTAGCCTATTAGCATTGACAATTAGACATCATTTAAACCAGTTTAATAACTCTTTAACATTGAACTTCCTTAAGGAACATTTTTACGTAGACAATCTAATAGGCTCAACGACAACAAAATCTGAATTATCTGAAGTCTATGAACACTCTCAAAACATTATGCAACAAGGTAACTTTGAACTTAGAGAGTGGATTTCAAATGATGAGGATTTAAACAAAATGATTTTAAAGGATAATAATGGTCTTACTGAGCCATTAGACAGAGTTAAAACTTTAGGTATGAACTGGTATTTGGATGCAACTTCTAACAGTCATGATTCAATCTGTACTAAAGGTTTTAAACTTGATGAGGAAGCAAATACTAAAAGACAAATATTATCAGAGGCTTCCAAAATTTTTGATCCTATGGGTCTATTCCTGCCTTCAACAATAAAATCAAAGATTCTCCTCCAAGAAATTTGGAGGACAAATGTTGGGTGGGATGATCCAATAACAAATGAAAATCAAAAATCTTGGAAGAAGTTAGCTACTGATTTAACAAAAGTGCAGAACATTAAAATTCAAAGGTGCTGTGGGTTTAGGGATAAGCCCCAGAGACTTCATGTGTTTGCTGATGCAAGCACACAAGCTTATGGGTGCTGTGCGTATCTTGTAAGCCCTACAGAAAGTCATCTAATTTATGCAAAAGGGAAAGTTGCACCTCTCAAACCTACCCGAACCATACCTCAATTGAAACTATTGGCTGCTACATTAGCCATTAAAACCATTTCATTGCTTAAGGATGCTTACTATGATGTGTTTTTAACTCCTATCCACGTCTGGCTTGACAGTCAGATTTGTCTAGCCTGGATACGGAATGATAGCATTAATAGTAAGAATATCTTTGTAAGAAATAGGCTAAAAGAAATAGCTGACGCTAATGAAAGCCTACAAGTAAACTTTCACTATGTTCCAACTAAACAGAATCCAGCAGACTTTCTGACCAGAGGTTTATCCTACAAGTTGTTGAAGTCAAACAAAACTTGGTTTATGGGACCTAAGTGGCTCTGTAATACAGACCAATGGCCTGTGGAACAAGTTAACTTGACATTAAATTTAATCTTTTCAAATGAAAAGGTTGAACCAATCACTAATTATGAAAAGTATTCTGATTTCAACAAACTTGTCAGGGTGACAGCCTACTGTTTGAGGTTTGCTCACAACTGTTTAGCTACAATTAACAAACAGCTAAATAAAAACAATCATAATTATACAGAAGTTGCAACCAAATACTGGATAGGCCAAGCACAACAAAAAGAGTACAATAAAGAGTTAGAATTCTTAACTAATGGGAAACAAACAAAAGAACCTGTACCATCAGTAGTTGTGGATCTAAACTTGTTCAGAGATGAGGAAGGCCTTCTAAGGTGTAAAGGGAGATTAGACAAATCAAAACTGTCATACAAAAGCAAAAATCCAATCCTTTTACCTAGATTTAGCTATTTGACAACATTAATCATCAGAAAAACACACAATGATGTATATCATATGGGGGTACCACAGACACTAACTACATTAAGAAAAACTTATTGGATACCCAAGGGAAGGATCACCTTTAAAACAGTCCTGAGTGAGTGTGTCACATGTAGGCGTATTCATGCTAGGCCCTATAGGAAACCAAATCCTCCTGCTTTGCCAGAGGAGAGAGTTACTCTCAACAGACCCTTTGAGACTGTAGGCATTGACTATACAGGAGCATTGACTGTAGGGGTGGGTGACACTGAAAAAAAATGTACATTGTACTGTTTACATGTGCTGCCTCACGAGCTGTTTATGGATGTTGTGGAGGACCTTACAGCAGAATCTTTTGTTGCTGTCTTTAAGAGATTCTGTGCACGACATTCAGTACCAAAGACAGTTTGGACTGACAATGCTACATATTTCAAAGCTGGTGAACAAGTCATCCACGACTTGTTAAGCAATGAAATCACACAATTATATATACAAAATGCAAACATAAAGTGGAAGTATATTCCGGTTGCCTCTCCTTGGTATGGTTCTATCTGGGAGAGGAATATACAAACAGTAAAGAATTGCTTGAAGAAAGCAATTGGCAAAAAACAGATACACTTGTTTGGGTTACTCACTCTCCTGGCTGAGATTGAGAACATCATTAACAATAGACCACTCACTTATGTGAGTGACAACATTAATGACCCAGAACCATTAACTCCAAATCATTTGATTCGGGGAGAACAAGTTAGTCTCCTGCCGGACTACAATATAGACTCTTCAGAAGACCCAAACTGGACTCAACGACATGATGAGCTCCAGACTAAGTTACAACATTTAACTAGAGTTAAAGCTCATTTCATTAAACAGTGGAAAACTGAGTACTTGATGGGTCTAAGGAGAGACATAAACAAATGACTAAGAAGGATTGGTCTGACACAATTAAGGTAGGGGACCTTGTTCTCATACATGACAGTACTCCAAGACAATACTGGCCTCTGGCTAGAGTTTCAGAACTCAGACCAGGGGCAGACGGGGTAACAAGAGTGGTCAAATTAAGGACTTCAACGGGTGACACAACAAGAGACATTTCTCTTTTGTACCCTTTAGAGTCTGGACCTAAAACAATGGACTTTGGAGAACCTTCTCCACTGACAGTAACAACTGGAGACACTGAACTTCCAGTAACTATTCCTTTGACAGTAGGAGTGGTAACGCATCCTACTACAACATTGACAGACACAAGACCTCAGCGACAAACAGCATTAAAGGCGCGACTATTTTTACAACAAAAAATAGATGATGGGGAATTGTAATTTTATCTTCTAACTTTCATTTTTTCTTTTCTTATGGTAAAGACCATAGACAGTTTCATCCTATGGATGTATATTTCTCTTCTAATTAAATGCTACACCTTCTCCATGAGAAGGTGAGGATAGGCACTGTTAATCAGATTAAC
This sequence comes from Bathynomus jamesi, assembly GCA_023014485.1. Classification (NCBI taxonomy): domain Eukaryota; kingdom Metazoa; phylum Arthropoda; class Malacostraca; order Isopoda; family Cirolanidae; genus Bathynomus; species Bathynomus jamesi. Next base: position 26,113 of record JAJOZX010004395.1, on the reverse strand, counting down.
AGGCATTTACAGTTAAATAGTTAGCTAGTCTACACTCAGACAAAAATTGGTGACAATGACACCAAAATTTTATCTCCCGGGGCCCCCAGTATATGGAAAACTGATGAGAGGGTAGTTGGGAGGTAACGAAAATGGTTCACTGAGTAGGTAGGTAGTTAATCTAACAATTATTAAATTCCTTTTATGTCAATAACTGGGTGGAAGAAACCAATTGGTTGCTCACCAGAGTTATTCCTCACACTAGTATTTATATACTGTGTGGGAGGAGCGTGCTCGGTAATGGAGATACATTACCGCTCAACCAACCGAGGAATAAACCGAGACAACGCTGGTGCAAGAAGCCCCGCGAAAGAGGAGAACAAAGGGAGAACGAAAACGAAGAACGGGGCGAGAGGACGTACCAGCAAAGTACGCTCTCGACAATTAAACAACCGGAGAAGGGAGAGACTCCAATAACTAAAAGTAAGTGACTAATTGAGTTTTTACACCAGTAAGTTAATAACATTAAATTAAGCTGGGTCAGACAAGTTAGGCCTACATTGTGGCCTAAGACCAGCATCAACTCATAGCTTAACAAAGGTGAAGGTAGATTGCCCTAACCTAATCTTGTGAGGAATCCTACTGTGGACCTCAATTTATCTGCCCGCTCTGGACCATTTCCGGAATCTCTAGGCTGACCCCTCTAGGCTAGACTTGATCTACTCTATAGTTAGACTGGAGATATAAGGGGTGGGTTAATTGTGGACCAATTCATACAGAGCATTTTTCGCATAAGGTTAAGGTTTGTAAATTCCCCACACACGGACCACCAATATGAAAAATGCTCTGTATGAATTGGTCCACAATTAACCCACCCCTTATTTCTCCAGTCTAACTATAGAGTAGATCAAGTCTAGCCTAGAGGGGTCAGCCTAGAGATTCCGGAAATGGTCCAGAGCGGGCAGATAAATTGAGGTCCACAGTAGGATTCCTCACCAAACTAGGTTAGGGCAATCTACCTTTACCTTTGTTAAGCTATGAGTTGATGCTGGGTCTTAGGCCACAATGTAGGCCTAAGTTGTCTGACCCAGCTTAATTTAATGAGTTTAACTTGCTGGGTTAAAAACACAATTAGTTACTTACTGCTAGTTATTAGAGAGTCTCTTTTCTCCTTCCTGTATAATTGTCGAGAGCGTACTTGCTGGTGGGAATCTTTCTTCGGTGTCTGTTCTCGTCCCTTCTCCAGTCGCGTCCTCTCGCCCCGTTCCTCGTTTTCGTTCTCTTTTTAGCGGGGCTTTTTCCACCAGCGTCGTCTTGGTTCTTTTTCGGTTGGTTGATCGGTAATGTATATCTATTGCCGAGCACGCTCTTGTCACACAGTATAAATATACTAGTGTGGAGAATAACTCTGGTGAGCAACCAATTGGTTTCATCCACCCAGTTATTGACATAAAAGGAATTTAATAATTGTTAGATTAACTACCTACCTACTCAGTGAACCATTTTCGTTACCTCCCAACTACCCACTCATCAGTTTTCCATACCAGTATAGTAACCAACATTATACCATACCTTTCCATTCCTACACCCAAGTTGTCCAGGGACCTAGTTCTAACTTCAAATTCATCATATAACTGCCGTAACTCCTTGACACTATTAGGATTATTAGCAGGAGGTATAGCTAAAAGTTCACGGAGGTAGCTTTTAATTAAGTTCTCTGGCTTACCAAACCGTTTCTTTAATATATCCCAAGCCACATTATAATTAGCCTCTGTTAATGCTAATCCTGCTATTGTCTTTGCTGCCTCCCCTTCCAAGAGGGACTGCAAATAATTAAACTTCTCCACGGCACTTAACACTTGACTAGAATGAAATGCTGATTGAAAACTGGCTGCCCATCCTTGCCATTCCTGAATACTCCCAGAAAATGTTTTGAGTACAAGCCTCGGTAATTGAACTGCCTCGGTAATTTTAACATTTACTTCACTTAGAGCAACCTTTTTAGTTTCTAATATGGAAAGCTGCGCAGTCACTAATCTTAAATCCTCTTGCTCTGTGGCAGAATCTATAGTGGCAATGACCTTTGTAATTAGACCTTTGTAGGCGCTTCTCCTTTTTTTAAACTTGTTCAATTCAGATGCACTCATCTTCAATGCAAACAACAATTGGGCTCAATGCCAAATGAGCTGAATTGGCAGAAATACTTAACCAAACTGATCAAACGTAAATTTTGCTTTTTTCAAATAAACTGAATTGCTGGGTGGGGTACTAACCAACCACCAGTATGGAATACCAAATTTTCCACCCAAGTAACTGGCGCACCGAAGTCTGCAACCTTCGCCTACGAATAATAAACCAAAATTAACCAAACCGGTAAAAATGTAGGCCAAAACCAACGACAGACAAGTGGCCAAGTTTCGCAATTGGGCGACCAAACTTTCTACCCTGGGACCTTAATTCAATAATGCTCAACCCGTCTAGGCCTAACTTGGGCTACAATTTGCACAATCAGAACTTTGCCGAAAAATAGTCACTGACTCAGTCTTGGGCTAGAATCCGGTTCTGGAGGACCATGTTATTTATTTATTTGTTGGGTTCAAAATCCCAGCTGAGCCGTGAACGGCCAAGTTCTGAAGGGCCAGTTCAACCTACAGCCCAAGTTAAGCTAAAATTAAAAACTTACGGACTTGAGGTCCTATTAGGTCCTACCTCAGGGTTGCTGACTCGATGTGGGCCTACCTTAGGCCTCAGTTGCATGAATTTAAGATAAAAACAAAAGGGGCACTATTTATGGTCTTCTTTCTCAACCTTGCAACAACAACACAACCTGGACTATTGCACGATGCAACAATCTTGTATCTAAACAACCAAACTGAATTGCAAGAGAGCTCTCTATAAGACCACACCCTGTAAGTACGGCATTCCACAAACGAGTAGAAAGGACGCGCAGCGCCCCAAAATGATGCCACCAGAGTGCCCAAACAATGATGCTACAAGAGCCCAAAAATGCTAGCTCTAAATTAAGTGAATTTTTCACTAACCTTACAATTATGAGATGGATATATATACACCTTAACTTAATATATACAAGCAATGCTGCATCAATCAGCTTAGTCATCATATCGCCTTGGGACAACAATGGTTCTTCCTCTTCTAGATTTTCTAACACTCTCCTCTATTGCCAAACATTTTTTACAACCGGTTCTAAATTTCCGACTGGGCCAGATATTTTTTCGATCACGGGTGGCAGTCGCCCCCGCAGCTCCTCCCCCAGCTACGCCACTGCATCCCTCTTGTTATCTAAATAAAATACGCTTTAACAGCAACCTAAAAATGATGGAAAAAATTTTGAGAAAATAAGAGAAAGAATTGCATGACTCGATCATGTCATTTTAATTAAAATAAATTATATTTTATGTGGAGTTGTTATAGTAGATATATAGGAGACACCAGACCAGTCAGATGTTGAATTCCGACTAAAGCACAGAAAGTAAAATAAAATATCTTAATATTACTTTGTTTTTGTTTATTGAAAGAGTAATATATTTTTAAAAGTTTTTATGTGATTTAAATGGTTTAAAATAAATATTCTGTTGTCATATAATGTGTTGTGATTAAAGGAAGAGAACAGGGGGTTGATTGTGATTAAAATAGATTTTATTATCCCATCAAACAGCAAACACACTATGTAAATACAACGTTGTATCCTGGTTGAATCTTGAGCATGTTAGAAATTGACGTTGCACTGACGTACTCACAACGTAAAACTTGAACGTTATATTGCATCGTTGATAAAACGTTGCATAATGACGTTGTATGCACGTGAAGTTTTTAACTGGTATTCTTACCTGGTTGGGTTCCCGAGCCTAGCCAGAGAACCCCAAATATGCCAACCCGCCAGCTCATTGCAATCATGTAACAAAGGAAGAAATGACAGAGTGAAGCTATAGCTGGAAAGTGATCACTCATGGAAGTCATAGAGTTGCTGTCTCAAGTGAACCTCTAGACTCTAGAGAGTGCTTGAATGCAAATAAAGTGTGTGAGCACACTATAGCGAACGGTAGTTAATTCCAGATGGGTATGACTCTGACAGAGAAAATTCTTACACGGAACTCATAGTGGGACTGGGGGTGAAATATCTTAAATGGATGACCTCTAGTATTTGTTTGAGGAGGTTTTTGAAACAAGTCAGAAGGATTAATAGGTCAATGATAATGGAATATTTTCCAACACTGTACCATGTCAGCTCTGAGAAGCCTGCCCTGGATAGAGAAAAGTTGTAAAAGTATCTTAGAATTGATATTTTTTTCAAACCCATTAATGTGCTTAGTCCACCTACGCTGTACCCTCTCAAGCATACCCAAGTCACCAAGATAACCTGAGTTCCATACCACTGAAGAAAATTCTGGAATGGGTCTTATATGACTGATAAAAAGTGATTTCACAAACTCTGGACCTTTGCAAATTGTAGATTTTAGCAGGTTGGATGCCAAGCCATTAGCCTTATTGACAACTGGCTATCAATATGATATTCAGAGTAAGGGCCCAAGTACTGCCACGCTGCACTTGATCCTTGAAATCGAAGCACACAGCACTTTGACACATTCAGAGAGAGCTCCCAGGAGCCAGCTGGGGCACAAAGTTTACTGATATCGTTCTGACATTGATTTACACCCGAAAGTATTGATACGAAGGAAATTGGGGAATGCCCAATATACAATTTCAGGTCGTCTGCAAAATTTTTACTTTAAACTTAAAATACGATATGATTTATATAAATGAGAAACAACACCGGCCCAGGGACTGACCTCTGAGGCATCCCACTAGTTACTCTATGTTGGTGGCTAGTCTCACCATTCACATCAACTGACATTTCCCTGTTTAGGGGGAAATCTCTAATCCAACACATAATCCAGTGACCCACCCCAATGGCCTCTAGCTTCTGAAGCAAAATTTGATGATTAAAAACATCAAAAGCCTTTGCTTTGCGAAATCAAAAAGCACCAAGTCGACTATTGAATTAGAATCGAGTCAGCAAGTAACACCATTATAAATGAGTAAGAGCTGATCTGAAACAGATCTTCAAACCCTGAAGCCAAACTGGTCATTAGACAGAATTGAATTTTCATCTAGATAAGAATACAAGTTTTTAACAATAACTCGTTCTAGTACCTTACAAGGTATAGAGGTCAAGCTAACTGGCCAGTAGTTAAGAGGACCCAACATTATTCCTTTCTTGAATATTGGAACCACCAATGATCTTTTCCACAATGAAGGAAGCTGCTGGGCTTCCATGGATTTGAGAAAAATTTTATACAGTGGGAAAGCCAGGACAACACTACATTTAGCTAAGAGGCAAGGGTGCATATTTTCAGGAGATGAAGTGTTAAGATGGGCAATGATGTCATGTACATCACTTTCATTAATCTCTATTTGATTAAGTATGCTCTTACATTGTTGATGAAGGAATGATGCAGCAGGTACAGTCCGTGAATAAACTGATGCAAATGCAGTAGCCAGAGATTAACACTCCCGTTGGAGTTTTCAATGGACCAACACTTGGTCTTCCAACCTTCTTTTTCCTAATGTCAGAATGGAACAGCTTAGGATTAAATTTAAACTTCCGAGTAAGTCTTGTTTCATAATCAATTTGAATTTGAACTGAGAATCTGCGGTATTGGTAATTATAGGTTAGGAATGAAGTCAAGGCAGCTTCTGTGCAAGAACCTCTACCATGTTCACTACGCAAGGTTTTATAACTTTGCCAGTTATTACGTCTAGCATGGGCCAAATCAGGAGGAGGTTTAGTTTTCCATGGGACACCAGGTTTGCGATTAGCTTTCACCTTTAGTATATAGAGATCTACTAATCTCTCAAGAGTAGACAGAAGAAGTTATAGCTATCATCAACATCCCTTCCAGAGAGTTCCATGTCCCAATTAATGTCTTGCAATGCAGTGTTTATTGCATGGTAATTTCCCCTATGCCAGCTCTTCTGGATTTATTAAGAAACACAAAAGTACTCTGAAAAGTATAAGTGCAAAAAAGAATGAGATGATCGCAATTAGGAAGTGAAGACAGTAATTCTACATTGGATATCCGATCACTTTTTGTTGAGAGAATAAGATCCAAAATAGTATTTGATCTAATGTACAGTATGTGGAGTGATGGATCCACTGAGTAAGGCCCAGGGAATTAAAACAATCTAAAAAGAGCCTGTAATATTTCGAGCATTCCAGGTACATTTCCAAGCCCAAGGCCCACTGCAAAATAGGAAGATTGAAATCACCCAATATGAGTACCTCATTGGCTGGAATGAAATTGCTCAAAAAGTTAATCAAATGGCCATCTTCTTCTAAAGAAGATGGAGGGCGGTATATCACAATGAGATACAAGTTAAAGTCCAGCAGCAACACCATTAATACATTAGGGACTGGCACATCAATGGGCATACACCTGATGACCTCAGACACATACAGACACACCCCATGCTTAGGCACCACTCCCTCAACATCCTTACGCAATAATTGAAAGTTGGGTAGCTATATAAATGAGTCTGGAATGGACTTTAAGAGCCAAGTTTTAGCCAAATATGAATAAACTTATGACATCATTTTTTGTACGTATATTGAGGGTGTCTGCACGTAAGATTTTACATCCATAGCATATAGTTTCATATTAATTTATTCTTTGTTACAAAACTGTAACGGAGTTACATACAGCATACTACTCTTTCAAATGGAGCGCCTTTGTTCGACCAAATTTTATCCTTGAGACGTTGAGACAACATTGTATCTACGTAAAGTTCACGTAATATCACAACGTTGTGAAGACATATCTGAGACCACACAAATTTTTACGTTGTATCTACGTCACAATGCTAAACTGTAACGTTGTGACAACGTCGTATCTAAGTGAAATTGTTAGCTGGGATGGTATTTCAAAATATAAGTTCCAAGTCAGGTGTCATAATTTACTTTCATGAAAAAATATGGAAATCACAAAAAAAAAAAATGTTTCACTAATGATTTTGCTGCATATCTTTCCCTGAAAAGTCACCAGAATGTAGCGTCATACAGTTACATTTTTAAAAATTTTCACGGGGACATGTCCCCAGATTCCACTACCTAACCCACCCTCATGGGTGTCGATCGTGGGTGGAAACGGGGGGGGGGGGGGGGGGGACATGTCCCCTCCACATTTTCGAGTGGGGGAAAACATACCAATTACCATGTTTATTTGAAGTTGTATTTCTTTAATAGATCTATCTTTGATAATTTTTTAATGTCTCATTTGCTTATCTGTACTCTAAATTAGCAAGTTTCGTAACAGAAGTGTAATTTTTGAGAAGTGACTGACGCCCATGCCCACCCTTACCACCATCCTCCTTGTTAAAATTTTACACAAACAACAAACAAAACAAAATATCTTTATTGTGCATCATTCACAATCCATAGCCACTTAACCTAACATATTGTTAATAACCATTGGGTTGGTGCACCATTAAACTCAATCAATCAACCTAACATACAAGTACAATCTTATCATACACTGAACTTAATAAAAAAATAAGGCCAACATAGTCATTTAACCTAACATAAAAGTACTCTTACAATTCGACCACTGCTTATAATGGAGAAGTAGCAGCCAGAAGAGCATATCACCATATATAATAGTGAGTTTTCATATACAGTATATTACCTTGACTATGATATGGCGAAAGTGTGAGTTCAATTCGAGATCTCTTTTACTAACAGGTTCCTTTTTCTTTTCCATCCTATGTGTTGAAGAGTGGAACCCTATAACTAAAGTGGTAGAGGTCTTTTTTCATTTCCTTTTTAGTCTTGGTGCCAATAATCAAGCAGGGTTGCAGCACCTTAAACAGAAATAAAATAAAATAAATAAAAAAATTCAATTCGAGATGGGATGGGATGGGAGCGTCAAGAAAGTTAGAATACGATCCCGTTTAAAATTATGAAGTGGAAATAATTTTAACATTTTTTTTTTATTAGAATGAATGTATTTGGAATGGGGAATAACCATAATATTTGCTAAGAGGAATTAATTATAACATATTTTAAACTTAAAATTTTTTTATATTGTTACCATATGAGGAAAAATTTAAAGAATTTAAATTATTTTCTTTTTTTATAGTTATTTTATAATTCTATTCTCCATGTTTGTATTTATTTTTATGCCTGAATTAAAACATGTTTAGGAATAGATGTTTGGAAATAGACGCAAGAAATAACGTCGTGAAGTATGAGTATATTTTGTAAAAGGGAATATATAGGAAACTGGTATTTGGAATCAGTATGCGAATATGTTTGGAATTCAATGTTGGAATGAATATTCTGGATCTAGGGAAATAACTTTTCGATTTTACACTTACATTTATATTTCATATGGAAAATTTGAAGCCACTTGGGCCTATCAAGGTTATACAAGGTTACTCAGACTCTGGTTTTAGTGTTTTTTAAAACACTAACTGGCAATGATTAGATTGCCAGTTTGTTCCAAGATACTACTTTTCGGTTAGACTATCGTAAACTGATAATGTTTTTAAAAAAAAAATTTTGTTCAAGAAAATATCCTTGTCAGCCACAAAAATGAATTATGATTAAAATTTAACTTTTTTTTAATGTAAAATTTACTATAATCTATATAATGGTTTTACTTATGAAAATATAATTTGATACAGCTTCTATGTATTACTTTAAAATTATCGCATATAGTTTACTCTTTAATTGCTGTAAATAATTTCTTTTAAAAATTAATGAAGGGGCACGCAAATTACAGGGTTACTTTTAATATATATATATATATATATATATGATGAATAAAACCACGAAGGAAAAAGAAACACAAAGGGGTGCTCAAGCGCTTTCGTCTAATGACATCCTCAGGAACACTGGAGTGAAAGGACAGATCAAGGCAATATATAGGTTACAAAAATAAACATACATACATACATATTCACATATATATACATATATATATATATATATATATATATATATACATATATACATATATATAGTAAGCATAGAAAAAAATTGTGGGAGGAGCCAACATTTATATGGTCACAGAAGAATAAAGAAATAAAAATAAATATAAATATAAATTGAGAAAAAATTAATTACAAAATAGTGCTTAGTGATATATATGTCACAGCCTAAATAATCATAAAGAAATAAACAGGCAAATAAAAAAACCCATAAATATATATACATACACATATATATATATATATATACAATATATACACATATATAATATATATATATATATATATATATATATATAAAGACACTTTTAGCACTTTGGCCGACCTTCAATATAAATTCAAATGGCTTTTTTATGGAACAGGTCACAAAAGAATAAAGAAATAAAAATAAATATAAATATTAAGTGGAGTCTACCAATTCAAGCTCAAGAGGGAAGTTTACAATCGATTAATAGATGCTGCCAAATTGATATATATGTCACATTATTAAAAAAATAAAAAATTGAAAGATAAATTTTAAGAGAGGCACACCAATTTATAAGGGAAAAATTACACATATGCATATTATAGTCACAAACGAATAAAAAAGTACAAGTAAATATAAATTGGAAAACAAAATGATGCCTAGATAATATATAAAGAACAATAAAATATATATACAACATATTACGGTATATATACGAAATATAAACGCAATATATACAGAATATATATATATATATATATATATATGCATGCATAAGGGAAAAAATTACCAAATTTGTTTTTATAATTATTGTCTGAGAAAACGGTAGGTCGCAAAAGAATAAAGAAATAAAAATAAATATAAATTGAAAAAATTACAAATAATACACGTACACATATATACCCGCATACCCAAATATATATATACATATACACACATATATACAAACACACACACACACACACACACATATATATATATATATATATACAAGCTTGACCTTCACGAAATGAGAAATCATCCCGCAGAACCTTTGTGAGGTTGTAAGGTAAGGTAAGGTACATACACATATACATATTATATATATATTTAACTGCATACATACATCATACATACATATACACACATACATACATACATATACACACATATACATACAACACATTTAACGCAATGACCACACACATACGCACATACACATACATACATACACATACACGCATACAGCAAAAAATTGAAAAATAAAATTGTAAGGGAAACAACAGACAAAAACAAATTTTTTACCAAAGATTTAACAACCTGCCCTTTTTGTTTAAATCCATTCTGAAGGAATTCAGAGCAACGGGATCAAGTTGAAACAGACCTTACTCATGTTAAGGTTATTTGTAAGCAATGTGATTCCTTTTACATAGGTCAGACGGAAGGATTTGCAAACGCGTGTAAAACAGCATCAATATTCCGTTAGAACGGGACAGTTGTCCAGTGCCCTTTTTGTCCATTTGTCAGAGTTATCCCATTGTATTGATTGGAATAATGTTTCAGTTTTGTTTCACTCTAGCAACATTGTTAATAGAAATATTCTTGAGTCGGCTATAATTCAACTTACAAATAACCTTAACATGAGTAAAGGTCTGTTTCAACTTGATCCCGTTGCTCTGAATTCCTTCAGAATGGATTTAAACAAAAAGGGCAGGTTGTTAAATCTTTGGTAAAAATTTGTTTTTGTCTGTTGTTTCCCTTACAATTTTATTTTTCAATTTTTTGCTGTATGCGTGTATGTGTATGTATGTATGTGTATGTGCGTATGTGTGTGGTCATTGCAGTTAAATGTGTTTGTATGTATATGTGTGTATATGTATGTATGTTGTGTATATGTATGTATGTATGTATGTATGCAGTTAAATATATATATATATATGTATATGTGTATGTACCTTACCTTACCTTACAACCTCACAAAGGTTCTGCGGGATGATTTTCTCATTTCGTGAAGGTCAAGCTTGTATATATATTATATATATATGTGTGTGTGTGTGTGTGTGTTTGTATATATGTGTGTATATGTATATATATATTTGGGTATGCGGGTATATATGTGTACGTGTATTATTTGTAATTTTTTCAATTTATATTTATTTTTATTTCTTTATCTTTTGCGACCTACCGTTTTCTCAGACAATAATTATAAAAACAAATTTGGTAATTTTTTTCCCTTATGCATGCATATATATATATATATATATATTCTGTATATATTGCGTTTATATTTCGTATATATACCGTAAATGTTGTATATATATTTATTGTTCTTTATATATCATCTAGGCATCATTTTGTTTTCCAATTTATATTTACTTGTACTTTTTTATTCGTTTGTGACTATAATATGCATATGTGGTAATTTTCCCTTATAAATTGGTGTGCCTCTCTTAAAATTTATCTTTCAATTTTTTATTTTTTAATAATGTGACATATATATCAATTTGGCAGCATCTATTAAATCGATTGTAAAACTTCCCTCTTGAGCTTGAATTGGTAGACTCCACTTACAATATTTATATTTATTTTTATTTCTTTATTCTTTTGTGACCTGTTCCATAAAAAAGCCATTTGAATTTATATTGAAGTCGGCCAAAGTGCTAAAAGTGTCTTTATATATATATATATATATATATATATAATGTGTATATATATGTATATATATATATATATATGTGAAAAATTATTTCACGAAAGTGACACGTGAAAAGTATTTATGATGAATAAAACCACGAAGGAAAAAGAAACACAAAGGGGTGCTCAAGCGCTTTCGTCTAATGACATCCTCAGGAACACTGGAGTGAAAGGACAGATCAAGGCAATATATAGGTTACAAAAATAAACATACATACATACACATTCACATATATATACATATATATAATATATATATATATATATAATATATATACATATATATAGTAAGCATAGAAAAAAAAATTGTGGGAGGAGCCAACATTATATGGTCACAGAAGAATAAAGAAATAAAAATAAATATAAATATAAATTGAGAAAACATTAATTACAAAATAGTGCCTTAGTGATATATTGTCACAGCCTAAATAATCATAAAGAAATAAACAGGCAAATAAAAAAACCCATAAATACATATACATACATATATATATATATACATATATATACACATATATATATAATATATATATATATATATATATATAAAGACACTTTTAGCACTTTGGCCGACCTTCCATATAAATTCAAATGGCTTTTTTATGGAACAGGTCACAAAGGAATAAAGAAATAAAAATAAATATAAATATTGTGAGTGGAGTCTACCAATTCAAGCTCAAGAGGGAGTTTTACAATCGATTTAATAGATGCTGCCAAATTGATATATATGTCACATTATTAAAAAATAAAAATTGAAAGATAAATTTTAAGAGAGGCACACCAATTTATAAGAGAAAAATTACCACATATGCATATTATAGACACAAACGAATACAAAAGTACAAGTAAATATAAATTGGAAAACAAAATGATCCCTAGATGATATATAAAGAACAATAAAATATATATACAACATATTTACGGTATATATACGAAATATAAACGCAATATATACAGAATATATATATATATATATATATGCATAAGGGAAAAAAAAATTACCAAATTTGTTTTTATAATTATTGTCTGAGAAAACGGTAGGTCGCAAAAGAATAAATAAATAAAAATAAATATAACTTGAAAAAATTACAAATAATACACGTACACATATATACCCGCATACCCAAATATATATATACATATACACACATATATACAAACACACACACACACACACACATATATATATATATATATATATACAAGCTTGACCTTCACGAAATGAGAAATCATCCCGCAGAACCTTTGTGAGGTTGTAAGGTAAGGTAAGGTACATACACATATCATATATATATATATATATTTAACTGCATACAAACATACATACATACATATACACACATACATACATACATATACACACATATACATACAAACACATTTAACTGCAATGACCACACAATACGCACATACACATACATACATACACATACACTCATACAGCAAAAAATTGAAAAATAAAATTGTAAGGGAAACAACAGACAAAAACAAATTTTTACACAAAGATTTAACAACCTGCCCTTTTTGTTTAAATCCATTCTGAAGGAATTCAGAGCAACGGGATCAAGTTGAAACAGACCTTTACTCATGTTAAGGTTATTTGTAAGTTGAATTATAGCCGACTCAAGAATATTTCTATTAACAATGTTGCTAGAGTGAAACAAAACTGAAACATTATTCCAATCAATACAATGGGATAACTCTGACAAATGGACAAAAAGGGCACTGGACAACTGTCCCGTTCTAACGGAATATTGATGCTGTTTTACACGCGTTTGCAAATCCTTTCCCGTCTGACCTATGTAAAAGGAATCACATTGCTTACACCCAATTTTATAGATAATGCCTAAATTATTGGTAGGGCTATTTTTTACTATGATGTTTTTCACAATATTGTTATATGAAAAAACTACACTGATATCCAAAAGTTTAAGTACATTAGCAATGCCTAAGAAGCCCGGGAAAAATGGAAGTACTAAAATATTCTTTGACAAGGTGCGAGTGTTATTATTCACACGATAGAAGGTTCGTTTAGCCTTATTAAGACAAGATTCCATGAACGCAGATGGGTAACACAACTCACTTCCAATACCGTTGATATTTTCCAATTCGGCATCGATGTATTCAGGACTGGCGATCCTAAGAGCGCGGAGAAACATTGAGGAAAATATGGCCTTTTTAATAGGGGTGTCATGTCCAGAGTAAAAGTGTAACGTAGGACAAATTGTTTGTTTTTTCCGATATATACTAAACTTAAAACCCGGGCTATCCCTATGAACACGCACATCCAAAAACGGGATTGAGTTGTCTTGTTCCACTTCTAAAGTAAATTTAATGGAGGGGACTTGGTCATTTAACTGAAGGAGGAAGTCATCCAGGTCACGATTCATGGGCCAGATACACAAAATATCGTCGACGTACCGCAACCAAGGGATGCCAACCCCCAGGATTCTCGGAATGTAAGTAATTTCAAAAAACTCCATATAAATATTGGAGAGAAGGAGCGACAAAGGGTTGCCCATGGCCATCCCAAAAACTTGTTGATAATGCTCGCCATTATGGGTTTTTTTATTTGCCTGTTTATTTCTTTATGATTATTTAGGCTGTGACATATATATCACTAAGGCACTATTTTGTAATTAATTTTTTCTCAATTTATATTTATATTTATTTTTATTTCTTTATTCTTCTGTGACCATATAAATGTTGGCTCCTCCCACAATTTTTTTCTATGCTTACTATATATGTATATATGTATATATATATATATATATATATTATATATATGTGAATATGTATGTATGTATGTTTATTTTTGTAACCTATATATTGCCTTGATCTGTCCTTTCACTCCAGTGTTCCTGAGGATGTCATTAGACGAAAGCGCTTGAGCACCCCTTTGTGTTTCTTTTTCCTTCGTGGTTTTATTCATCATAAATACTTTTCACGTGTCACTTTCGTGAAATAATTTTTCATATATATATATATATATATGACTATGCGTGCTTGTGCATGATATTCTACATACAGTATATATATATATATATATATATATATATATATAATTACACTAAGAATTTCCCACGAAAATTCTTAATAATAATATTTAACAAAAACTGAAATTGATAGAAATGATGTTTTGCTGGTCTTTATTCATATATTTGTGCAATTATTATATGAAGAACAAGTTAATTTCTCCAATCTTATGTAATTTTCTTTAGTGAAAAAATTTATAGTATGCGTTTGAGGGAGGCTGTGATAGAGGGTAGTCTGCTTGTCTTCTGCATTCAGACTTCAGTACCGGTAAACACTCTTATAAGCTGTGGTTATCGTAGGGTAGGCTTAAATAGGGCCGGTAAATAAATATGGCTGGCTGTCTGAAAGGTTTATGAAGTAGGGTCCGCCGTAGGCTTTGGAAACAATATCCCTCCTGGAGAAATGAAAACCGGTCCAAGATGTCAACCTGATGCGGGCTTTATCGTGGACATGTCACAAGACCGCTTTACATAGGCCTAGGTCAG
Organism: Bathynomus jamesi; assembly: GCA_023014485.1. Lineage (NCBI taxonomy): Eukaryota > Metazoa > Arthropoda > Malacostraca > Isopoda > Cirolanidae > Bathynomus > Bathynomus jamesi. The sequence goes on along the minus strand of JAJOZX010004395.1, from coordinate 10,969 downwards.
CGAAGTTAAGCAGATTGAGGTCTGGGTAGTTGGAGTGGATGGGTAGGTGACTGTCATCTTTGTCTAGATGATGTAGCGACCGAAGTTTTCAAAGAAGAATTATATTACATTTGGAAAAAATGAAGCTACTCCCGCGAATGGAGGTTATGCAAGGGGAAAAACTTCACTATCCAGACAGTGTTCAGATACAGAGCCCATAACAACTTGGTAATATGTTAAATTGGGTTAGGTTATTCATTAGAGAAAAATTAAAACCTTTTTCTGGTCAATTTTTAATCAATTTGCATGAATCTGATATCCATTTTCTGTGCAAACGAGTTTTTTGCAATATCTTGAAGTGAAGATATCTCAAAAAATACATGTTTGCACAGGAAATGGATGTCAGATTTGTGCAAAATGACTAAAAATTGAATAGAAAAATGTTTTAATAAAAAACTGATATGAGCTAAAACGAATATTACCCAAACTGCCTTATTCATGAAAGTATCCAATTTTCGCTTAAAATCAATATGTTGATTGGGAAAGAATTGAAAAGACTTTTGCTGTGCTCTGAAGTTTTACATTACATTTGGAAAACATAAAGCCATTCAGGCCTATCAAGGTTATCCATGTCATAAATGATGTAAAGGTACCTACCAAGTTTAAGCCTTTATTTTACCAAAACTGTTAAGAGTACAAAAGATAGTTGAAATACTATTGAAATCAGGATCTTAAGCCATTTATATGAGAATGTGTTTGATGTGCTGTCCCTTCACTTTGCCAATTTTTCGCAATCTCATCCCAAAATTTTATACCATGCTATGGAGAACCTCTGTCAGAATATTGATGATTTGATGTTCAGTTGATGATTTCAGCTCCTCCAGTCTTTGGGTTGCTCTGGTAAACTCTATCTTTGAGGTATCCCCACAAAAAGAAGTCACATGGGTTGAGATCAGGCAAATAGGCAGGCCAATCAATGCTGCTTCCATAGTGCTTCCAATAGTCCAAACTAATGACATTCTCTCCAAACTGATGTTAAACAAATGGCATGAGTAGTAGAATGTGTCAGCAAATTTTCATTGAATTCTATTCACTTTTTTCAGAGAAAATGTAAGTTAATATTGGTAGGTACCTTTTGGGTTACCTTGTATTTGCAGAATTACCAAAGTAGCTTGCATAACTTAAGCTAAGAATATACATTACAGTTTACAAACTGTCTCTTTTATTTATAAAAATGTCCAAATTTTTCTTACTAAGGAACTACTATTTATCACCTATGGCAACTTATTCCAAATTTACTACCTACTCTACTGACTGAAAAAGCACTTTTGTAGATCAAATCTACAAGTCTTTTCTAATTTTTTTATTATTCCCTCAAGTTCTTCCATCAGACTTTAATAAGAAAAAGTTGCATCTAAATTGTCCAAACCTGAAAACATTTTGAACATCTACCTATATCATATCTGCTCTTAAACATCATCTCTCAAAACTAAGCATGCCAAATTCCTTTGATCTTCCACTGTATTCTACTTTCTTAACAGTGGCATAACTAGGCATACGCATTATATGCATGTGTGTAGCTATAGTTTTTTCCCCTAAAAATTTTTGCAACCAGTTACTGGATAACATCATTTCATTTACAGTATATATATGATTGTATTGAGAATAACTATCTTGATTCTACCATTATACAGGGAGTCTCCAACTTGTAAATGGGTTACATTCTTGAATCCCATTTGTAAGTTGAACTGTTGGTGATATCCTATTTTGGCATCCCAAATTATTCAACCAATCATTTAGGTCAACTGTACACCCTTGATGATTGGTTAGGTTAAGTTGTGATCTTTCTTACTTTTTACTTCAGCTCTCAGGTAGGCTAGTTAGCCTGTCAGTGGAGTCAGCCTCTTTTGTCACTCCACCCTGTCCAGCAGCACTCCTGTTTCCCTGAGCTCTTGCATGCTGGGCAAGTCATATCTTTGCAAGCTCTCCTCCACTTCGTCCCTCTCCTTCTCGGTCTTTTCTGCGGTCTTCTGCCATTCCCTGGTCTCCACTCCCAGCACCTCCTTGCAGTTCTCCCCTCCTCCATTCTCTCCAAGTGGCTCAACCATCTCAATTTGGCAGTGTTAATTTTTCTCAAAATTGGCGTTACTCCCCATTGGCTCTTATTTCTTCATTTCTTATCCTATCTCTTCACGTCTTTCTCAGAATAGTCCTCAGCAGTCTCATTTCTGCCACCTGAATTCTACTTCGATCCACCGTGCGCATTTTCTAGTGTTCTGACCCATAAATCAGTATTGGTGTTAAAACTCTTTTGAAGATTATTTTCTTAGTTGCAATGGGCATATGTTCATCTCTCAGTAGCGGGTATAACATTCCAACATTTTTACTAAACTTTGCAATTCTTTCAGTTATTTCTTGCATATTACCACTTTCTTTAGTAAACATACTCCCTGAATATTTAAATTTTTCAACATTTCTTATTTCCTTATCTCTTATTTGAACTCCAAATTCTCCTTCTTCTCTTTGACATACACTTAATATTTCTGTCTTTTCTACATTCATTTCCATTCCCCCCTCCTTCAAACATTCATTCCAATCAATTAAAGCTTGTTCTATATCTTCTCTCTATCATCCAAAATGCTATGCCATCCGCATATGCCATTATTCCATTATTATTATTATTCATTTCATGACGTCGCTTGAAACTTGCAATGACTGTGTCCATGTAGGCTATAAACAGGAGTGGTGATATAACACACCCCTGTTCTAACTTCAAACCACTCATCATTTTTGTGTCCAGTCCTTTGCATTCACTAACTTGATACAAACTTTTCAAAGCCCTAAGAAGTGTCCCCCTTACCCCATAAATCTCCTCCAAACATCTCCACATTCTTCCTCTGGGCACTGTATTGAATGCTGTTTTAAGATCTATGAATATTACATAGATGTTAGTATTAAATTCCCATGCCTTTTCTATAACAGAACTGCGGCCAAAAATAAGATCTACCTTACTTCTATCTTTTTGATAACCATGCTGTTCCTCCCAACCTTGCTTCAATTATTTGCATTGCTCTTTTTTCTATTATTCTTTCATGAAGTTTTGTTATATGATTAATAAGTGATACTCCCCTATAATTCTCAAATCTACCTGAGTTACCCTTTCCTTTATGTATTGGAACGATGATTGTTTTTCCCCAATCACTGGTGACTTGACCTTCTCTCCAACATTTATTCAACAGGTTTCAAATTTTTTCTTTCATGGCTTCACCTCCCTCCTTTATAAGTTTAATCGGAAACTCATCCACTCCCATTGACTTTCCATTCTTCATTTTATTAACAGCCTCTCCCATTTCTTCTCTGGTAATAATTACCTTGTGGTATTTTCGTTTAAACTAATGAAAATATCAAGACTTAACTTAACCAATCATCAAGGGCGTACAGTTGACCTAACTGGGCAGTCATTTAACCTAATTAACATGAACAAGTAATTTGAAAGTGTTGGAGTGCTGTTTATTTTTGGTTGGTTGAATAATTTGGAATGCTAAAATAGGATATTGCCAAACTGTTTGTAACTTGGATTATAAAGAACTATTGTACATTCACATGAAATTATAGTAAATACCTCTGTATCTGCCTCTAATGTAATAAATATCACATTCTGAAATAAATTTGGTTAATAAAAAAATAAAATAACATGGAACAAAAAAAAAAAAAAAAAAAACTTTTAATTCGCATTTGGATGAGAAAAATTGATAGCCCTACTATGGGAGTTCATTTGTAAGGGTGGATGTTCATATCTCAGGGACTACCTGTATACAAACATGCATATCATTAGTCAGCAAAATATTCTCTCAATAATGGTTGGTATGGGCCTTATCCCAAGACAAACCTCATGTTACTAGTTGTTATTACAGCATTAATAGTAGTATGTGAGAATTGATTTATTGTACAGTATATCAATTCACAGCTGCACATTAAATAGTAATATGTGAGACTGCGAAGTATTGCAATTAACTTTGATCTGCATATTGGTACTAATTATTGCATATTGTTTTTTATATAACTAGTGATGGGACGATACCAAAATTTTTAACGATTCCGATTCTGATACCACTAAAAAGTCTCGATTCCGATACGATTCTCGATTCCGATTCTCAATATTTTTAAATATTTTCTATATATACTTGTTTTTCTGGAAATTGTCATATTTTACTCTGGTAAGATTAACTATTTACATTATGAGTATGGTAATATAAATTATAAATTATAATAGATTGGTTTAAAAATAAAAATCAACTGTAAGTTGTAACAATTCATTTTAATCTTCTTGATTACACATCATGGATATACATGTTTTAATGTATAGCTACAATACAATAAAAATAAAATTTGTTATCCTCTTTCATTTAAATTTTAAAGTTTATATTGCAAAACTGGTTCAATTAAAAGTTAAAGAATCATTTTAAGAATCGGAAATCATGGTACAATTCTCTCAATTCCAATTCCTGAAAAATGCTCGATTCTTCCGATTCTCGATTCCGATTCCGATTAATTGTCCCATCACTACTAATAACTAAACAATACCTAAAACTGTACTCCAGTCATCTTTTAATAATTATTTCAGGGTTATTGTTAAAATTTCAAATTAAGTCTAGTACTCTGTTTTATTCATTTGTGTATTTATTTATTTACTTTATTATTTGTTTCTAAATAAATACAATTTCTTGTGATGTTTGATGTACAGTAGACTCGCAACTTACGTGGGGGTTACATTCCTGGGACCCCTCATAAGGCCAAAAACCGCGTAAAGTCAGAAACAAAAAAAATCCCCTAAATTGCCCTTAAATCACTATATATTGTAACTCTGTTATATGTATAACATACCTATAACACAAAAGTGATGCAATTGGCAATGTTGAATTCCTTCCAGCATGCCATAACACTCTTGTTAGCCATCCTCCATGGCGTTGCAAATGCGGATGAAGGTGAGACATGTGTACGCTGCCTTAAAGCACTGAAATTGTAAAATTATAACCTGCATATAGTTGAAACTGCATAAGAAAAATCTGCGTAAGTTGCAAGTCTACTGTATTTTCAATTTTCACGACCTCATGCATATAGTTTTTGAATGTCTGGCTATTCCCATGTTCTTAGGTGAGGAATAAGCTTGGTTTGGTTGCCTTGCATTGTACACTTTCAAACATCTATATCATGCCTCTGGTAGGGGACCAGGTTTGAATGCAGTACCCTGTTCTATAAGCAAGGTCTAACATGAGAATTATGTAACCTATAGATGATTCCTTACTTTTGTAATTAAGTCTTCTTCATTACATATAGCATTTTATAATTTGCCTTTTTTTAGCGTCTAAGCAATGCTTAGCAAATTTTAGATCTTTGCCAAGATCTTTTCCTACTAACATCCTTTAACCAGTTTCCTTAGATCTTGTAACTAGTTTTAATTATTTCTACCAAAATGGATGACTTTGTGTTTTTGAACATTGAATTCTGTTTGCTATTTACTACCCCAGGCAACAGATCTATCAAGATCTTTGTTGTTCATAAGGATTTCCCATAGCTATTTGTAACTAGGACAACTACTTTTGTATCTGCAAATTTAGATATTTACTGCCTAATCCCTTCTCTAAATCATTTATATATACAATAAAGAGTAGCTAATGGACCTAACAATGATCACTGTAGAACCCAGGGCTGTGGAGTTGGCACATAAAAAACCAACTCCGACTCCTCAATTTTTTGTCTATCCGACTCCGACTCCAACTCCGAAGGTATATTAATTCTAAATCTGCTATGATGATAATTACACAAGAGGCATTTCATCACCACCACGTGAAGCATCATCATCTGTGGTCATTGTTACGGTAACTTTGTCTGTAGTAAAGAATCTTGTAAGTGGTGCTTGTCGTTCAGTAGATTTCTGATCTTTTGTTAACTTTGAAGTAGTTGGAAGGTTTTTATTACTATCTTTCTCAATGACAACTTCTAAAATTTTGGGATGGAAACACTGCAAATGTCTTTTCAAATTTGATGCTCTGGTTGGTGCATTTTTATCAGAGCCAGTAAAACCACTGATTTTTGCTTCACATAATTTTTCATCATCATCATCATCTTCTATCATACACTGACATACGAAATGTTTCCCATCTGTGGTTAAATTGTAAAATATTAAAAAACTGCAGACTTTGTTGGAAGTGTCTTTGCCATTGTGAAAGGGGTTTTAGACTTGAAAGTTAAAAACTTATGAAATTTAGAAAGAACTCGAAATTAAATAAGCATTAAAAATAAAAAATATCTGAAAAGAAAAAATGAATTAATGGCATTAGTGTCTGAAATGGAAAACATTGTGTTTATTATTTAAGTGGTTTAACCACCATAGCTGCCAGTGATATCACACAAAAACATATTTTATTAAAATTTATATTGAGGTCGGAGTCGGTACATTTTTACCGACTCTGACTCTGACTCCAGCACCACCAAAATTGCTTCCGACTCCGACTCCACAGCCCTGGTAGAACCTCACTTTTCACTTTCTACCAACCTGATACATGACCACTTAAAATTACTCTCGTTTTCTTCTAACCATTTATTCACCCAATTTATAACTGACCAAAATATTCATGTGCTTTTAATTTATTTCAAAGTCTCCTATGTGGAACTTTGTCAGATATGCCTTATTAAAATCTAAATGAATAACATTTACATGTACCGTACCTCATTAAATTACAAACTCAAAAGTCTGAGATTAGACAAACAAGATCTTCCTGATTTCCTGATCTAAATCCATGTTGCGAACTTGAAATAAGATAAAAATTTTCCCAAATGACCTTCAATACTACGTACTGTTTATAGTTCTTTCTAGCATCTTTCCTACCAGTGATGCTAAACTAACGCCTATAATTTCTTCATATATACCATGATAAGAATTTTTTTAGATAAGTTACCCATAAAATTCAATCATAAAATCTGAATAATAAACTTATAGGTTTATCCTAGTGCCAGACAGCCACTGTAAGCACCGAGGTCACTCAATTTTTTGCATCACTGAAAATAATTAGATTTTGCCCAGATATTCTTGTCATGGCACATATGAAGAACCCCTTCAGCCTGAGAATTCTTGTCATGGTATATATGAAAACCCCTTCAACCCGAGAATTCTTGTGATGGCAGTGAATGTGTTAAGCTACCATCCCCTTCTCTGAGAACCTTAGCATATATATTGTCAGGACTAGCAGCTTTAGTTGACTTCATTGTATGCAGTACTGGCTTGAGATTTGTCAGTGCCCCAGGCAAATTGAGTTTCAGCACCTTTAAGACTAACATTTTAATAATTTTTTATAATGATAAAAAACCCACAAATACAGTTGTCCCACATTTTATGTTGTGGTTTTCAGGAACACATCCTCAATATGAAATGAAAGACGCAAAACAAAAGTAATTTTCCCATAGAAAACAATGTAGTAATTAAGGATGCATTCTTGTATATAGAAACTCAATAGTATATATGAACCATTTTATTACAAAATAAGAGTGACAGAGTGATGAGTGAGACCTTTACTGAATAGGAGATGGGCAAATATTGTTCAGAGTGAACACTGTCCCAGATGCTCTTTTTATACTTGGTGAGTGGGATATTCCAAGTCATGACCCAGATGTATGGGAACATTCTGGAAGCTTTGGCCGCATGAGTAAAATTTGGGCAGTTGGGGTGAGAGAAAACTATACAACTTTGAGATGTTAGATGACACAAACCAAAAATATTCCTTAAATCATTGATGATTTAAAAATGAAAAGATGCAAACTGTGCCAACACAAAATGAGGGATGACTGTATAGGAATATACTGTAGGTCGCAATAACAATAAGAAGTAAAATACACTTGAACAATTTGACTGCATGTCAGATGATTTTTATATTTTGGATTTCTTTTTATTAAGTTTTTCTCTCTATTTTTTGGCACCCCCAGCACATTGTGCCCTGGACAATGACCTGGTTAGCCAGGGCCTTGAGCCAGCCCTGATTTTATGAGTTGCTTGCCTAACATCATCCTTCCTTATATGAATCTTATCAAGAATGCCAGAACTTAGAGAATCTAAAGAATTGAAATAGAAATTATCCAATATTTCTTCAGTAAAACAGTTAAAATAATCATTAGCAATGCCAGTAATATTCTGATCATTTTCAAATATTGTCTAATGTTCTATTGGGCTGATCTACAGATCTACAGAAGCTAAGGCTAACAAAGACCCTAAGATCCACTCTAAGGTTAGCCTGAGAGAAAGGAAAGAGTAAGAGAGTAGGGGTTAAGTAAGTAGCAACACCTATCACTCGTGGGTTAACATTCATTCAGAAAAAGAGAAAAAAGACTCATCATCCACCAGCCACTGCTGACAAGTCAGAAAAATAGTTGGAGAGAATAGGAAAGATTTCAGAATGGTCCTCTACTCCATAGGGAGGTAGAGCCCACTCTACCGGAAAAGGGTGAAAGATGAAAAGAAGTAAAATAAGAATGCTTACAAACCATGCAATACATTCTTAACTCGAGAGCACCACACTCGAGAGCACCACACTTTTCCAGACTGATCCTCCACTCCATAGGGAGGTAGAGGATGCAGCCCACTAGGCTGGAAAGGTGTGAAAGACGAAAAGAAGTAAAATAAGAATGCATTACAAACCATGCAACACATTCTTAACTCAAAACACTATCATACCATGCAAACTACAGACATGCAAATAAGGAGAGAAGAAGAAAAAAAGTATAAAGAATAACAAAAAGTGGGTTAATTTACTCAAGAAGCTACAACTAAGTTTGTGTTAGTCTAATTTTTTTTAACACTGGCATGTCACAAGCTGGCATTAGATGTCAACAGACTCATCCCCAATTACCACTCCCAGAGCTCCTGTTGCCAATTGTTTTTTATTTTAAACAACGTTAATATTTTTCAAATGCCTATCTAGACAGTTTTTAAACACATTAACACTGGTAGAGTTCACGATGGGCATGGGAAGATTATTCCATTTATCAATTACTTTAAACGTAAAGAAGTTTTAGTGATATTAGTAATGAAACAGCTGCCACGCAACTTAAATCTGTTATTACGAGTATTGCTATTATCGAAAGTGAACAATGTCAAAATTTACATTATCGATGTTATTAACGATTTTGAAAACTTCAGTAAGCTCCCTCTTAATCTCCTAGTTTCAAGTGAATGCAAGTCTAACTCTTTAATCCTATCTTCATAAGGCTTGTTGCACAATGACAGAATTAGTTTCGTGGCACGACACTGAACCCTTTCTAACCTATCAATATCCTCATGCAAATACAGGCACTGAAACTGAATGGCATATTTTAAATGAGGCCTGACTAGGCTTGTAAAGGGGCAATATAATATCCTTCAATTTAAATTTGAAATTACGCACTGAAGCCTAATATCCTATTAGCTTTTGCTCTTATCTTGTTTTTTATTTTATGAAAACTAATTTTTTTTTATACTTTTTGCTATTTCTAGCTTATTTATTTCACTATGCCTATTCCTCTTCCTATTCATACTATCTTAAAAAACTTATTTCTTAACTGCCTACATAATTATCTAAGTCCACAAGGTTATTACATAGGTACTGCTTTTAAATTCCCATTTTAATTGCAGTAAACCCTTGTCCAACGTGTGTTTGTTCAGCGCGAATTTGCTTATACAGCCATCCCTTGCTTAACAAAGGGGTTATGTTCCTAAAAAGCCTTTATGTGAAAATTTGTTAAACAGGACCTAACTTTTATTGTTTTATGTGGGAAAAATTCAGTTTGGTTCCTAGCACACTTTTTTGATAGCCTAATATAAATAGAGTGGGTAAAGTTCACTGAAATTATGTATTTTACATAATATGAATGTGTACCGTAATTACCAATTTGTAACACTTCCTCTTCGTTGGATTGGGTAATGATGTTGAGCTTGGATGTTTTGATGCCATGCTATATATTGGGGTTACGAAATATTAACAATAACACTTTGTAAAACGTCACTTTCATTATGAATGCAACACATGAGAACCCACAACAAACACTGATGCTGCGAAAGTGTGTTGCAGGGATGGTGGGAGACCATGTGTTGGGTGGGGGAGAGAACTTGCCTATGTTGCAGGAACCACCAATTGATGTAGTGCACTGCAGATTTAAAAAATCTTTCCCTTCGTTATAGCAAAATTTCCTTCGTAATATTCAAAAGTAGTATTAAATAAAAACCTTTGTTGTAATGAACATTCATTAACTGAACCTTCATTAACCACTTAACAAACTTATTTATTTCCAAGAAAGTGGACAATATATATCTATTTTTTTTAATAGAATATTTTATTCTTTTTATTGTGCTAAAGAGGAAAATAATCGACATTTTATTATTTTTTTTATTTTTAAGAAGTTATAAAGAATTACATGTCCTTTGAAAAATTTGCCCGAGTTTATACGTTCATTTTTTAAAACGAGAAATACATGTTTTTTTGAATAAAAATAATAATAAATGTTAAGCAAATTCCTTTCAAAACAACTCTGAACTAAATAAAAACTATGTAAAAGAAAATTGGCATATTACTTTTAAGAGAAATCATACTTCGAGTGATAATCACGAAAGCACGGAGAAACGCATAGGCCTACATCGCAATCTCTGCAGTAATATCTTGACTCACGGCGAATTTTTTTTCCCCTTTCGGTTTTCTTTCGTGTACAAACTGCACATATCCTTGTTGGGTTCGTTTTTTTCTCAGTTGCTGGAATAATATCTGGAAAGTGGCGCCCTGACATTCGAAGTGGTGTGGCATTGGTGCTTGGTCGACCCCTTGAAGCTACGAAAGATACTTTGTATTTTGCAACCATCATGTCGATCAGCTCCATTCTGTAGTCTAATGGTTTCTTGCTTTGTCCCGTTTGTTTGAAAAGAATGAAAGAATTCCATACAGCTAATTCTAAAAGATGAAAAAACAACTTC